>OX365956.1:46283017-46883017 GCA_947247005.1 Spisula solida
AGATGACCTAATATCAAACTTGACCTAGATTTTGTTGAGAGGACCATTGTGACCAAGTTTCATAAAGATTGAGTCAAAATTGTGACCTCTAGTGACTACACAAGGTTTTTCTATGATTTGACCTAGTGACCTAGTTTTTGACCCCAGATGACCCCATATCAAACTTGGCCTAGATTTTGTTGAGATGATCATTGTGACCAAGTTTCATAAAGATTAGATCAAAATTGTGACCTCTAGTGACTACACAAGGTTTTTCTATGATTTGACCTTGTGACCTAGTTTTTAACCCCTTATGACCCAATATCGAACTTGACCTAGATTTTGTCGAGATGATCATTGTGACAAAGTTTCATAAAGATTAAGTCAAAATTGTGACCTCTAGTGACTACACAAGGTTTTTCTATGATTTGACCTTGTGACCTAGTTTTTAACCCCGGATGACCCAATATCGAACTTGACCTAGATTTTGTCGAGATGATCATTGTGACCAAGTTTCATAAAGATTAAGTCAAAATTGTGACCTCTAGTGACTACACAAGGTTTTTCTATGATTTGACCTAGTGACCTAGTTGTTGACCCCAGATGACCCAATATCGAGGTTGACCTAGATTTTGTTGAGATGATCATTGTGACCAAGTTTCATAAAGATTAAGTCAAAATTGTGACCTCTAGTGACTACACAAGATTTTTCTATCATTTGACCTAGTGACCTAGTTTTTGACCCCGGATGACCCAATATCGAACTTGGCCTAGATTTCGTTGAGATGATCATTGTGACCAAGTTTCATAAAGATTAGGCTAAAATTGTGACCTCTAGTATCTACACAAGCCAATTGTTGACGGACGGACGGACGGACGACGGACGGACGACGGACGACGGACGACGGACGAAGAGTGATCACAAAAGCTCACTCTGTCACTTTGTGACAGGTGAGCTAAAAAGGGAAATAACTCTTGCAAAATGCAGATCAGTTATGGGTCTTGCTTTACATGCTTAGGTATTGATGGTGAACAATTGTTGCAAGTTTTAAAGCATTACCCCCAATAGTGTACTGTATGAAAAAGTGGACCTAAACATAAAACTTAACCAAGGCATTTTATTTTCTAAGTCCAAAAAGGGGCAATAATTCTTGCAAATACAGATCAGAGTTATGGGTCTTGCTTTACATGCTCAGGTATTGATGGTGAACAATTGTTGCAAGTTTCAAAGCATTACCCCCAATAGTGTACTGTATGAAAAAGTGGACCTAAACATAAAACTTAACCAAGGCATTTTATTTTCTAAGTCCAAAAAGGGGCAATAATTCTTGCAAATGCAGATCAGAGTTATGGGTCTTGCTTTACATGCTCAGGTCAACATCAACATCAATCGGGATACTTGTCAACATCCACTATCTAGACATCTACGACAAGGAAAACTGTCCTTTGGTATTTTATAGGATTTTCACTCTACTCCATTAAAAAGGTCATAATGACCAACAAGTATTTACACTATACAATCGAGTTTCAAGTTAGTATTTTGTGAATTGTACAAGCTGGATGTTTGACCTAAACTCCTCCAGACTTGCAGATATTACACAGGGTTCCGGGATCATATTCCAACTCACAACAGTCCTTGGGAAAAAGGAGTACTGGTAAACGTTGATTCTGGTCTGATATGGAATGAATTTCATGCAATGACTCGCTCTGGTGGATCTCAGCGCTGCCATCATTGGTAGGTAGTTTACTGGGACAGCAATGCGGTTATTCACAACCTTGTACATTAGAGTGACATCTGTCCTGAGTCTGCGTTGTTGGAGGCTTTGCCATTGCAGATTCTGAATAATTTCAGTAGCACTTGTTGGGTTTGTTCGATTATACGGTTTGTTTACTACCCATCGGGCTGCATTTCGTTGAACTTGTTCCAAATGTTTAAATGGGGATTCCAAATTGGTGATGCGTATTCTAATTTCGGTCTTACTAAGCTGGTACATGCCTTTTCTTTAACTTTTGATGGACAGTATCTCAAATTCCGCTTTAGAAAACCCAGAACGCTCGAAGCTTTTCTGCTGATGGTGTTAATGTGGGTGTTGTACTTCAACGTGTCGCTCAAGTACGGGTGATGTTGGACAGTTTCCAGGACTTCTCCTTTCATTTTGTATTCATATGGCTGTTTCTTTGAAGATGATGAGAATTGCATTATTGCACACTTTTTTACATTAAATTCCATTTGCCATTTTTCACTCCAGCACTCAAGTTTATTAAGATCTTCTTAAAGTAAATTGCTGTCAGAAACACTGTTAATTGGTCGGTATAAAACACAATCATCAGCAAATAATCGGATGGTATAGTCCAGTCAGGATAAAAATCAAGTGACGCAGCGGTCGGGTCCACTATAACGGTGTAAAACCAATTATAAAGGCTTATACTGCGCAAACAACTATAATTTCAATGCTAAACTAACATACTAAACTTCGCTCTACCTGTTTAGACAATGGTTGTGATTTTTTGCGTACACATAAACTGCAACGTCACTGTCACAATATCCTAACTGGAATATAGATGTAATTTCTTCAGCTATGTCATTAATGTAAATCAACAAGAGGGCCCAAAGGGCCATAGGTCGCTCACCTGTCCTAGTTGTTCATGAACCCCCAATGGTAGCCTCTATTGCATGTACAAGGTTTTCAAATTGTCTAACTTATGCTTTATAATTTACATCACATTTAGACCCAATGACATATTGAAGTGATTTGACCTTGTGACCTAGTTTTTGACCCTGGATGACCCAATATCCAACTTGACCTAGATTGTATTGAGATGATCATTGTGACCAAGTTTCATAAAGATTAGACCAAAATTGTGACCTCTAATGACTATACAAGGTTTTTCTATGATTTGACCTTGTGACCTAGTTTTAACCCCGGATGACCCAATATCAAACTTGACCTAGATGTTGTTGTGATGATTATTGTGACCAAGTTTCGTACAGATTAGTCCAAAATTGTGACCTCTAGTGACTACACAAGGTTTTTCTATGATTTGACCTTGTGACCTAGTTTTTGACCCCGGATGACCCAATATCGAACTTGACCTAGATTTCGTAGAGATGATCATTGTGACCAAGTATCATAAAGATCTGGCCAAAATTGTGACCTCTAGTGTCTACACAAACAATTGTGGACGGACGACGGACGAAGAGTGATCACAAAAGCTCACCCTGTCACTTTGTGACAGGTGAGCTAAAAAACAGTGCCGGTCACAGAACCGTACCCTGTGGGACTCCAGATGTTACTGCTGCAGTTTCAGATGTTGCGTTGTCAACGGCAACTTGCTGTATCCTGTCACTCAAAAAGGAGTCGATCCATGTTCGGGTGTTACCTTGGATTCCATAGTATTCCATTTTACGGGATAACGTTTTGTGTGAAACCTTATCAAAGGCTTTAGAAAAGTCTAAAATTGCCATATCTATCTGTTTTCCAGAGTTCAGATCTTTTGTGATGTGATCAGTAGTCATTAATAGTTGAGATTCACAAGATCTTTTGGCACGGAATCCATGTTGGTTATCATGAAGAATATTTTGAGAGTCAAGGTAGTCCATAACATGAGAAACTATGATGTGTTCTAGCATTTGCGATATGACCGCAGTTAAGGATACTGGTCTGTAATTTTCTGGCTTCGATCTGTCCCCCTTTTTGAAGATTGGTACAACATTTGCCTGTTTCCAGTCTGACGGAATTTCACCCGTATCTATTGATTGCTGGAACAATGCAGTCAAGAAAGGTGTTATTTCAGTGGCACATTGCTTCAAAACTTTGATTGGAATTTTATCAGGTCCACTTGCTTTCTTTTCATTTAGTCGATCAATGCATTTTTTGACTCCGTTTTGATTGATAACAATTTCATTCATAGGTCTATAGGGGGTTGGCCCTTTATTTGGAATGTTTGACATATTTTCATTACTGAACACTGAGGTAAACTGTTTATTTAACATGTTGGCTTTACTTTCACCAGTATCAGCAATCACTCCATTTGCTTTCAAAGTTCCTACATTCACTTTATCTTGTTTTCTGGCTTTTACATATTTCCAAAACTGTTTTGATGTCTTGTCTTGTCCTGGGTCTAGTAGGTTGTTCAGGTATTTATGGTAGTCTCTATGAAGTTTGTTCCTAACTTCCACCCGGAATGACTTAAATTCTTGATAATCTTCATCGCTGTTGCTTCGACGCATACGCCTATAGATACATTCGCTTCTTTTTCTTTATCATACGTTTGGTTTCTTTACTTTGCCATGGTATTGATGGTAAACAAGTGTTGAAAGTTTCAATGCAATAGCTTCGATAGTATATGAGAAAAGTGTACCTAAACACAAAACTTAACCATGCAAAGCCGACGACGATCAAGTGATGACAATATTTGAACTCATCTATTTTTAAAAAAATCAGCATGCAGATGAGCTAAAAATGAAAACATTGATCACGTGGTTCGTTTCGGACCACTTTTGTTATTTTATATTTGGTGTACACTGGTAGAATAATTATGGTCCAATTGATAGGATGTCAGTATAATTATTTTGTTGAAAACTCAAACTGAGTAGTCGACCCGTTAGGTTTAAAAGAACACACAAACGGCTTTGACGATGAAATGGCTCAAAGACCTTGGACTATTAAGTATACTGCCACTTATTCCAGCTGGTATTCGATTATGGAACCAACTGCCAAATCACATCACCACAGCCCAGACCTTGGAAACCTTCAAGGAGCGGCAAGTGGGCCCACAGCAACTGAGCTGTACAGTGTTTTTCTTACTGTTCTTTTTACCTGCTTTTGTTTTTTTATCGTAACGGTGTCTGAGTTGCAACAACCTCGTAAATAGTTATTTGACACAGAGAAGAGACAATCGGAAGAAGAGGAAGAAAGGAATAGGAAGCCGAGGGAGACTCAGAGGTTCGAACTTCACCAGTTCAAGTCGCGAAAACATGTTACATTTATTAATTGCGACAAAACCACACTACTCACCAATTTCCTTTCATCCTTAACATATTCATCAATGTTCTCTAAATAAATATCATCAACAGACATCTCTTCAATTTTGTTTTCATTAAATTTTCGAGTTTACTATTCGATTCCCGCAATATTTTTGGCGCGTCGTGATATTTAGAATACGTGACAATCACTCGTTCTTGTCAGAAGCGGTCTTTTGACATGGAATTTTAATTGATAATTTCTGATTGGAAAAACAGTTTTATTATGTTTATGTGATTTGTTTTATTTCTTTGTATGCTTTTATATATATATCTCTATCGTATTGAGTCGCATCGTCGATTTTTAATATTTTAATTTGCAATTGTAATGTGTTTTCGCGAGTTGGGAGTTTCGCGTCAAAGCTTTTCAAACTTTCGTTAATGGTAGCTTCTTTGGTGATTTGGTCACTATTAACTTATTCAACTTAATAATCATGATATAATGTGCACATTTACTTCGAATGTTCACTTCTTATTTTACAGAACAATGGAGAGAGTTTGAGGTGATTGTGAGAGTAACTGTGGTTGATCAACCTTTCAAGTTTCAATTCTATAAATTGGTAAGTTTTGTATATGTGTATAATGTGATGTATTGTGTGATTTAATGTGTAGTATGTATGCATTCATCCAGTTATTGTTGTCTTAGATATGCACCTATCAATGTTTTCCCCCAGGGGGGAGCAGCGGGCATACACAGGACTTTTGACAGAAGGCTGTTCCCGATAAGTGACTTCAGGTGTACCCCAGGGCACAGTTATGGGTCCAATCCTATTCTTAATCTACATAAATGACTTTGCAGACTACATCCAACATAGCACACTCAGACTTTTTGCCGATGATAGTATTATTTACAAAGAAATAAAAACCACTAACGATGCTAAACTCCTCCAGTCTGACCTGGATGCTGCTGGCAGGTGGGAACAGGACTGGCTCATGCACTTTCATCCTGATAAATGCAATATCCTTTCCGTTACACAAAAAAAACTCCAATAAATTTTCAATATAAACTACACAACCACATTCTCGAAAAAGTTGACTCTGCTAAATATCTAGGCGTAACACTACAAAGCAATCTAAAATGGGACAAACATATAAACTCAATCTCCAACAAAGCTAATCAATCCCTAGGCTTCTTACGTAGAAATTTAAAAATTAACTCTCCAAAAGTCAAAGAACACGCATATAAAGCCATTGTGAGACCTAAATTAGAATACTCCTCTTCTGTCTGGGACCCACATACCAAATGCCAAAAAATTCAAATTGAGAAAGTCCAGAGAAGGGCCGCTAGATTTACCACCAATCGCTACCATAACACAAGCTCAGTTTCAAACATGATGAACACTCTAAATTGGCCATCCCTAGAAATTAGAAGAACACGAGCTCGCTTAATTATGTTTTACAAAATTATACATCATACTGTCGCAATATACCCAGAAAATAATTTATTAATCACATCGGATCCCAGAACTAGATACAGTAGTGGGTATGGCTACAAGCATATCGGTACATCCCAAGATCAGTATAAGTTTTCATTCTATCCCAGAACAATAAGCCAGTGGAATATGTTGCCCGTAACCGCACACCAAGCAGACTCAGTTGATGTTTTTAAGACCATTGTCACTGTTCCTGTCTTGGTCTCCACATTCACATACTAAATGGCAACCATTGTACAAAGTTTTAATCTTAATGTTTGATTATAAAATCAATCTTTTAACTTGCACATGTATTACAATACAAACCAGTATTTCTGTGTATCATACACTCACATTCAAAATTGTTTTTAAAACTAGCGCCTACACATAATCTTCAGAGCTTTGAAGGAGTGTAGTTCATTTAAGAAGAAGAAGAAGAAGTGGGAATTTGACAGACAGAATAGTGCTGAGTCCCAGGAAATTTTGACTTTGGCCGAAATTTTGATCCCGGGGGTATGTAAAGCATCTCCCAGTGAGGGGATTTTGACAAATTGCCCTTGCTCTAGAGTAGGAATTTAGACTTTGAAAAAGTAAAAATGTCAAATTCCCCTGGGTCAGCCCGCCGCCCCCCTCCTGGGGGGAAATATTGATACATGTAGGTGCATTATCATTATATATATGTAAGGTCACTAGAACTTCTGTTTAATTAGGACTCTGTGTACATCATAGACAGCCAGCATGTACCCTGCTATTTCCCCAGTCAATTCAACCTTCTCATTGTTTTCCTATATTAAGAAAGGCAAATATCGGAAAATGGAGTGCCTGTCACATAACTTGTTGTATTTTTTTGTATCAGTGTGACGCGAAGATATTTTGATTTCAGTATATATCAACACTTCAGTCCTTAAATACACACCCTTTACACAATCTAAGTCAGAATCGGTAATTTGGTTTGGTCAACAATTTTGGCGTTCAGTATATACACCAGACACAAATGGAAATGGCAGACCTTTCACGATTGAACAACTATTGATGACACGACATACAGTCTCATGGCATTTTTTCACAATATACGAGGGGCCTATATTAGGCCCCTTCACAATTTGCTATAGGCTCCTTTCACAAACCTAAAAGGCCCCTTAATTCACAATTAAAATTTGCGTCATGGTTTTTGTAAAATCAACTTCACAAAGCACCAAACAAACAAAGCACAGATAACAGTCATATATTCCCATACAGGACTTGATATAAAGTATTATATCATAGATACATGCGTGTTTGGGAAAAGTTGACACAAAATTTTTCCTAACATCTGAAAAATTTTGTATCATAATTTGATGATTTATCGCGTTAAGTTTTTCTCAATTTGAAAAGTTTCTGTGCCTACTTTTTCACAATTTTGAGAATTTTCGCGCTAAATTTTCACAAAACAAAAGGGCTTGGGCCTCTTCACAATTCAGCGAAAAAAAGTCCTGAGTCTAGCAAATCAAACGATTGCTTTGAGATATGTTGGGGTCAAAGGGTTATCGGAATACTAAATAGAATTGGAAATTGATGGAGACGAATTTCGTACATTTTTAGCTCCACTATTCGTAGAATAAGGGGAGCTATTGCAGTCACCCGAGCGTCGGTGTAACACATTTGTTAAAGTTAAGGTACAGGTTTTTTAACCTCTTATATTCTCTAAGTCTTTTAAGATATTGCTTTCATACTTTGCATACTTGTTCATCATCATGAACCCAACCCATACGCAGGTTAAGTAACTCTATCAGGCATTTTGTTGAAATTATGCCTTTTTTCTACTTAGTGCAAATAGTGCAAATGTTAAAGTTTAGGTACAGGTTTTTTAACCTCTAATATCTTCATAGTGCATTGACATATTGCTTTAATACTTTGCATACTTGTTCACAGTCATGACCCCAACCCATACACAGGAGAAGATAACTATTTAGCATTTTGTTGAAATTATGCCCCCTTTTGGACTAAGAAATGCTTATTTGTTTACCTTCATGACCAAGAGGACCTACACATGAGTAGGTAACGGTCCTGCATAAATTGTCCAAACTATCCCCCTTTTCGACTTAGATGCCCCAACCTCTACACCAGTCATTTTGAAGTCGCCGGTCCGACGGACAAGTCCGGCAAATTTTGATACGGTCTGCCATTTTTCATTTCGGAACCGGTCCGCCTTTATCCACAACTGTCAAAACAAAAATGGCGTCGATAAACGACGAAGACGATGCGGGGCATGTAAAACGATTGATTTAAGTGCGGCCGTTTGCACAGAGTATAAAGAAACAAGAAAACACATACTTTCCATGAAAAATGGATGATATATCATAGCTGATTGGTTAAATTAGGCAAATTATTTGTCCAGCAGTTTTGCTTTCGGTCCGGCAGTTTGCTATCTAGACATTATCGGACCAAATGTCCGATCGTGTTTGCCAACTTTCAAAATGTCTGCTACACAGCAGAGGGTAATGCTGCTGTTATGAAGCATTTTGTTTTGAATATATAATGATTTGCAGCGCACTGTTCATGGACAGCTCTTGTTTTTTAGCTCACCTGTCACAAAGTGACAGAGTGAGCTTTTGTGATCACTCTTCGTCCGTCGTCAGTCGTCAGTCCGTCCGTCCGTCAACAATTTGCTTGTGTAGACACTAGAGGTCACAATTTTGACTTAATCTTTATGAAACTTGGTCACAATGATCATCTCAACAAAATCTAGGTCAAGTTCGATATTGGGTCATCCAGAGTCAAAAACTAGGTCACAAGGTCAAATCATAGAAAAACCTTGTGTAGTCACTAGAGGTCACAATTTTGACCTAATCTTTATGAAACTTGGTCACAATGATCATCACAACAAAATCTAGGTCAAGTTCGATATTGGGTCATACGGGGTCAAAAACTAGGTCACAAGGTCAAATCATAGAAAAACCTTGTGTAGTCACTAGAGGTCACAATTTTGACCTAATCTTTATGAAACTTGGTCACAATGATTATCACAACAAAATCTAGGTCAAGTTTGATATTGGGTCATAAGGGGTTAAAAACTAGGTCACAAGGTCAAATCATAGAAAAACCTTGTGTAGACACTAGAGGTCACAATTTTGACTTAATCTTTATGAAACCTGGTCACACTGATCATTTCAACAAAATCTAGGTCAAGTTCGATATTGGGTCATCCGGGCTCAAAAACTAGGTCATAAGGTCAAATCATAGAAAAACCTTGTGTAGACACTAGAGGTCACAATTTTGACTTAATCTTTATGAAACCTGGTCACAATGATCATCTCAACAAAATCTAGGTCAAGTTCGATATTGGGTCATCCAAGGTCAAAAACTAGGTCACAAGGTCAAATCATAGAAAAACCTTGTGTAGTCTGTAGAGGTCACAATTTTAACTTAATCTTTATAAAACTAGGTCACAATGATCTTGTTAACAAAATCTAGGTCAAGTTCGATATTGGGTCATCCGGGGTCAAAAACTAGGTCACAAGTTCAAATCATAGAAAAAGCTTGTGTAGTCACTAGAGGTCACAATTTTGACATAATCTTTATGAAACTTGGTCACAATGATCATCTCAACAAAATCTCGTCAAGTTCGATATTGGGTCATCCAAGGTCAAAAACTAGGTCACAAGGTCAAATCATAGAAAAACCTTGTGTAGTCTGTAGAGGTCACAATTTTAACTTAATCTTTATAAAACTAGGTCACAATGATCTTGTCAACAAAATCTAGGTCAAGTTCGATATTGGGTCATCCGGGGTCAAAAACTAGGTCACAAGGTCAAATCATAGAAAAAGCTTGTGTAGTCACTAGAGGTCACAATTTTGGCCTAATCTTTATGAAACTTTGTCACAATAATAACCTCAACAAAATCTAGGTTAATTTCGATATTGGGTCATCCGGGGTCAAAAACTAGGTCACAAGGTCAAATCACTTCAATATGTCATTGGGTCCAAATGTGATGTAAATTATAAAGCATAAGACAATATGAAAACCTTGTACATGCAATAGAGTCTACCATTAGGGGTTCATGAACAACTAGGACAGGTGAGCGACCTATGGCCCTTTGGGCCCTCTTGTTTATACTTAATTCTTGTCCGGGCCATAACTTGAACAGTATAAGAGATATCAATTTGAAA
Source organism: Spisula solida (assembly GCA_947247005.1). Lineage (NCBI taxonomy): Eukaryota > Metazoa > Mollusca > Bivalvia > Venerida > Mactridae > Spisula > Spisula solida. Next base: position 46,293,581 of record OX365956.1, read on the forward strand.
CTTCATAGCTGAATATATCTCATTGAGAGGATGTGCAGTGCCCAAGAACCATAACTCTTTATTCCTATTTTAGAGTTGCTCCCCTTTGTATTTTTTCATACTTAATTCTTGTACAGGCCATAACTTAAACAGTATATGAGATATCAATTTGAAACTTCATAGCTGAATAGATCTCATTGAGAGGATGTGCAGTGCCCAAGAACCATAACTCTTTATTCCTATTTTAGAGTTGCTCCCCTTTGTATTTTTTCATACTTAATTCTTGTACAGGCCATAACTTGAACAGTATAAGAGATATCAATTTGAAACTTCAAAGCTGAATAGATCTTATTGAGAGGATATGCAGTGCCCAAGAACCATAACTCTTTATTTATATATTAGAGTTGCTCCCCTTTGTATTTTTTCATACTTAATTCTTGTACAGGCCATAACTTGAACAGTATAAGAGATATCAATTTGAAACTTCAAAGCTGAATAAATCTCATTGAGAGGATGTGCAGTGCCCAAGAACCATAACTCTTTATTCCTATTTTAGAGTTGCTCCCCTTTGTATTTTTTCATACTTAATTCTTGTACAGGCCATAACTCAAACAGTTTTGGATATATCAATTTGAAAATTCATAGATAAATAAATCTTATTATTACAGTGCAGTGGCAAAGAATAATAACATATTTTTTTAGCTTTTTTCTGTGACAAACGCCCCATGGGGAGCATACCCGTCTGTCACGGCTCTTGTTATAAACAGTGACACAATTAAATTTCTCAAGTGATGTTTGTATGTGGTAGACAAACTAATCCATGTCACAAACTGGCCGTATGGCACACCAGGTTTTGCCAGTTTAAGACGCCGCACATGCGTTTTGTGCTTTTCTGCCTCGATCCGCGCAGTTACACATTCCTGTAATTTGTTCCAAACACTTGTGAATTATGCCCAAAAACTCGCCACATATGAAAAACATTCAAAAATCAGTTTTAATAACACAGTTATGCGTTCGATGATGTTAGAAAAAAGATGACGTGACATCGGTACGGTGCAGTGTGGCATTTTCTGTCGACAAGTCAGAATACTTACCTTAAACATCACTATCTGATTAATTTACAACATATGCATGTCTTCGAGTGTTCAGTTAAATGTAATTTTATTGGCTGTCTGTCGTAAAATGCCGGTTGCCAGAGCGTTTGTCAATTTGAAGTGACGTTATGACGTTACATAGACCTACTCCTGACAGGTGATACCACTTTGAGTTCAGACAGTAAAATTCAACGAGTCTATTCGTTCTGCAATGCTTCCGAGTCTCGTCTGTGACAGCTAGCAGAAAAATCATACTACATGGTGGTCATTCAAGATATCAAAATCTGTATTTGTGACTTTAAGCTTCTTTAGTTGTTATATTAAGATTGTTTTCATTCAATAAAAATAGACGTGTTGACATGTGCAATTCTGCAAAACGATAACACACGCATTATATTATAGCCAAATTTCATTGAGAAATATACATGGTTGACAAAGTTATCATCCAAAATATAAGTGAGGACTTAGAAAAGTTGCTAAGTATATTTGGATGGGATAATAACAAAAGGGTGTCGAAACGAACCATGTGATCAGTGTTTTCATTATTCAAGATTGTCGGCTGCGTAAATTGCAATATTTATTTGTGCAAACATGTTTGTTTCTTATGTAAACATATATCTAAAGGTTTTATTTAATTTTAAGACGTTTTTGACTATGTTTCATCAAATAACGGATTTTTCGAAAACCTCCCGCACGCACCTGCCATAAATTAATTATTCAAAATGGCCGCTGAAGCTGATCAAACACGGAAGTAAATAAACTTTAAGCAATATATGATTATCAGTAGGTGTCACACTGACTGTTTTATGACAAAACAATTGAAAAATATTACATTTATACGTAAATGATAGTTTTTGGGCGAATTTTGAACAATGAACTTGCATTTTAGGCGTTAAGCTTAAACAGTTGATTATTGAAGAGGATAATTCCATAACTAAGAGGTCGACATGTCAGTGTAAATAAAAGACCATTAAGTTATAATATCCAGAACTAATTAATGTGTTGCAGGTATTTGAAGTAATGTTTTCATTGTTAGTAAAATATGTTTTTATTATTTGTATATTTCAGATTGTAATCATCCATGAAATAATCATCTCATCAGTACCATCGATTGTTATGTTGTCTGTATGGCTGAGAGTTGAATAAGAAGAAGTGTGAACCTGATCAACGTGTTTTTGTGTCGCCTGATTTCAGGCGACATATAGAGATTACTTTGTCGGCGGCGTCAGTTGCAAAACCTGAAGTGCAGTGCGCAAGAACCATAACTCTACCTTGCATCGTTTTGAATTACTTCCCTTTGATTGATTTTATTAGAGCATTTCTTGTATGGAGCATAACTTTGTCACGTAAAGTTCAAATGACTCAAAATTTCGTATGCACGTTTCTTGCAATAAGCGTAAGTGCAGTGCGAAGAACCCATAACTTTTCCTTGCATTGTTTTTGAATTAATTTCCTTTGATTGATTTTATTACAGCATTTCTTGTCCATGGCATAACTTTGTCACTATAAGGTTGAATGACTCCAAAATTGGTATCCATGTTTCTTGTTGTGACATGAAATGCAGTGCGCAAGAATCATAACTCTACCTTGTGTAGTTTTTGAATGATTCTCCTTTTTATTGATTTTATCAGGACATTTTTTTGTCCAGAACATAGCTTTGTCATTTTTAGTTCAGATGAGTTGAGAACTCTTATGAGTCTGATATATAGTCCAATACTGGATAGTTTTCCATGAAAAATGTGCATGTCTTCAGACGACACATCCAGCTTGCAGAGGTTTTATTGTTTATACCCACACCTGAGTTAGAAAGGTTACAATAGGAAAGACACATGTACACTGTTTCTCTATACATGTAGGTCTTTCACATGGTGCCATGGGGTCTATCTAAAGAGTGTTTTGGGGCACATGTATACTGTTTGGGCATGGTGTTACGGCGTCAACCTTTAAGAGTGTCTTGGGATCCTTCTATTGGTTTCTAGGAGTCCATCCAGTGGAGACCTTCCCATAGACATTATAAGTAGGAACCCTGGTTACCATTGTAAAGATTCCTCGAAATTCTAGGAAGGATGGCTTGACACTTTTTGACCCTAAACACTATAGAAAAGACACATGTAAACTGTTTGGGTATGTGTCCTTCACATGGTGTTACGGCGTCGACCTTTAAGAGTGTCTAGGATCCTTCCATTGGTTTCTAGGAGTCTATCCAGTGGAGACCTTTCCGTAGACGTAAGTAGGAACCCTGGTTACCATTGTAAAGATTCCTCGAAATTCTAGGAAGGGTGGCTTGACACTTTTTGACCCTAAACACTATAGAAAAGACACATGTAAACTGTTTGGGTATGTGTCCTTCACATGGTGTTACAGCGTCGACCTTTAAGAGTGTCTAGGATCCTTCCATTGGTTTCTAGGAGTCTATCCAGTGGAGACCTTTCCGTAGACGTAAGTAGGAACCCTGGTTACCATTGTAAAGATTCCTAGAAATTCTAGGTAGGATGGCTTGACCCTTTTTGACCCTAAACACCATAGCAAAGACACATGTAAACTGTTTGGGTATGGGTCCTTCACATGGTGTTACAGCGTCAACATTTATGACTGTCTTGGGATCCTTCCATTGGTTTCTAGGAGTCCATCCAGTGGAGACCTTCCGGTAGGCATTATAAGTACGAACCCTTGTTACCATTGTAAAGATTTCTAGAAATTCTAGGAAGAGTGGTTTGACACTTTTTGACCCTAAACACCATAGAAAAGACACATGTAAACTGTTTGGGTATGTGTCCTTCACGTGGTGTTACGGGTAAACCTTTAAAAGTGTCTTAGGATCCTTCCATTGGTTTCTAGGAGTCTATCCAGTGGAGACCTTCCCATAAACATTATAAGTAGGAACCCTGGTTACCATTGTAAAGATTCCTCGAAATTCTAGGAAGGATGGCTTGACACTTTTTGACCCTAAACACTATAGAAAAGACACATGTAAACTGTTTGGGTATGTGTCCTTCACATGGTGACACGGCGTCGACCTTTAAGAGTGTCTAGGATCCTCTATTGGTTTCTAGGAGTCCATCCAGTGGAGACCTTCCCGTAGGCATTATTATGAGGAACCCTGGTTACCATTGTAAGGATCCCTAGAAATTCTTGGAAGGGTCACTTGACACTACAAGACCCCTTAACACCATAGAAAAAGACACATGTAAACTGTTTGGGTATGGGTCCTTCACATGGTGTTACGGGTCAACCTTTAAAAGTGTCTTGGGATCCTTCTATTGGTTTCTAGGAGTCCATCCAGTGGAGACCTTCCTGTAGATATTATAAGAAACCCTGGTTACCATTGTAAAGATTCCTAGGAAGGATGGCTTGACACTTCTTGACCCTAAACACCATAGAAAAGACACGTGTAAACTGTTTGGGTATGGGTCCTTCACATGGTGTTACGGCGTCAACCTTAATGAGTGTCTTGGGATCCTTCCATTTGTCTCTAGGAGTCCATCCAGTGGCGACCTTCCCATAGACATTATAAGTAGGAACCCTGGTTACCATTGTATAGATTCCTAGAAAGTTTTGGAAGTGTGTTTTGACACTTTTTGACACTAAACACCTTAGAAAAGACACATGTAAACTGTTTGGGTATGTGTCCTTCACATGGTGTTACAGCGTCAACATTTATGACTGTCTTGGGATCCTTCCATTTGTTTCTAGGAGTCCATCCAGTGGAGAACTTCCGGTAGGCATTATAAGTACGAACCCTGGTTACCATTGTAAAGATTTCTAGGAAGAGTGGCTTGACACTTTTTGACCCTAAACACCATAGAAAAGACACATGTAAACTGTTTGGGTATGTGTCCTTCACATGGTGTTACGGGTCAACCTTTAAAAGTGTTTGGGGATCCTCTATTGGTTTCTAGGAGTCCATCCAGTGGAGACCTTCCCGTAGGCATTATTATGAGGAACCCTGGTTACCATTGTAAGGATCCCTAGAAATTCTTGGAAGGGTCACTTGACACTACAAGACCCCTTAACACCATAGAAAAAGACACATGTAAACTGTTTGGGTATGGGTCCTTCACATGGTGTTACGGGTCAACCTTTAAAAGTGTCTTTGGATCCTTCTATTGGTTTCTAGGAGTCCATCCAGTGGAGACCTTCCTGTAGATATTATAAGAAACCCTGGTTACCATTGTAAAGATTCCTAGAAATTCTAGGATGGATGGCTTGACACTTCTTGACCCTAAACACAATAGAAAAGACACATGTAAACTGTTTGGGTATGGGTCCTTCACATGGTGTTACAGCGTCAACCTTAATGAGTGTCTTGGGATCCTTCCATTTGTCTCTAGGAGTCCATCCAGTGGCGACCTTCCCATAGACATTATAAGTAGGAACCCTGGTTACCATTGTATAGATTCCTAGAAATTCTTGGAAGTGTGTCTTGACACTTTTTGACACTAAACACCTTAGAAAAAACACATGTAAACTGTTTGGGTATGTGTCCTTCACATGGTGTTACGGCGTCAACCTTTAAAAGTGTCTGGGGATCCTTCCATTGGTTTCTAGGAGTCCATCCAGTGGAGACCTTCCATTAGACATTATAAGTAGGAACCCTGGTTACCATTGTAAAGATTCCTTGAAATTCCAGGATGGATGGCTTGACACTTTTTGATCCTAAACACTATAGAAAAGACACATGTAAACTGTTTGGGTATGTGTCCTTCACATGGTGTTACGGCGTCGACCTTTAAGAGTGTCTAGGATCCTTCCATTGGTTTCTAGGAGTCTATCCAGTGGAGACCTTTCCGTAGACATAAGTAGGAGCCCTGGTTACCATTGTAAAGATTCCTAGGAAGGATGGCTTGAAACTTTTTGACCCTAAACACCATAGAAAAGACACATGTTAACTGTTTGGGTATGGGTCCTTCACATGGTGTTATGTCGTCAACCTTTAAGAGTGTCTAGGATCCTTTTATTGGTTTCTAGGAGTCTATCCAGTGGAGACCTTCCCGTAGACATGAGTAGGAAACCTGTTACCATTGTAAAGAGTCCTAGAAATTCTATGATGGATGGCTTGACACTTTTTGACCCTAAACACCTTAGAAAAGACACATGTAAACTGTTTGGGTATGGGTCCTTCACATGGTGTTACGTGTCAACCTTTATATGTGTCTTGTGATACTTTCATTGGTTTGTAGGAGTCTATCCAGTGGAGATCTTCCCACAGACATTATAAGTAGGATCCCTGGTTACCATTGTAAAGATTCCTAGAAATTCTAGGAAGGGTGGCTTGACACTTTTTGACCCTAAACACCTTACAAAAGACACATGTAAACTGTTTGGGTATGTGTCCTTCACATGGTGTTACGGCGTCAACCTTTAAAAGTGTCTGGGGATCCTTCCATTGGTTTCTAGGAGTCCATCCAGTGGAGACCTTCCATTAGACATTATAAGTAGGAACCCTGGTTACCATTGTAAAGATTCCTTGAAATTCCAGGATGGATGGCTTGACACTTTTTGATCCTAAACACTATAGAAAAGACACATGTAAACTGTTTGGGTATGTGTCCTTCACATGGTGTTACGGCGTCGACCTTTAAGAGTGTCTAGGATCCTTCCATTGGTTTCTAGGAGTCTATCCAGTGGAGACATTTCCGTAGACGTAAGTAGGAACCCTGGTTACCATTGTAAAGATTCCTAGAAATTCTAGGAAGGATGGCTTGACACTTTTTGACCCTAAACACCATAGAAAAGACACATGTAAACTGTTTGGGTATGGGTCCTTCACATGGTGTAATGTAGTCAACCTTTAAGAGTGTCTAGGATCCTTTTATTGGTTTCTAGGAGTCTATCCAGTGGAGACCTTCCCGTAGACATGAGTGGGAACCCTGTTACCATTGTAAAGATTCCTAGAAATTCTATGATGGATGGCTTGACACTTTTTGACCCTAAACACCTTAGAAAAGACACATGTAAACTGTTTGGGTATGGGTCCTTCACATGGTGTTACGTGTCAACCTTTATATGTGTCTTGTGATACTTTCATTGGTTTGTAGGAGTCTATCCAGTGGAGACCTTCCATTAGACATTATAAGGATGAACCCTGGTTACCATTGTAAAGATTCTTGAAATTCCAGGATGGATGGCTTGACACTTTTTGATCCTAAACACTATAGAGAAGACACATGTAAACTGTTTGGGTGTGGGTCCTTCACATGGTGTTACGGCGTCAACCTTCAAAAGTGTCTTAGGAGGATCCTCCATTGGTTTCTAGAATTCCATCCAGTGGAGACCTTCCCGTAGACATCATATGTAGATAATTTGGATTCCATTGTAAGGATCCTTAGAAATACTTGAATGGATCACTTGACACTATTTGACCTGTAAACACCATAGAATTGACACTTGTAAACTGTTTGGCTATGTGTCCTTCACACGGTGTTATGGCATCAACCTTTAAGTGCCTTAGGAGCCTTCCATTGGTTTCTAGAAGTCCATCCAGTTGTGACCTTTCCGTAGACATTACAAAGTAGGATTTCTGGTTACCATTGTAAAGATTCCTAGAAATTCTAGGAAGGATCGCTTGACACTTCTTGACCCTAAACACCATAGAGAAGACACATGTAAACTGTTTGGGTATGTGTCCTTCACATGGTGTTATGTCGTCGACCTTTAAGAGTGTCTAGGATCCTTCCATTGGTTTCTAGGAGTCTATCCAGTGGAGACCTTTCCGTAGACGTAAGTAGGAACCCTGGTTACCATTGTAAAGATTCCTAGAAATTCTTGGAAGGATGGCTTGACACTTTTTGACCCTAAACACCATAGAAAAGACACATGTAAACTGTTTGGGTATGGGTCCTTCACATGGTGTTATGTGTCAACCTTTATATGTGTCTTGTGATACTTTCATTGGTTTGTAGGAGTCTATCCAGTGGAGATCTTCCCATAGACATTATAAGTAGGATCCCTGGTTACCATTGTAAAGATTCCTAGAAATTCTAGGAAGGATCGCTTGACACTTCTTGACCCTAAACACCATAGAGAAGACACATGTAAACTGTTTGGGTATGTGTCCTTCACATGGTGTTACGGCGTCGACCTTTAAGAGTGTCTAGGATCCTTCCATTGGTTTCTAGGAGTCTATCCAGTGGAGACCTTTCCGTAAACGTAAGTAGGAACCCTGGTTACCATTGTAAAGATTCCTAGAAATTCTTGGAAGGATGGCTTGACACTTTTTGACCCCAAACACCATAGAAAAGACACGTGTAAACTGTTTGGGTATGTGTCCTTCACATGGTGTTACAGCGTCAACATTTATGACTGTCTTGGGATCCTTCCATTGGTTTCTAGGAGTCCATCCAGGGGAGACCTTCCCATAGACATTATAAGTACGAACCCTGGTTACCATTGTAAAGATTCCTCGAAATTCTAGGAAGGATGGTTTGACACTTTTTGACCCTAAACACTATAGAAAAGACACATGTAAACTGTTTGGGTATGGGTCCTTCACATGGTGTTACGGGTCAACCTTTAAAAGTGTCTGGGGATCCTTCCATTGGTTTCTAGGAGTCCATCCAGTGGAGACCTTCCTGTAGATATTATAAGAAACCCTGGTTACCATTGTAAAGATTCCTAGAAATTCTAGGATGGATGGCTTGACACTTCTTGACCCTAAACACCATAGAAAAGACACGTGTAAACTGTTTGGGTATGGGTCCTTCACATGGTGTTACGGCGTCAACCTTAATGAGTGTCTTGGGATCCTTCCATTTGTCTCTAGGAGTCCATCCAGTGGCGACCTTCCCATAGACATTATAAGTAGGAACCCTGGTTACCATTGTATAGATTCCTAGAAAGTTTTGGAAGTGTGTTTTGACACTAAACACCTTAGAAAAGACACATGTAAACTGTTTGGGTATGTGTCCTTCACATGGTGTTACAGCGTCAACATTTATGACTGTCTTGGGATCCTTCCATTTGTTTCTAGGAGTCCATCCAGTGGAGAACTTCCGGTAGGCATTATAAGTACGAACCCTGGTTACCATTGTAAAGATTTCTAGGAAGAGTGGCTTGACACTTTTTGACCCTAAACACCATAGAAAAGACACATGTAAACTGTTTGGGTATGTGTCCTTCACATGGTGTTACGGGTCAACCTTTAAAAGTGTCTGGGGATCCTCTATTGGTTTCTAGGAGTCCATCCAGTGGAGACCTTCCCGTAGGCATTATTATGAGGAACCCTGGTTACCATTGTAAGGATCCCTAGAAATTCTTGGAAGGGTCACTTGACACTACAAGACCCCTTAACACATAGAAAAAGACACATGTAAACTGTTTGGGTATGGGTCCTTCACATGGTGTTACGGGTCAACCTTTAAAAGTGTCTTGGGATCCTTCTATTGGTTTCTAGGAGTCCATCCAGTGGAGACCTTCCTGTAGATATTATAAGAAACCCTGGTTACCATTGTAAAGATTCCTAGAAATTCTAGGATGAATGGCTTGACACTTCTTGACCCTAAACACAATAGAAAAGACACATGTAAACTGTTTGGGTATGGGTCCTTCACATGGTGTTACGGCGTCAACCTTAATGAGTGTCTTGGGATCCTTCCATTTGTCTCTAGGAGTCCATCCAGTGGCGACCTTCCCATAGACATTATAAGTAGGAACCCTGGTTACCATTGTATAGATTCCTAGAAATTCTTGGAAGTGTGTCTTGACACTTTTTGACATAAACACCTTAGAAAAGACACATGTAAACTGTTTGGGTATGTGTCCTTCACATGGTGTTACGGCGTCAACCTTTAAAAGTGTCTGGGGATCCTTCCATTGGTTTATAGGAGTCCATCCAGTGGAGACCTTCCATTAGACATTATAAGTAGGAACCCTGGTTACCATTGTAAAGATTCCTTGAAATTCCAGGATGGATGGCTTGACACTTTTTGATCCTAAACACTATAGAAAAGACACATGTAAACTGTTTGGGTATGTGTCCTTCACATGGTGTTACGGCGTCGACCTTTAAGAGTGTCTAGGATCCTTCCATTGGTTTCTAGGAGTCTATCCAGTGGAGACCTTTCCGTAGACATAAGTAGGAGCCCTGGTTACCATTGTAAAGATTCCTAGGAAGGATGGCTTGAAACTTTTTGACCCTAAACACCATAGAAAAGACACATGTTAACTGTTTGGGTATGGGTCCTTCACATGGTGTTATGTCGTCAACCTTTAAGAGTGTCTAGGATCCTTTTATTGGTTTCTAGGAGTCTATCCAGTGGAGACCTTCCCGTAGACATGAGTAGGAACCCTGTTACCATTGTAAAGAGTCCTAGAAATTCTATGATGGATGGCTTGACACTTTTTGACCCTAAACACCTTAGAAAAGACACATGTAAACTGTTTGGGTATGGGTCCTTCACATGGTGTTACGTGTCAACCTTTATATGTGTCTTGTGATACTTTCATTGGTTTGTAGGAGTCTATCCAGTGGAGATCTTCCCACAGACATTATAAGTAGGATCCCTGGTTACCATTGTAAAGATTCCTAGAAATTCTAGGAAGGGTGGCTTGACACTTTTTGACCCTAAACACCTTACAAAAGACACATGTAAACTGTTTGGGTATGTGTCCTTCACATGGTGTTACGGCGTCAACCTTTAAAAGTGTCTGGGGATCCTTCCATTGGTTTCTAGGAGTCCATCCAGTGGAGACCTTCCATTAGACATTATAAGTAGGAACCCTGGTTACCATTGTAAAGATTCCTTGAAATTCCAGGATGGATGGCTTGACACTTTTTGATCCTAAACACTATAGAAAAGACACATGTAAACTGTTTGGGTATGTGTCCTTCCCATGGTGTTACGGCGTCGACCTTTAAGAGTGTCTAGGATCCTTCCATTGGTTTCTAGGAGTCTATCCAGTGGAGACATTTCCGTAGACGTAAGTAGGAACCCTGGTTACCATTGTAAAGATTCCTAGAAATTCTAGGAAGGATGGCTTGACACTTTTTGACCCTAAACACCATAGAAAAGACACATGTAAACTGTTTGGGTATGGGTCCTTCACATGGTGTAATGTAGTCAACCTTTAAGAGTGTCTAGGATCCTTTTATTGGTTTCTAGGAGTCTATCCAGTGGAGACCTTCCCGTAGACATGAGTAGGAACCCTGTTACCATTGTAAAGATTCCTAGAAATTCTATGATGGATGGCTTGACACTTTATGACCCTAAACACCTTAGAAAAGACACATGTAAACTGTTTGGGTATGGGTCCTTCACATGGTGTTACGTGTCAACCTTTATATGTGTCTTGTGATACTTTCATTGGTTTGTAGGAGTCTATCCAGTGGAGATCTTCCCATAGACATTATAAGTAGGATCCCTGGTTACCATTGTAAAGATTCCTAGAAATTCTAGGAAGGGTGGCTTGATACTTTTTGACCCTAAACACCTTAGAAAAGACACATGTAAACTGTTTGGGTATGTGCCCTTCACATGGTGTTACGGCGTCAACCTTTAAGAGTATCTTGGGATACTTCCATTAGTTTCTAGGTGTCTATCCAGTGGAGACCTTCCTATAGACATTATAAGTAGGAACCCTGGTTACCATTGTATAGATTCCGAGGAATTCTAGGAAGGGTGGCCTGACACTCTTTGACACTAAACACCTTAGAAAAGACACATGTAAACTGTTTGGGTATGTGTCCTTCACATGGTGTTACGGCGTCAACCTTTAAAAGTGTCTGGGGATCCTTCCATTGGTTTCTAGGAGTCCATCCAGTGGAGACCTTCCATTAGACATTATAAGGATGAACCCTGGTTACCATTGTAAAGATTCTTGAAATTCCAGGATGGATGGCTTGACACTTTTTGACCTAAACACCATAGAAAAGACACATGTAAACTGTTTGGGTATGGGTCCTTCACATGGTGTTACGGCGTCAACCTTCAAAAGTGTCTTAGGAGGATCCTCCATTGGTTTCTAGAAGTCCATCCAGTGGAGACCTTCCCGTAGACATCATATGTAGATAATTTGGATACCATTGTAAGGATCCTTAGAAATACTTGAATGGATCACTTGACACTATTTGACCTGTAAACACCATACAATTGACACATGTAAACTGTTTGGGTATGTGTCCTTCAAATGGTGTTACGGGTCAACCTTTAAAAGTGTCTGGGGATCCTTCCATTGGTTTCTAGGAGTCCATCCAGTGGAGACCTTCCCATAGACATTACAAAGTAGGATTTCTGGTTACCATTGTAAAGATTCCTCGAAATTCTAGGAAGGATCGCTTGACACTTTTTGACCCTAAACACTATAGAAAACACATGTAAACTGTTTGGGTATGTGTCCTTCACATGGTGTTACGGGTCAACCTTTAAAAGTGTCTGGGGATCCTTCCATTGGTTTCTAGGAGTCCATCCAGTGGAGACCTTCCCGTAGACATCATATGTAGATAATTTGGATACTATTGTAAGGATCCTTAGAAATACTTGAATGGATCACTTGACACTATTTGACCTGTAAACACCATAGAATTGACACTTGTAAACTGTTTGCTATGTGTCCTTCACACGGTGTTATGGCATCATCCTTTAAGTGCCTTAGGAGCCTTCCATTGGTTTCTAGAAGTCCATCCAGTTGTGACCTTTCCGTAGACATTACAAAGTAGGATTTCTGGTTACCATTGTAAAGATTCCTAGAAATTCTAGGAAGGATCGCTTGACACTTCTTGACCCTAAACACCATAGAGAAGACACATGTAAACTGTTTGGGTATGTGTCCTTCACATGGTGTTACGGCGTCGACCTTTAAGAGTGTCTAGGATCCTTCCATTGGTTTCTAGGAGTCTATCCAGTGGAGACCTTTCCGTAAACGTAAGTATGAACCCTGGTTACCATTGTAAAGATTCCTAGAAATTCTTGGAAGGATGGCTTGACACTTTTTGACCCTAAACACCATAGAAAAGACACGTGTAAACTGTTTGGGTATGTGTCCTTCACATGGTGTTACAGCGTCAACATTTATGACTGTCTTGGGATCCTTCCATTGGTTTCTAGGAGTCCATCCAGTGAAGACCTTCCCATAGACATTATAAGTAGGAACCCTGGTTACCATTGTAAAGATTCCTCGAAATTCTAGGAAGGATGGTTTGACACTTTTTGACCCTAAACACTATAGAGAAGACACATGTAAACTGTTTGGGTATGTGTCCTTCACATGGTGTTACGGGTCAACCTTTAAAAGTGTCTGGGGATCCTTCCATTGGTTTCTAGGAGTCCATCCAGTGGAGACCTTCCATGAGACATTATAAGTATGAACCCTGGTTACCATTGTAAAGATTCTTGAAATTCCAGGATGGATGGCTTGACACTTTTTGAACCTAAACACCATAGAAAAGACACATGTAAACTGTTTGGGTATGGGTCCTTCACATGGTGTTACGGCGTCAACCTTCAAAAGTGTCTTAGGAGGATCCTCCATTGGTTTCTAGGAGTCCATCCAGTGGAGACCTTCCCGTAGACATCATATGTAGATAATTTGGATACCATTGTAAGGATCCTTAGAAATACTTGAATGGATCACTTGACACTATTTGACCCGTAAACACCATAGAATTGACACATGTAAACTGTTTGGGTATGTGTCCTTCACATGGTGTTACGGGTCAACCTTTAAAAGTGTCTGGGGATCCTTCCATTGGTTTCTAGGAGTCCATCCAGTGGAGACCTTCCATTAGACATTATAAGTATGAACCCTGGTTACCATTGTAAAGATTCTTGAAATTCCAGGATGGATGGCTTGACACTTTTTGAACCTAAACACCATAGTAAAGACACATGTAAACTGTTTGGGTATGGGTCCTTCACATGGTGTTACGGCGTCAACCTTCAAAAGTGTCTTAGGAGGATCCTCCATTGGTTTCTAGGAGTCCATCCAGTGGAGACCTTCCCGTAGACATCATATGTAGATAATTTGTATACCATTGTAAGGATCCTTAGAAATACTTGAATGGATCACTTGACACTATTTGACCCGTAAACACCATAGAATTGACACATGTAAACTGTTTGGGTATGTGTCCTTCACACGATGTTATGGCATCAACCTTTAAGTGCCTTAGGAGCCTTCCATTGGTTTCTAGAAGTCTATCCAGTTGTGACCTTTCCGTAGACATTACAAAGTAGGATTTCTGGTTACCATTGTAAAGATTCCTAGAAATTCTCGGAAGGATCGCTTGACACTTCTTGACCCTAAACACCATAGAAATGACACATGTAAAATTGTTTGGGTATGTGTCCTTCACATGGTGTTACGGCGTCGACCTTTAAGAGTGTCTAGGATCCTTCCATTGGTCTCTAGGAGTCTATCCAGTGGAGACCTTTCCGTAGACGTAAGTAGGAACCCTGGTTACCATTGTAAAGAATCCTAGAAATTCTAGGAAGGATCGCTTGACACTTCTTGACCCTAAACACCTTAGAAAAGACACATGTAAACTGTTTGGGTATGGGTCCTTCACATGGTGTTACGTGTCAACCTTTATATGTGTCTTGTGATACTTTCATTGGTTTGTAGGAGTCTATCCAGTGGAGATCTTCCCATAGACATTATAAGTAGGATCCCTGGTTACCATTGTAAAGATTCCTAGAAATTCTAGGAAGGGTGGCTTGATACTTTTTGACCCTAAACACCTTAGAAAAGACACATGTAAACTGTTTGGGTATGTGCCCTTCACATGGTGTTACGGCGTCAACCTTTAAGAGTATCTTGGGATACTTCCATTAGTTTCTAGGAGTCTATCCAGTGGAGACCTTCCTATAGACATTATAAGTAGGAACCCTGGTTACCATTGTATAGATTCCGAGGAATTCTAGGAAGGGTGGCCTGACACTCTTTGACACTAAACACCTTAGAAAAGACACATGTAAACTGTTTGGGTATGTGTCCTTCACATGGTGTTACGGCGTCAACCTTTAAAAGTGTCTGGGGATCCTTCCATTGGTTTCTAGGAGTCCATCCAGTGGAGACCTTCCATTAGACATTATAAGGATGAACCCTGGTTACCATTGTAAAGATTCTTGAAATTCCAGGATGGATGGCTTGACACTTTTTGACCTAAACACCATAGAAAAGACACATGTAAACTGTTTGGGTATGGGTCCTTCACATGGTGTTACGGCGTCAACCTTCAAAAGTGTCTTAGGAGGATCCTCCATTGGTTTCTAGAAGTCCATCCAGTGGAGACCTTCCCGTAGACATCATATGTAGATAATTTGGATACCATTGTAAGGATCCTTAGAAATACTTGAATGGATCACTTGACACTATTTGACCTGTAAACACCATACAATTGACACATGTAAACTGTTTGGGTATGTGTCCTTCAAATGGTGTTACGGGTCAACCTTTAAAAGTGTCTGGGGATCCTTCCATTGGTTTCTAGGAGTCCATCCAGTGGAGACCTTCCCATAGACATTACAAAGTAGGATTTCTGGTTACCATTGTAAAGATTCCTCGAAATTCTAGGAAGGATCGCTTGACACTTTTTGACCCTAAACACTATAGAAAAGACACATGTAAACTGTTTGGGTATGTGTCCTTCACATGGTGTTACGGGTCAACCTTTAAAAGTGTCTGGGGATCCTTCCATTGGTTTCTAGGAGTCCATCCAGTGGAGACCTTCCCGTAGACATCATATGTAGATAATTTGGATACCATTGTAAGGATCCTTAGAAATACTTGAATGGATCACTTGACACTATTTCACCTTTCAGAGTGTCTTGGGATACTTCCATTTGTTTCTAGAAACTGTTTGGGTATATGTCCTTCACATGGTGTTACGGCGTGAACCTTTAAAAGTGTTTGGGTATGGGTCCTTCAAATGGTGTGATGGTGTCTATCTTTAAGTGTCTTAGGATCCTTCCATTGGTTTCTAGGAGTCAATCCAGTGGGGACCTTCCCGTAGACATAAGAAGGAAACTTGCTTACATTAGGAAGAGTCAATAGAAACCCTTGGAGGATCATTTGACACTATAGCACCCCTGAATACCATAGCAAAGACACATGTACACTGTTTCTCTATGGGTCTTTCACATGGGGTCTATCTAAAGAGTGTTTTGGGGCACTTGTATTGATTTCTGTACGTCCATCCAGTGGAGACCTTCCGGTAGGCATTATTAGAAGGAACACTGGTTACCATTGTAAAGATCCCTAGAAATTCTTGGAAGGATCACTTGACACTCTTTGACCCCTAAACACCATAGGAAAGACACATGTAAACTGTTTGGGTATGGGTCCTTCACATGGTGTTACGGCGTCTATCTTTAAGAGTGTCTTGGGATCCTTCCATTGGTTTCTAGGTTTCAATCCAGTGGAGACCTTCCCGTAGACATTATTAGAAGGAACACTGGTTACCATTGTAAAGATCCCTAGAAAGTTTTGGAAGGATCACATGACACTCTTTGACCCCTAAACACCATAGAAAAGACACATGTAAACTGTTTGGGTATGGGTCCTTCACATGGTGTTACGGCGTCTATCTTTAAGAGTGTCTTGGGATCCTTCCATTGGTTTCTAGGAGTTTTTTTTTTTTTTTTTTTTTTTTTTTTTTTTTTTACAGGGGAGATAATTTTATTTTCCTCGTCAATAGGTAGATGTGGGTCGAGGGCATCCCACATACTACCGTACAACATGTAGTGTAATTGTATATGAATCATACAATAGTATAATATACATACATTCATTCATTCATACCTACCTACATGTTTACAAGTGTTGCAACTTATATACATGCTTACACATATAGCATTTCAAAAATCCCCTGTTTTTTTGGTGGGTACAGGTACTTTTTTATGTTTCAATTCCGTCGGTGGTTCCTTTCTTTTATATATGATACTAAAAGCTAGAATTTCTCTGGGCTGAAAGTGCAGTACATTTGAAATATATTTTTTTTATTTCTTGAATTATTGGAAAACATTTAAGTACATATTCCAAGTTGCATTAAAAGAGTCCAAACTATTCAATTTAACCGCAACCCCTTTTTGTACCTTATATTGATAATTGACATAATGTTTTGCTCGATTTAGGTTCGGATTAATTTCTTGAACTTTACAGTTGTAAATATATCTTTTAAGGTATGTGAACATAAGGTTAAGTACAGCTTGCTTATGATCTCTGATTCCTAATATAAATGGTTTCTAGGAGTTAATCCAGTGGAGATCTTCCTGTAGACATTATTATAAGGAACCCTGGTTACCATTGTTAGGATCCCTAGAAATTCTAAGAAGGATCATTTGCCACTAGTTGACCACTGAACACCATAGGAAAGCACTGTTTGGGTTTGGATCCTTCACATGGGGTTTTTGGGTCTATCTGAAGAGTATCTTGGCATCCATCCAGTTGAGACCTTTTCGTAGGCATTATATGTGTGAACCTTGGTTACCATTGGAAGAAATTTCCCGTGACTCTGTATGACCCCTGCATGAATACCATAGGAAAAAACCATGGACACTATTTGCATATGTTGGCTTGACATGGTATTATGGGAAATGAATCGCTTCTCTTATTCTCAATACCACACATTTCGATTCATTAAACCGAAGAAGCCAGTGACTATAGCCCATGCACCGAGTGAATTTAAATCGGATTGCAGATCTTCACAATCTTGTGCCGTAACTGTTTATCTGTGTACCTTAGTGTCATCTGCAAACATCTTCACTGTAGAGTTCACTTGTTCGGGAATATCATTCACATATATCAGAAATAAGATTGGGCCTAAGATAGACCCCTGTGGTACTCCACTACAAACAGGTTTCCACGACGACGAACCACCAGATAACACTACACGTTGACGACGATTTCTTAGGAAGGACTCAATCCATCTAAGTATGTTTCCACGAATTCCAACAGATCTAAGTTTCAATATAAGTCTTTGGTGAGGTACCGAATCGAAAGCTTTGGCAAAATCTAAGTATATCACATCAGTAGCTTGTGTCTGTCAAACGAATCTGTCCAATCTTTTAAACACTCGTGCTGTAGCTGTGTGATACAAGAACTTTACATGCTGATGACATGAAATAATATCATTATTTTTCAAGATGTTTTACAACCTTGTCCTGTATTAATTTTTCAAGAAGTTTTACTACTTGACTAGTCAATGACACTGGTTAGATACTGAATATCGTGAACCTTTCTTGAAAAGAGGAGTAATATTTGCATCTCTCCAGTCTTGAGGAATGGCCGTGTCCCGAGCGAACAGACAAGTTAAACATTTATACAAGCGGAATATCAAAATCTAGAACATGTTTTTAATACATTGACGTGAATGAAATCTGGCCCGCAAGCTTTATTTAACTTTAATTTCAATAGCTTCTTCCTCACATCCTCAGTAGTGATCACAGTATCTAGCAGAACAGATATGTTATCTTGAGTTTTTACGTTTTTAAAGCAAATTTAAATCTGGGTCTTCCTGAGTTAACACAGTTCTAAACAAAGTAATCATTCAACAATTCTGCTTTAACATCATCGTTTGTATGCTTTACACCGTCTTTTTCAATCACATTTACAGTACTGGATGATCTAGTGAAATGCCGAGTATAATTCCAGAATCTCTTGGGATTAACCTTAAGATTTTCAACTAGTTTGTTTTCAAAATGAATTTTAGCAGCTGTCACAGTACTTTCAAATTCAGTAGCAATCCGAAAACAATTCAGAGTTCTTAGAGTCAATCCATTTCTTCTTAGCATATATTAGATATATTGTTTTGTATCTAGTCCAAGGCTGACCATGAGGCCTCCCGGGTTAAACTAGTTTATGACGCACATACTCATAGCAGGATCCCCAACTAAAGCTAAATCTATCAAGTTCAACGTTCTGTAACAATTTGCGTTAGACAGTTATCATTTACACAAGAAATTTCTGTGACAAATTTGTAGATGCCTCATTTGTATCCCAATCTATTTGACGAAGGTTAAAATCGCCAACTAATATACAGTTTGTGGTATCAATCTGATCAATCGATTCACATAGTTTATCTAAAATCTTAGATTCATCTTTTTCGGGTCTATAACATACGCCAACTATTACAGATACATTGGAACTGGTGTAATATTAATCCAACAAAGTTCTGCTTGAACATCTTCATTCACAACAATTGGATTTAAACAGTTTTTAACTAAAATCAAAACTCCGCCTCTATAGATATGAGGAAGTATAAGTACCCTCTGTATAAAAGTTTATATCTCTGTCCTTACGAAAAACCGTATACTTTTCAGGTCTAAATTCTGGGTCAATAACATATTTATCGAACCAGGTTTCAGAAACACAAATAATACCAACATCAGAAGAACTATTAAACTCTTTGAACTGTGTTAAATTATTTACAAGCCCCTGTGCATTAAAATAACAGGGGTAAAAGTTCTTTGTTGTTACTGTTAATCACTTCCCCCGGATCTAGAGGAGGTTTCTTTTTCACCAAGCGCCCGTTCTGAATTTTCCAATTTGGGTCTGTTAAACACTTGTTTATAAGCTCTTCTCAGTTTTATGTCTGCATCTCGTTCCAATTTAGTTTGGTCTGGAGAAATGAAAATGTTAGCTTTGTCAAAAGGTTCTGATTTTTAGCTCACCTGTCACGTGAGCTTTTGTGATCACTCTTCGTCCGTCCGTCCACAATGAGCCTGTGTAGACACTAGAGGTCACAGTTTTGACATAATCATTATGAAACTTCGTCGCAATGATCATCTCAACAAAATCTAGGTCAGGTTCGATATTGGGTCATCCGGGGTCAAAAACTAGGTCACTATAGGACAAATCATAGAAACACCTTGTGTAATCAGTCGAGGTCACAATTTTGACCTAATCTTATTGAAACTTGGTCACAATGATCATGTCAGCAGAATCTAAGTCAAGTTCGATATTGGGTCGTCCGGGGTCAAAAACTAGGTCACAAGGTCAAATCATAGAAAAACCTTGTGTAGTCAGTAGAGGTCACATGTTTGACATAATCTTAGTGAATGTTGGCCACAATGATCATCTAAACAAAATGTAGGTCAAGTTTGATTATTTTGATACTATTTAATAAGGAACCTGCATGAACTACGACAGGTGAGCGACATAGGGACCTTTGGGCCCTCTTGTCATTGATCAATGTCTAAACTTTTAACTATTTCATTTTTTACTCTTTCATCATCACAGACAATTCGGATTGGACGGTATCTGATCTCTTCTTCCTCATCATCCTGAGCCTTGTTTTACGACCTATCTGGTCCAAGTGTTTATCAAGTATATATACCGCTTTTGGAGCAGAAATTACCCCCAATGCATTCAACACAAGCCCAATCTTTTTTTCAGCCCACACTTCATCTTCAGAGTACCTCTAACGACAAAGTGACAGAGTGAGCTTTTGTGATCACTCGTCGTCCGTCAACAATTTGCTTGTGTTGACACTAGAGGTCACAATTTTTAATTCTAATCTTTATGAAACTTGGTCACAATGATCATCTCAACAAAATCTAGGTCAAGTTCGATATTGTGTCATCCGGGGTCAAAAACTAGGTCAAAATGTCAAATCATAGGAAAACCTTGTGTAGTCACAAGAGGTCACAATTTTGACATAATCTTTATGAAACTTCGTCACAATAGTCATCTCACCAAAATCTAGGTCAAGTTCCATATTGGGTCATCCGGGGTCAAAAACTAGGTCACAATGTCAAATCATAGGAAAACCTTGTGTAGTCACAAGAGGTCACAATTTTGACCTAATCTTTATGAAACTTTGTCACAATGATCTTGTCAACAAATTCTAGGTCAAGTTCGATATTCGGTCATCCGGGGTCAAAAACTAGGTCACTAGGACAAATCATAGAAAACCCCTTTGTAGTCACTAGAGGTCATAATTTTGACCTAACCTTTATGAAATTTGATCACAATGATCATCTCAGCAAGATCTAGGTCAAGATTTATATTGGATCATCCAGGGTAAAAAACTAGCTCACTAGGTCAAATCATAGAAAAACCTTGTGTAGTCACTAGAGGTCGCCCTTTTAGCTTCATCTTTATGAAAATTGTTCACAATGATCATCTCAACAAAATCTAGGTCAAGTGTGAGGGCGCTAGGTCAAATCACAGGGATTGTATGCACTACGACGACAGGTGAGTGACCTAGGGCCCTTTGGGCCCTCTTGTTAAGAGTAGATATGTCATTAGCTGCACCTTTTATTTTTAATCTATTGACTTAACATCAGTGATTTGAAGTAATTTAATGTTTCTCTTCTTCAGAAGGATTAACGAATACAGTAACTACAATCCAGGACACAGAAATATAATAACGGAGAATACAACAGCCCGTGACACAGAAATATAATAACGGAGAATACAACAACCCGTGACACAGAAATATAATAACGGAGAATACAACAGCCCGTGACACAGAAATATAATAACGGAGAATACTACAATCCAGGACACAGAAAGATAATAACGGAGAATACAACAGCCCGTGACACAGAAATATAATAACGGAGAATACTACAATCCAGGACACAGAAATATAATAACGGAGAATACAACAGCCCGTGACACAGAAATATAATAACGGAGAATACAACAGCTCGTGACACAGAAATATAATAACGGAGAATACAACAGCCCGTGACACAGAAATGTAATAACGGAGAATACAACAGCCCGTGACACAGAAATATAATAACGGAGAATACAACAGCTCGTGACACAGAAATATAATAACGGAGAATACAACAGCCCGTGACACAGAAATATAATAACGGAGAATACAACAACCCGTGACACAGAAATATAATAACGGAGAATACAACAGCTCGTGACCCAGAAATATAATAACGGAGAATACAACAGCCCGTGACACAGAAATATAATAACGGAGAATACAACAGCCCGTGACACAGAAATATAATAACGGAGAATACAACAGCTCGTGACACAGAAATATAATAACGGAGAATACAACAGCCCGTGACACAGAAATATAATAACGGAGAATACAACAGCCCGTGACACAGAAATATAATAACGGAGAATACAACAACCCGTGACACAGAAATATGATAACGGATAGACTTCGGTGAAGTTTAAAAATGTACCAAGCCATTTGTACTGATGAAGCCGGAACATTTGTTGGAACCGAAATCAATATAATACTAGTTGTCAAAAACATAGAGGAATGTGAAAATATAAAAAATGACTACGTGTTAGCTATCTAAGTAGATTCTGTTAGTTGTAGGGCCTAAGTGTAAATTTTTATATTGGTAGCACTTTCTACTTGGTGAATGTCTTCATTTACTGATACTGTCGTAACCTTGGTATCGTTTATTAATATGTACAAGGAAGAGGGAAAACGCCCTGAACTATGAATTACGCGGCTGATAGTGCTTTAACTTAGTCACATGATATATTGGCGCATAAATCGATTAATCATGAGGTCGGTCACTTGTTAACATAACCTTGTGAATATAAACATTGCAATTCCTATTATTATGCCCCCATCTTTGATGAGGGGGTAGATTGCTTTGCACATGTCTGTCGGTCTGTCTGTCGGGTCGTATAAAATGGTTTCCGTTCAATAACTCAAGAATTCTTTGATCTAGGATCTTCAAAGTTTACATTGAGGTTGGTCAGCAACAGTAGATGACCCCTATTGATTTTGAAGTCAAAGGCAAGGTCACTGTGACCTTTACCATTTCTGACTATTTAAATGGTTTCCATTCAATAACTCAAGAACGCTTTGACCTAGGATCTTCAAAGTTTACATGGAGGCTGGTCAGCAACAGTACGAGGGTCGTTCATTTAATACCCGGACGATCGCCCTAGCGCTTGACTGAAACATGTGATTGTAATAAATTTTCGTTTAATAAGACTTAATCACCAACTTGATAACTTGACAAAACTTGGTATAATTTTATCCAACCGAACACAAACTGTGGTTACTATACTAACCCAACTAAGGGCTACCCGGCCCAGCCCAAGTTTTCAGTGAAATGTAGAGTGTTGATACGACAGTGCGCGTGGTATACAATGTAGTTGCTTATTTTCAACGGAAAGCATTATACAGTGTTATGTCTTAATCTACGTTATATAACGTTTGGTGTCATTTCTGTTACTGTGCGTGAAGCGCTTTTTATTGACGACGGACGTGTTTCCGTTAATATCGCAATGAAATCTTATTTGTTAGGAAAAAACCGATTATGATACAATTTTATAAAAGTACTAGTCATACACCTGTAAAACTAAAGAATCTATTTTAGAGAAGCCTTTTGGAAATATTCGTTAAGGTGGATTTCTGCTTCTAAACGGTTCAATGATGACAAGGATCACCTCGCGATGATCCAAGGCAGGGTCAATCTAACGCCAGAAACAGGATAGTGTCGTCGGTTAATCACCTGTTGGAGGGGTAAACACTACTCTAAGAATAACTAAGATTGTAATTACGGAACCATGCAAAATTGTAGTGGAAACAGCATATAACATCACTACCGAACATCTTAAAATGGTAAATGTGTGTGCTCGCGTGACTTTATGGATCCAAAACGATGATCAAATAGCGAAAAGGTGTCACGTTTGAGGAGCGAAAATGGCGTAACGTCACAAATTTTTGACGTCGACTTGGGCCGACTCGCGTTACATGCACTTATTAAAACACTAATGTTATGTAAACCATTCGTCGCAACAAGTTAAAATTTCGGTTGTGTATTAAGGAATGGTGTGAATATATTCCTGTAAGTTTTCATCAATATCAGTCTATTAGTTTTCCAGCAATATCGATCGTCCTGGTATTAAATGAACGACCCTCGTAGATGACACCTTTTGATTTTGAGGTCAGTAGGTCAAAGGTCACTGCGACCTTCACCATTTCTGACTATTTGGCTGCCATGGGGGCATATATGTTTTACAAACATTTCTTGTTAATTTACTGTTTTAACGTTCATTCTACAGATAACTGAACAACTTGACATGGATGTTAACAGAGGCGGTGTGTCTAAATCCGATGATAACTGATGGGGTGTGTCTTAATTTTCAAAGGAATGAGTGCAATTACTACAGTGCAGGATATAGTTTAATTTTGAACTCTGAGCCATGACCTATCGGACTAGTCCATTTTGGCGGGTAGACCATAGTTTATTACGTTCGCAGGTCATTATTTAATTATATGATTCTTACATATAGCTGTTTGTTATCGAATTACAGTTTAGTGCAGTCGGCAACCTTCAGAGATTCTACCCCAAGTTCGGTGGTTCAAATTCCCAATTCGCTCATATTTTTAATTCATTATTTTATGTTATTAAACTAAAGTTTCTTTTTTAATGAATCCATGAAAATGTGTTGATTCAATTTATTTTTTCATTTTCACATATGGCGATCGTTTCCATATTCCGAGTTTACTGACAACCTGTATTACGTTGATAAGCCGTCATAACATTCAACAATACACATGTAAAGATCTAAAAATATTTTGAAGCATGTAACAAATATATCACTTGTCACGTACTGTAAAAACACGGATATTGCAAGTTATGTGCATTTATAAATTAAGAAAATGTGTAAATATAAATAAAAAAATAAAAACATATTTTATTTTGGTGAGATTCGAACTTGTCAGACAAAAGTTATTTTACAATGTATCAAGCGCTATACCGTCACGACCATTCAGACACACGGAATGGTTGGCCTTAATTATATTACTTATCTTTTCCATTAAACCTTTACTAAACCTATATCGATTAACGGTTAAAACCTTAAAAGTGCAGTCACGGCTCAATGCTCGAAATCGAACTATAATATTATCCTGCACTGTATAAATACAACTTTATTGTTCTTTACTTCGGTCAACGTGACCTCTATCGATTTTCTTGGTCGAGTTGTATAGTTCGTGCTAGATAATGTGGCAGTCGAGTCTATTTCACGACAGGTAATACATGATATTGATTATAGATAACTTTAAAAGAATGTAATTGTGTGTTGTTTGTGCGTTTCATTAAAAACTATGTAAGCAGTAACTGTTGAAATACAGACTAGTATATGGACTAGTGTTTGTTCACCTTTCAGGCCAGTATGACTGCCTTGTGAAGCTAATCTTATAACAGCCATCCAACGACGAAATTTAACATAGACAGTTATCCAGGCAGTTAAATTGCTTGGCCTTATCGTCATGCTTAACTAATTGCAATATAATGTAAGCACTAAATAATTGCAAGTAATTATGTATGCTGTAATAGCTCAGATGGTAAAGCCCAGGAATTGTAACTGAGCGATTCAAGTTTAACCCATCGCAGAAGTCTTTAGTATATTTTTGAATTCATCACAATATTTTTAATGTTATTTTCATTTTCTTTTTGAGAGAATTTATAATTTGTTAGTTATATATTTTTCTTTGTTTTATTATGGTCATGATAAAATAATTTTTAATTCAATTCAACTTTTATGACAAGAACACAATGATCATTACAATACAAAAGAATTTTACATCACTTCATCTGCTGTATCAAGGTCAGAGTTACAGTCACACTCAGATAATGTATCTGATGCTTCGTGTTGGTAGTTACAATACTAGCAATCGAAATTAGTGTGCTTTAATTATAATACATGTACACACCACGTTGATTGTGTACATGTATATTTAGGCTATACACTCTTTAATAATAACCTTAATAGCTTTTGTATCACTATTGGATAGAATTGATTATTTAAGCCATTTTTCTTAGCTCTTAGCTTTTAAATTTATTAAGATGAGAAAAAGAAATAAAAAAATACATACAACTGGACAAGGTTTCGAACTCGCGGCCAAAAATATCGATAAAGTTAGGAAGTATCTACGCACTAAACCACTCGGCTATGAAGTATGTTTTAATTGATGGATGGTTAAAATGATTTATAATCACAAACCTTAACCTTGGTTTACCTAATTCAATCAATTGGCATTGTCCAAAGCAGAAAACACTGTATCACGTGACTGCCACATTATCCTGCACGGACTATATTGGAGTCCTCAACTTTAAAATTAGACAGGTGCCGCGGTCCGATTGCTTTCTGACGTCGCAATATACGGACCGGTATTGGCTAATATACTGGATTCCGTTCCTGTGCAACTTACGCCCGAAACCAGGGAACCAGCGTAAATTGCAAATGGCGGCGTTTATTTGAAACACCTAGTGTAACATTTTAGCCGATATTTCTGCGAAATAGGTAAGTTGAGTATTGAAGTTACATTTGTTTGTTCTCAGACATATTTTTACTGTTGAAGACGCGAAGAAATTGATGCTTGAACTTGTATTTGCTGAGAAATATCCGATCAAATGCGTGATGTCTAATGAATTTAGACTCGTATTTTTGTGCGCCTTAATCAGTATTATCATTCCTTTAAACTGTTAGAATCCGTCAAAATGATGCTCAATTTTTTTGTAGGTTCGACAGAGTTTCCGGGTCATTTTGATGCCTAGCTTAAGTAAATCGGTCCACAAATAAAAATTGAGCACCATTTTGAATAGACCCATGTTTAGTGCTGTTTTATGCGCCGTCTGACCAGGTCAGACTTTTAAACACCCACTTAGTCGTTTTTTACATTAATGAAAATGATGCTCATTTATAATTTAAAAACAGTAAAGCTTCAGGTTCAATTTGATCTATTACTCAAAGAAATCGGTCTAAAACTGCAAAATGAGCACCTATTTGAATAGACGGTCGGGATAAGAACGACTTGTGTGACATGCGAGTTGCACTTTTCGGATATATACATATTTTCGGATAAGCTCGTGATTTTTTTATACTATTCATACATTCTTGGCTACTATTATTTATATAGCAAGAATTTAAGTATGTTATCAGTACTTATGAAATATTATACTTTTCATTGAGCAGTACACCTGACCATCTGTTATATTTTCGGAATTTATTGCATTGAATCAATCAGTAACCTACCACAAAAACTCTACTTTTTTATTCACACTGACATAAAAAAATCTTTTGAGGTCACAAAATAATTGAAACAATTAGCTCCGTAGTTCACCAGAATGCAGGATTTAAGGGTCCAGAAATCAAAATTTTCTTGGAGGAGATCCCCCAAACCCCCCTTGGGGGAGGGGGGCACCCCCTCCCTCACCCTCCCCCACTCGTCGATGCGCGACTCGAATACAGTCCTGGGACTCCTACTTTAAAATCCTACCGAGAACCCTGACTGACCTATGTAGGGGTGTTGGGCTAGACTCCACCAGGTTATCTCAGTCCATTATTTTTATATTTTGTTCAGTAGAGTGGAAGGCTCATTTTGGTGTATAATTTATTGAAATCGGGCAAAAAATGTTGAATTAGCACCATTTTTAATACACATAGAATTAGGTGCCGCAGACTCAGCACTGTCTGTAGGCACCCATTTGGTCATTATTTGTATTCATGAAAATTATTGAGCTATTTATTTAAGTTTAACAAAGTCTCAGGTTCATTTTGGTGCATAATTAATTGAAATCGGTCAAAAACTGTAAAATGAGCACCTTTTTTTATAGACCGGTGTATAGTGGTTTTGTTGAGATGCTATCTGATTAGCTCAGTTAGTACACACACATTTAACTTATTGTCAAATGTTAGCATCAATGAAAATTATGCTCATTTTAAAGTTAAGTTCAGTAGAGTTTCAGCTTTATTTTGATGTGTAACTTTAATACTAAAATCTGTCAACAAATTAAAATTGAGCACAATTTAAAGAAAACTAAGTGGTTTGAGGTTAAATTAATTAGGCTGGTATAATGAAATTTGACTTTACTGGTACATTGTAGTTGCACATGTATCTCTTTAGTGGTTTACAGCCATAGCCATCAAACTTTACAGAAATATCACAACCATGTGTACTCCTAGATATGTTGATTCAGATCCATCCAATATTAGCAGAGTAATGGCCCTTGAAGTGCTGAAAAGTTGTGAAATTTGGCTTGTTGCACACATACCAGTTATTATTAATTTTTTAGCTACATACATCAAACTTCATAGAAATGTTGATTAGCATGTAAGTTGTGCACATGGCTATTCTCATTTAGATTCATTCAGTTTTAGCAGGGTTATGGCCAGATTCATCCAGTATTAGCAGAGTTATGGCCCTTGAATTGATGAAAATCGCAAAACTTTGGTTGTTACAATATAAAAATTGGCTTGCGTATACATTTAAAAGTATTTGAGCTGCAGTCATGAAAGTTTATATAGATATTGGTCTGCATGTGCAGTTATGCTCTTGGGTATTTTGAATTTTAAAATTCAAATTCACCCAGGATTAACTCTCTGAGTTAATATGCCCCCATCTTTGATGAGGGGGTATATTGCTTTGCACATGGATGTTGGTCATCAACAGTAGATGCCCCTTATTGTAGGTCAGTAAGTCAAAGGTCAAGGTCACTGTGACCTTAACCATTCCTGACTATTTGGCTGCCATGTGAGTATACATGTTTTACAAACATCTCTTGTTGCCCTTGAAATGATGAAACTGTTGGAACTGATCCGTAGAAGGTTTTGAACCTTCTTCTTTCTTAACTACTCGGAGTGGTCACAGGTGTTATGATTATTGGATATTATTAGTTTAATTAATTATAATAGCTAGCTCAATAGTTGTTAGGAAGTTGTATTATGTATGGCTTTTCTTTTTCAGCTAAACTTCTTGATTAATGAAACAACTGGACCAAATACATCACAACTTATATGTTATCTTAACTCTTGTCCAATCTATGGTTAAATGGTCACCACAGGGACATGCAACTTGAGCAATGGATTTTTCATACATTCAGATAATTGTCCAGGTAAGAGGTTTCCAACTTCAATAGCATTTTACAAGTTTAGATATTTAGGTCATATATATAATTATGCTGTTTTTACATGTAAGCTTTACATAAGGGACTCCCTTATTTGGCTGTATTGTCCTGATTCATATGTCATATTTATGACCCTTAATTGGAATAAAATGTATCTTATCTTCCGCTCTTTAAAGTTGTGATCTCCCGCTTAGCGGCTTTGAAGAAAACCATCCTAATTGTTTGCTGCAGGGTAAAGTTGTAAGCTGAATATTTTTTAAAATTTTTTATTACTTGTAAAATCATTATTATTAAATTGTTCTTTTTAGGACAGAATCAATAAGACGAGATACTCCGATCACTGATTTGTCGTAGTGACAGTATAGAATTCCAAGTAAGTTACATTCAATGGACAGGCCACCATATTGAAACTTTTTTATTTATTTCACCAATTATTCCAATCATAATACTAATCATTTATAAATAAACGTGCAATATTGCAATCCATGCTCATGGCAAGGCTGCCGGATGAGCGTTTGGTTGGCTCTGGCTCAGACGAGATGAAGAGACATGGAAGTCAGCTTAGATGGATCAATGGATGATCACCACTGTTTACATCACCATCAAAAGGATGTTTTGAGTAAGGGTGAAACACCTAGCTGATGACAGATACACCCTCGGCTGATGATGTCTATGTTCATTGCTCTAACTTCTGTATTAAATGCACATAAATATAGAACAATAATTTAATTCCATGTCCTTTGACTATATAGATTTCTTAAATTTCTTTAGCCTAGAATGAATGTGTAATTAAGAATGTGATTAACCTTATACATTAACTGCTGAGTATGACTATGTGTGATGTTATTGAGAAAATATTCAAAATGTTGTTTGTATTCATTACAGTACTGGCAGGGTTATGGACCATGAATTAATGAAACTCCTTCTTCGATAGTGAAGGTAGACCATCAAATGGGACATCAAGGTATTTGAATCAAGTTTATAAGCTGTCAGTGTATTAACTAACCCTGGACTAATGGAGACACGTTTTGATGCATCTATCATACTCCATGCATGAGCATATTTATACATTTGGATGCATCAATGTCATACAGTATGTATGGTTTCTAGTAACTCGAGTGAAAATAGTGAGCACGGTATCGATATGCAGTAAACCCCTTTAAACTTTGTTTGCTGGGTATAAAGACTTAGTATTGAGTTTAAATTAATAGCAAAATAGAGAAAATGGGCGTAATAAATTGTATTCTTAAGTTAAAAAATACCAGTTTCCGAGGACAGCTTTCAACAATTCAGCTGTTCAGCCACCCTTTGACATTTTAACTTCCCTGGTTATTGGGCTACCTAAGCAAACCTGCGTTTGAGTCTCCCTGGAGACTAATTCGCACTTAGTTTATGTACAGCCAACATCGGGATATGGCGCCCAGGAATATCGAACATGTATAGATACTGCCCTCACATGCACCAATTCACACCTTGTTCAAGTGGAGCATTTTGGATTATTCTTGCTCAGAGAAATTAAGCAGTGGCGTAAACGGGGATCAAACCCTGGGACCCCTCAATCCTGAAGCGTGCACCCTACCTCTAGGCCAACACTCAGACTTTGTTTTATTATTGAGTTCATTTTACTGTAATGTAGTAAGTAGACCTGGGATCTATGTAGGGAAGAGTAAATGTTCATGTGGTTATCCTATGGTATTAAGTTCACTTCAACTTGCATATAGATTTAAATAGAAGCAGTAACTTAAAATAATTCAATGTATGATGCTTTCATTATAGTTTTATATAACAGGGTTCCCCCAAATTTTCAAGACAAAATTCCCTGACTTTTTCCCTGACCACAGAGCACTTTTCCCTGACTTTTTACAGCGATCGGGCGACAGAGCATTTTTTTGTTCGAGCAAAATATGGCAATAAAATAGAGAAAATGAGTATTTGCTTTAAATGCAACAAAAGTGAGCAAAGCGAGCGAGGAATTTTTCAGTCTTAGGTATTTCTGCATAGGAATTCTGGAAATGTCACTTATCGACAGCTTCAATGAAAAATTCCCTGACTTTTCCCTGACTTTTGCTCAATTTCTAGATTTCCCTGACTAATTCCAAAATTCCCTGACTTCCCTGACCTTGAGAAAATTATATTTTTTCCTGACTTTTCCCTGACCGTGGGAACCCTGTATAACTGATTTTGTATGTTTTGAATGTTTAAGAAATGTTTGATATTTCAGGTCTTATCAGGAGTTTCTTCAGTGTAGCCAGCTATTGTTGCAGTTTCAACCACATATATATCTGAAGTCAAAGTGAAGAAAATTGTTCTATCCTGACGGATCCAGCCAACCAATTCAATCTGTTAGACATACTTTTTTTCGATTAACATGTCCACTAAAATACTGCTTTTTGTAACATATTATGTACAGTGACATTATATACATGAAATACCTCATAAATTCATGAATTCAAATTGTCTTGATTTAATATTTAAATTTACACATTATATAGAGGATATGTGTTGATTCTTGGGCAAGATCAAAATTTATTTCACCGAGTGATCACAGACATCAATATTTTCACGAATTGGGTAGCCAGGAGTGAAAATGTATTCTTCTGTGAAAACAAGTGAAATAAAGTTTGATCTTTCACCAAAAGTGAACAGATTTTCTGTTTATTATATGCTTCAATTTCTCGTTTAAATTAACGCTACAGTAATTGGTTTAATTGGGAAAAAGACGATGAAATTAGAAAGTCACGTTAAGGCTTCTATAATGACGCCATTTCTTTTTCTGTATGGTAATGGAACCAGCTTCTAAAACAGTGAAAATGACAAAATGGTAATTTCACTGATAAATCTCCATAGATAGCAAATAATAAATTCAATGTAATCCTTAAGAATGTCCAATATAAAATATCATGGTAACCAGGTGATCACTTTTATGCTCCCACCAAATATTTGGGGGGGGGGGCATATAGATTTGCCCTTGTCTGTCAGTCTGAAAAACGTGATGTCACGACGGAGCCAAATTGATGTACGTTGTCTAGATGTAAGATTTCTTTAACAGTTTGATTGACTGTTTGAGCACAGACTTGTTTCTGTAACTTGATCTAGTTATGCAAACTCTTCAGAAATTTCACTGGATCAAAATTCAACGAAAGCCAATGCATCCTCTTTTGCAGAAGGTTTTTATACGCCTGTGAAAACGGGACGTATTATGTGAACACCCTTGGGGGGAGGGCGTGCGGCGGCGTCCAGTAATTTGTCTGTACTCTAACGAAAACAGTTTTCATCCGATCATCTTCAAACTTTGTGACAATGCTTATGGCTATTATATCTAGGCCAAGTTCAATTATAGGCCAAATCGGCCTAGGCCTTATTGGGTTATGGGCCTTTAATTACCAAATAAGTATGAAATTGGCCTTGTCTGTACTCTAACGCAAACATTTTTCATCCGATCATCTTCAAACTTTGTGACAATTCTTATGGGTATAATATCTAGGCCAAGTTTCATTATAGGCCAAATCAGCCTAGGCCTTATTGGGTTATGGGCCTATAATAACTGAGTATCTTCAAACTTGGTGACAATGTTTATGGGTATAATATCTAAGACAAGTTCAATTGTAGGCCAAATCAGCCTGGGCCTTCTTGGGTTATGGTCCTTTGATTAAAAAAACTGTTGGATTGTTTTTTTTTTCTTTCACCATGCCCTGAGATTCACCATGCCCCAAGACGGGCGTATTTTGTGACATTTTGGCATTCTTGTTTATAATGACCTGCTCTTTTACCCTAGATGACCCAATATTGAACTCTGTCTACAGATAGTCATTGTGACCAAGTTTCATAATGAATAGCCTAAAGTTGTATTCTGCAGCCTAGTAATGTGTCACAAGCACACAGGAACAGTTGGATGAGGGACTAAGAGCACTCACAATAGCTCACACAATGTAACTTAGTGACAAGTGAGTTAAAATAAATTGTTCTTAACATTAATTTTCATGACAAAAATTTATTTTTAAAGAAAACACATGTTTACATAATAACACATTTATCAATCAAATACTTGAACAAGACAGCATCCTAGATTTCATTAACAAGAGGATCATAGATCCTTGGGCGCTCACCTGCTAAACATGGCCAAACTTTGAACTTGACCTTAAGGTCATCAAGTTAAACATTTTGACCAAAGTTGATGAAGATCAGGGCTCGACACTAACACTGGTCTGTTGGTCCGAGACTAGTGGTTTTTGTGGAGGACCACTAACTCATGGAAGGCAGCTGGTCCCATTGACCACTGAACATACCAAGAAAAATATTTTTCAAACATGATCTTAGCTCCTATAGATGTTTAAATGGAAAAGTGATAATAGGATGTTTTGGTTGAAATCACAATAATTGCTCTAAGTAGAACTAATCACAGTAAGAACATAGATGCATAATATGGTGAAAGTTGACTTAAAAGAAGTTAGGACCACCTGGAAATCTGTCGGACCAGCAACTCTCAAAAGCTGTTGGTCCTTTGGGCCACCATTGAAAATCTGGTAGTGTCGAGCCCTGAAGATTAAAGCAAAAATATGGCCTCAAGAGTGTTAATAAGGTTTTTCTATATTTGACCTATTGACCTTCTTTTTAGACCCCACATGAACCAACTTCAAACTTGACCTTAAGGTTATCACGATACACATTTTGACCATACTCCTTGAAGATTGAAGCAAAAATGTGGCCTCCAGTGTTAACAAAGTTTTCCTATTTTTGTACCTAGTTTTTGACTGCATGACCAAATTTCATTGAGATACAACTACTGACCAAGTTTGGTGAAGATTGAAGCAAAATTGTGACCTCTAGAGTGTTAACAAGGTTTTTCTTTGATGTGACCTACTTTTTGACCCCATATGACCCAGTTACGAACTTGACCTAGATTTCATAGAGACAAACATTGTGATCAAGTTTCATACAGATTAGGTAAAAAACGTGACCTCTAGAGTGTTAACAAGGTTTTTCTTTGATGTGACCTGGTGACCTAGTTTTTGACCACAGAAGACCCAATTACGAACTTGGCCTAGATTTCATAGAGACAAACATTGTGACCAAGTTTAATAAAGATTAAGTGAAAACTGACCTCTAGATTTAGGT
The DNA here is from genome assembly GCA_947247005.1 of Spisula solida. Classification (NCBI taxonomy): domain Eukaryota; kingdom Metazoa; phylum Mollusca; class Bivalvia; order Venerida; family Mactridae; genus Spisula; species Spisula solida. The sequence goes on from OX365956.1 coordinate 46,327,566, forward strand.
GAGCTAAAAACAAAGGGCAATAACTTCCTTAAAATCAATCTGACCAAGAAGCACGGAGTATATGCACAACTAGACTTGTTACTTATTGAAATCTGACCAAAGGTTACCGAGAAGTAGTGCAGATACATAATTATGTATCATGATGAACCAATACTCCAAGGGGCATAATTTGACCCAAATGAAATTCGAACTTGACCTCAGTATTTTCAAGATCTACCTATATTCAAATTTCCCAATACCAATGCATGACTGAGATATTGAGCAGTGCTATGCCAATGTGTTACCTCAAAGTGTGACATTGACCTTCAAGTAAGAGACACAGGCCTTGCATGTGACGTGCTGCCTCATCAACTGTAATTGAACATTTGTACCAATCGACTAAAAATCCCCAACAAATGAACAATATCTGATCTTGACGAGCGATAATATATCAATTTTTTACCTTCAATTGTGACCTTTGAGCTATGGTCGTGGGTCTTGCATGTGATATGCCGCGTCATAAAGATGAACACAACACTATGCCAAATTATTTAAAAAAGCCCCCAATGAATGAAAGTCTGTACAAGAATGATTACAGAAGGACAGAAATGGGTAACACTATATGCCCTGGCGATTTTCATGATAAAAGTCCAATGAGAAATACAGCCTCTGTTCAAACAGAAGATTATTCTATGATTAGACCTGGTTACCTAGTGTACCCAAGATGAGCCATTGACCCAATTTTGAACTATACCTAACCATTGTGACCAAGTTGCAACCTCCAGAAATTCAAGTGTGATGACAGACAAAGAGCAATCACCAAAGCTCACCATCAAACTTGAACCAGATTCTATATAGATGACCAATGTGACTAATAGTCACAAGAATGATTCATGAAGATAAATTCAAAATTCTATCCTCTAGTATGTAGGACTGTGTCCAATGCGTCTACTTAAATTGGGCCTTGTGACCAGCTTTTAGACCCCAGATGACCCATATTGAATTTAACCTAGATTTTATTAAGATGGTCAGTGTAACCAAGTTTCATGAAGGTTGTGACACATACCGTAGTGTGTTTACAAGCAAAACATTATTGTGAATAGATAAAACGACGGATAGATTGCGATCACAAAAGCTCACACTGTCACTATGTGACAGGTGAGCTAAATTATAAGTAATGACATTACAGAATTTTAAGCACTAAGAGTAAGAAATGAATGAAAGTTAACTTGAAGTTGAAGCTGTAAAAAATACAAAAAGGAATGAGTAAACAACATTATGTCAATTTATGATTCATTATTTACAATGAATTAAAATGTGTGAACACATGGTTACAGTTCTAGAAAACACTGATTTCTAGTTTTCTTAACATAATAAATTATCTTCTTAATCCTTGAAATAGAATGTTTTTAACGTTGTTGGTAAATTTCAAAGCCTGCAGACTGGAACAGGGAATTTAGTGTTGGTCTTGTAGTTTCCAACCAATGATTTTATCATTATGTTGTTATGCGCTGATAAAAAGCGTCAAATCTGAAAAAATAATATATTTATTAAAAGTTTATTTAAATTGCTGAGGTTTTTGAAGACCTTTTTTGCTATAGGATAAAGAATCATGTGCTTCTTGGGGGCCTATTTATTTACCATGTAGCATTAACCATTTACTTAGTAACCAAGTTCATAGTACATGTAGCTATCTGTGCTATCTCTATGCCTATAATTATTGTATTACTCACTAAAACTGTTAATTAAGAGTTGAAGCCATTTCTCAACAATTTTGAGTTATAAACTTCAGCCGGAGACCCATTCACTTAGCCAGTTTACCTGGACTGCATCTTAACCAGTACTAAAGTACCCTTCCACAAGGAACAAGCAACTTCTCCACATGTGGAGGAAAATCAACATTAATTGTATAGTCAAATTTCAACCAGCATGTGACCTGGAAAGGAACCCTAATTGTTACAAAGCCAGTGCACACACCACTTAAAATAATAAGACCACATATAAATTTTGTTTAATGTGTTTTTGTACCTCAATATTGAATAATTATGATAAAACTAACTCAAGACCATCAGGATCTGGGTTCTATCTTCTCTCATACCGTCGTGGCGATAGATAACATCAGGAATGAGGTGTCGAGAGTGATTAATATAAGTTGGAAAAACTTGTTTCACAATAGACCTTAAATAAATTAGTATAAACTAATCTGGGTCTTGACTCCCACAGGAGGTCTTGTTAACAAGGTTTTAATTAAATAAATTTAAATAAAGACCAAGTAAGTATTTCTTTTGGAAATAAACTGAGTAAATGGCCAATTCTCACCTGCCACGTTACATGTATGTGCTACACTGTGACTGTCAGTGTGTGATGTTCGCAACCTTGCTGCAACCAGAGTTCTGTCTCCCTTGGACCTCCTTAACACCAAGTAATGACCTTCCAGTTCATCTTTTTCCAAAACTCTGTGGAATCTTAAAACAAAACCAAATAGGTATAATATTATAAAAAGCAATCATATAGTAGCAAGATGGAGAGCTCTAAAAGATAAAGATGATGACTGTAGTGATTATTCAGTGATCAAATGAGTCCTGCTTCACTGCATGGTTCAATCCTTGGTTGCTCCATAGGATTGTTATAATAATCTCCTGGTATACTTAAGGGGTTCGAGCCCTGCATCAGGTGCACAGACAAGCTTGCTGTACTGTAATTCACTAGTTGGCTGCTTTTTTAATTTCTAAACTTCCAGCCAGTAACTACTATGAGGCGGAACGGTTTGCTTTGACTAACTGGTTACACTATACTAGTATATCTATTAGTTTTCAGAGTGGTGTTACCGTGCATGATTGATAGCCAACTGTTGTTTCAAGTCGTGTAGGTCTGGGTGTACTCATACGGGGTTAGACTCCTGTTTAGTAGCTTTGTTGTTTGTGAGTTTCATAGTAGACAATAGCCTGAATAGGGTGTTGTGGTTCGAACCCCAGATCAGGATTTGCAGCACCTCTTGGAGTACAGACAATATTGGCACATGTTTTAAAAGGGCAGACAAAGTCAACAAGGAGACAGATGTGTGATACAAGGAATCTGGGTTCGCAGACATAGCTCTTTTTAAATTGATTCCCGGTGTATAGGACCGATACACACAACACCATCTTTGGGCCGAGGATCAAACCAGAGACCTCTCGATCAGTATTCAACAGCGTTATCCGCTCGACCACAGTGCCACCCATTTAATATGGTATAATATAAACAGTCAGCTGGTGGTAGGGGGCTTCAACCACAAGCCCCCCCCCCCCACCCCTGGTGACTAGTGAGTCGGGCTACTTTTTTTTAAAAGACCCTCTCAGTTATGCCACCTATTTAAAGACATGATTGGAATGCAAGGGTTCGATTTCAGTCAATGATCTGCGTTTTCATGAAATAATGTATAAACATCCTGATTGCTTTGCGCCATCGCCACTATTTTGACAAAATAAAAGTTTGATTGAAAATAATGAAAAACAAAATTCCTACCCTTCATTTTAAAAATCCAGTGTCCGTTAAACGAAGCTCAAAATGTCAATTCATCTCATTTAGCCAACGATGTAACGTAATGTCTACTCTTCCGAACGATTTATCAGCTGGAAATCACCCACAAGGGCGAAAAGTTGTGCGAGTCGACACCAATTCGACGCCATTTTTGTTGGTGGTGCTCTTCAAATTTGGAGGAAATAAAAGTATCTAAATCTTAAACTATGCTGAAGAAGGTCAAGGTCGAATTAGCCAATACCGGTCTGATATTTTTAATATTCGAACGGGTACCAGTCTACTTTAAAATCACAAAACCGTGGTATTGATTTTTATTGGACATGTTTTAAAATCGGTCAGCATTGTTATACATTTAGACACTTTTGTATACAAAGTGATAGCCAATCACTGGCCAATGATATAAATTAGAAAGAAAACGTAACGCTTGGTTCTTTATTTTGATAAGACAACCTCGCGTTTGCGTTCTCTTTCTATCAAACTTATCAAACATATTGTATATATTCATATAATTATAATCATCACTCATTATAATGTTCTCTGCAACATAGATTCTTCGTCGCAAACAAGTTTTAAAGAAGAAATCTTCAAGCTGTAAACACAATGTTGTCAGGGTTACACAGATGAACGTTTGAAATTATAGTTTCTTCGGTATGGAGACGTATGTGTGTGGTCTTGTAACGTATATGTCTGTCAAAAATGTTGTTGTTTCCTCACTAAAACAACATGATATGTTCATTAATTTCAAACAAAACAATAAAACATAGGTATGATGACACGTTTATTCAAGTTTGAGCACAAAAATATCGTTATGAACCTCCAATTGCATCATCTTTATAGTGGCGTAACGTATCTGTTGCTAACGTAAAGCTGTTTTAAAGAAAAGTAACTCAACATAACATTTTAACTAAATATTACAAATTTTCAAAACATGTATAATGTAATAAGCAGACTGCAACATAACAATACGGAAACCACGGTTCACATGTATTATATACCAAATGGTACTTGTCAAACAGGCGTTGGATATTCACGTCGACTGTATCTAAATTGTGAAAAGATCTCTAAATATAAGCTGTATGTGTTCAGCACACAACAGAAAATGAATAGAAGAACTTCACTCACTAACACCTTTTCTCAATTAAGTTTGAATTAAGACCAAATACAGCAAAATAAAATTGGTAGTAATGAAAAGTAGTTATTACATTAAAAGCCAGCGTGTTAAATAGTGCCCACTATCTTAGAGGAAGTAAATTGGGAACATCCTGGACAGTTTAGATGGGACTGGCACAGACGCAGCTTGAACAAATAGGACCTAAGTCACTTAAATATGGATAAATCATTATATTTAGTCAATATTTATGTCAGGATTTGTACATAAAAGCGAAAAACAGATACATTACGTAGTAGCTAAACAGATACGTTACAAGATGTTATGAAGCTTTTTATTTGAATTAAGTGCTATAATTTCGAAATTAGTTTCTTTATATTAACAAACAATTAGAGAGTGTAATATTGAAATTTAGCCATGATTGACAAGAATTAACTCGCGTTTAAAGGTCACCCTCTGATTCTCCAAAAAAGCACCATCCGAATATGCACATAAGTGCATTCAATATAACGATGGGCGATCTCTGGGTTAGTGGGTTACTTAACAATGTAATTTATGAACACTGACAGGAGTAAGATGCTTAAAATGCACGTATTTTAGCAGATATATAAATATGCCGTAAAGTATATGTTCTGTGTAACGTATCTGTCAAACAAAAGTTTAAGCACATGAAAAATTAAGATTATAGGGTATTTGTATGATTATTTCTACATAATTGCAATCCTTTGATGATATTCCGAGTCAAAAAAAATTATTTGTGCTTATTGAATAATTTCACAAAACGCACGTAACGTATCTGTTTTAAAATTTTGAAAAAGTGTCAGTTCATAGTTCAAATCTTCGTTTCTTAGAAATATACTGCTTTCTCTGTACAATTCTTTACCAGCAATGCCATCTCACTTGATCCAATTAGTCAAAATGTCCATGAAATGATGAAAAATATGTGTTTATCCATCTAATATTTTGACATATTAGCAGCGTAACGTATCTGTTGCCAAAATCGCCGACAAAGTCTTACTCAATGAACAGGACATAAAAAATCCGAGTTTCTATCAATTAATTGCTGTTATCTATTTAGGTACACCCTTTTTACACCATATGTATCATAACTTTAAGAATTCTGTACATTATAACACATAACAATCCAGTGTAGTTGCCAATGACATTGTATCGCCGACAAGCATTTTTGACAGAATTCGGGCTCCATATAGCATTTATGACGCTCAAAATGTTTGCAAAAGACTAAAATCTGTTTTAAATCTAACAGTACTTATGCTTATGTGTAATATCTAGCATTGAGCAAGTACTAATTTATTCATTTTACAAGAAAATCAGGGCGCCGACAGCATTTTCCCCGTTTTGTTCATCTATCTGTTGAATGAACGTTTAATAGACATTGTTTATATTACTAGCTTAGTGAATAAGTTACTGGTTTTCACTGCTATTTTCTTCAATTGAAATGTTTAAAACAAAAACAATTAAATGTTATGATATTGCAATGTGACAGACCTGACTAAAAGACTACCACAAGGGTGTAGCTATTTAAATATGCACTAGCAGGCTAGGGGTCGGGACATGCTCCCTACGACATTTTAATCTCAATAACGTCTTTGGTGCATGGTGACGAGGCCATATTTTTAGTTTTGGCATTCTATATCTGATAAAACCTTGATACGGTCGTAAGTAGTTCGAGGGTCATTCAGTATATAATTCATTTGCTAACTAACACATAAACTGTTTATATACAATATTAATCATTCAAACACGGACATAATCATTCAAAGTAAATCTTCTACATTTTCAATAATTGACTTTTATCATTTCTCATACCTATTCGCGTTGCTAGGCAACTGCGCACATACACTCTAAACTGCATGGCTGCTAGGTTGTTTGCTGACGCGTACGAGTGTGTGCTTTACAGACAAATCCACTCAGAGAATGACACTCAGGCCCTACAGAACGACCTTGATAACCTTCAGCGATGGGAGAAAGACTGGCTCATGGAGTTCCATCCATAGAATTGCCAGACTATTCACATCACACAAACGGAAGCCAACCAACGATCTACACTTAACCAAAAGTCCTAAACCGCCAACATAATAATGTGTAATATGTTTGTTAATACTGCATGTACTCTCATGAAACTTTGCCTACCAATATTTGTATAAAATATGTATTTAATTAGTGATTCATTTTGGCTGATAAACGGCCATGTTACTCGTTACAGGCGCGTTACTTAAAGAAGCGTTTTTTACGGTCACGCCATATTTCACCCAAATTGTACATGAACACGTGCATATTGCAACGCAACAAGCACGTGTTCATTAAGATTTAGCACAACCGATGTCTGCCCTCCGAGAAAAACACGTAACATGCCGAGATTGACGCGAAACGAACTTGGATGAAGTGTATTAATCTTACAACAAAATTACACTAAGGCTATTTCAATTGTCAATCAAGTTTGCAAATTTTGCTTGAGTGTTGATTTTCACAAATTGAAGGTTCCTGTGAATGAAAAACGGAAATAACCATTAACATAACAATGACAAACGAGATAGAAAATCATTTATGTAATAAAAAGCAAAACTAAGGGCCGCAACTCTAACCGCGTTCTGTTTGTACCAAATTCAACATGTTAGGTGTTTTTCGTGTAGGAAAATCTTCACGAACCTCAAAACCGTACATGAATACGTGCTTTTCGACGCGCATGCATTACACGTGTTAATTATGCTATATTACGTAACAAGTCTAAAACGGTGAATTAGACCGTAAGTAGGCCAAGCATAAATAAATATTTGGCTTCATTGGATATTCATACGAGGGTTGTTCAAATTGGAATGCAACTAAGCCCATACAAATTATCCTTGATAGATTCTAATGAAACAAGTCTTTGATCCCAATGCCGTATTCATCGCCGATGTATATGCGAAGTTTCATTCAGTTATTCCTTTTTTAAAATGCGATTTTGTTATCATTCCTGTGTACACTGTGCATATACTAGACATGAGCCAACCCTAGATCTTAACGTAACTGATATTTTTTTCGACAATGTAATTCAAGAGTCGTTTGAAACAAATACATATCACTAGGGACAATGCTTGACAAATAAGGATAGTCGGAAAGAACTAGAACGTTGACGCTTCTCAGAAATTCGCGTTAATGGCTGCTGCAGATGGAGGCCAATTTCTCTGCAATAGCATGCCATCCTTCAAATATTTGGCTTGGTAGCGAATTTCGGATTATTTCTTCAATTTCTGAAGAAATTTACCTTTGTTAAGCTTGACATTGACCCATTGTCCATTATATAAATCACATGTAATGGTAGAAACTTGGTATATATGGAAAAAGGTGTACATTTCTACTGGCGTCCATGGTGCGTTTTACAAATTTTGCATACTTTTGTTCTGTCTTTGCTGGCCCATATTTGTTCATGGATCTGTCGCATGGGTGACAAAATGAACCCGTGTCTTGTTTGTGGTCCTTACATTTGCAAACGGCCTACTTTTTTGTCTAGAAACTGGTTTAAATTATTTGTTGGACAGTTTACAAGGGCATATCTGCTGGCGTCTCAAAGCAGATAGGGGTACCCAAACTATATTTATCGTCCTAATTTTTGTAATATGTTCCATAATAAGTTTAACGGCTGTAAAATGGTCACATTGTTGTAATCATGTTAAGGCAAATAAAGAACAATATTGTAAGCTAGATAAAGTCATCGAGTATGTACTGGAGCGACTTGTGATTCACGTCTCATCTAGCGACGAAGCCACAGATACAGCGTCTGAGTGTGACGTAACTCAGACCCTGATACAGCAGATAAAGTGATGTAAAATTCGTTTGTATTGTAATGATTTTATGTTCTTGCCATTCAAGTTGAATTGAATTAAAAAATATATTATCATGAACATGATAAATAAAGAAAAAATATACAATTAACAAATCCTAAATACTCACAAAGAGAATATAAAAAATGATATTAAAATTATTGTGATGAATTCACATAAACACTTCTTTGAAGGGTTGAACTTGAATCGCTCATTTACAATTCATGAGCTTTACCCTCTGAGCTATTACAACATACATATCTACTTACAATTATTTAGTGCTTACATTATACAGTCAGGGCTCGATATAACGACATCCGATATACCGACAAATTCATTGTACTGACATTATGTTTGGGGACAAAAGTATTAAAATGTTCTTTGTATCAATTCAGTATACTGACATATTCGTTACAACGACATTTTTCTTGGAAACGAACAGCGTCGTTTTATCGAGTTCTGACTGTATAGCAATTAGTCAAGCATGACTATAAGGCCAACCAATTTAACGGCCTGGATAATTGCCTATGTTAAATGTTATATTTCGTCGTTCAATGGATGGTAAAGGAGTAGCTGCACAAGGCATTTATACTAGTATGAAAAGTAAACGAACACTAGTCCATTCTAAGTATGTATTTCAACAGTTTCTACTTGCATGGCATTTAATGAAACGCACAAACAACAAACAATTACATTCTTTTTAATTTATCTGTTATCAATATCGTGTGAAATAGACTCGACTGCCACATTATCTAGCACGAATTATATAATACAATGATCTTTGATGTACAGCTTACTATTTTTAGAAATTCATTGATACACGAAAGATATAGCAATAGTTGCATTCCAATTTGAACAACCCTCGTATGCCATTATGTGAAATTTCGTGTTAATAAATGCATTATTAAAAAAAATATTAATAAAATAAAAAATTGTCAACTAGGAATTGTGTTCACAGTGGTTTTTCATAATCTCGTGTGTGTTCCTCTCGAGTAAATTTCAGCATTTTATGTGTTTTTCAAGATGGACAGTCATCAGTAATGCCGATTTTGTTCATGGGCACATGAATAATTATTCTAGTCCACATGCATTGCACGTGCAAATATGCATTATTACGCAATACATCTATTGTACTGTAATTAAATGCAAAACGGTCAAAATAGAACAATACTCAGCTGCATCTCTTAATCATGTATCGGTATGCGAAATTTCAGGTGACATGCATTTTTGACAAAACGGGAATAGAATATGAACTGGCGGTTTAGCACTTTAGGGGAGTGTATAAATTATAAGATACATGACCATACACTAGCAGTTGTCTACTCAGCAAAATACCTGGGAGTAAATATTCACAAGACACTAAATTGGAATAACCATATAAACTCTGTAACGAAGAAGGCAAATTCCACCTTAGCCTTTATCAACCGTAACAGCCATCAATGCATCAGGAAGACAAAGGAGCTATGCTACGCTATCCTGATTCGCCCGCTAACAGCTAGAGTATGCTCCAGTCATCTGTGACCCATTCACCAGCGCAAACATCAGGAAGGTCGAAATGGTTCAGCACAGAGAGCTGCGAGAATGGTCTTCTCCGACTTCAGACGAACATCAAGTGTCACTACCATGCTCCAGCAACTGCAATGGTCCTCGCTACAGGAGCGTCGTGCCAAAGCCAGGGTAACAATGTTGTATCGGGTCGTGTACAACATAGTTGACGTTCCAGCCACAGACCTCGTACCAATAACTTCGACCAGAGGCCATGGAATCAACTACCCTACGCCTGGACTCGTCTTCTGTTAACAGAAGAGCTTCTTTCCTGACACCACCGGGCTCTGGAATAGACTTCCCCGGTCAGTAGTATGCTGTCCAACCATAGACAGCTTCAAGAGGGAAGTCTTGAAGACTCAGCTCCGATAGATTTGTGACGGACTGCTTTTAGCCGACACTTTTAAACCACTGTATTTGCAAAATGGAAGTTTTAATTTTAAATCTTTATCTCACCAAGATGCGCCTGTACGATTATACACCAATAGGTGACGGTACAATATTGTAAGAAGAAGAAATGCTTAATGACACTTAAGTGGGTGGACTGGATTGCCTCATTGTTTGGGTTGGCCCGCAGGACCACACGAGTGTTTATTGGATTTTGGAAACGGGCATGGCTTCTACCCATGTCAATTGAACGTATACTGGCATTGGACAAAGCGTAAAAATATAGAGTATCTTGGGGACAATCCTAACTTCACGGACCCCACGGAACTCTAAATAAAATCATAAATAATAATTGTAACCTATATGAAAGATAATTGTACACACATTCTGGATACATCAAAATATTATGATAATAATGTTGAATAACATTGTTTAACTATGCCGATGAATGCTTTTCAGACTACCGTAAATCGGATATCTCAAACTTTTCTATCACGGAACATGTACGGACATATTTCCACATGATGGGAACCTGTACATAAATTACTGTTCGGACTTTTATAGGTACCAAACCACCAAATGCCTACGCGGACCAAAATCAGATATTCAAGTAGTCCAGTAAAACACTTTGATTTGGCTGAAAATGGTGGTATGTCTTGACAAATCAGCATTAGAATCATGTTGTTGGGTTTAAATGCTTTGTACACATGAATGTGATGTAGTGAAACTGTTTTATTTAGAAAATTTGATATTCTGGCATAAATGTGAAAGTAGGGTTGGTTGTGGCTAACGGACTCCGAATCATTCCGCGTATGTTAGAAAATATGTTCACCGCGTTTGACGAACCAAATTTTTCTTATATGATACGCAACCCCCTGAATTTTTTCATTTTCTTGAGGCTATATGCTATTTCTATTGGTTGGTGGATTTTGAAAGGTCCCCATGGACAAAAGCTTTACATTTTTTGGGTCAGCAATTTGTCACTTTACATTGAGTTAAAGAACAAATTTATTTGGTGGTTTGTTACCTATAGAATGAATCGCATGTTGATTTCAGAAAACAATAATTATTACAATATCTAAACTGGACTCAACAAACAATTATATTCCTTTATCCAGGACAAAAAGGTCAACACATTATGAAAGCCTCAAATAATTGACAGGAAGTCACTGGAAAATAAATACAACTGATGCCGGGTTCATATTAATTATTACCATATTGCAACACGGAACCACTTCAAACAAGGTTGGCCATGTCGCCGAACACAAATATTCAAAAGATCTTTCATTTCCGTCATTCAATATACTTTGCAAAAAAGTATTAACAACTAATTACGTTGTTGAGTTTGACGTTATCTAATATATCCGTCACCAGCCACAGTTGCCATGGTAACGTGTCATGTGATACCCCCCTAAATACTGAGCAGCAAGAAAATGAGCTGCACCCGTACCCATTTTAAATACTTACATGTCTACACCTGTAAAAGCATTAACTAGTGCTTAATTCGTTCTTGTAATATAATTACATGTACTCGCGTGCGTGTGAAATCACGTGCAACAAAACCAACGTGACTTTATGACACACATATGTCATTGACTTTACAATCTCTTTATAATTAGGGTGATTGGAGGGTGAACTTGAATTTGTTTTAAACAATAAATTGAAAATAGTTTATGTGACCTCCCTTGTCTTTGGCCATCTGCCCTTTTCTCTGTCATGTAGAGCCCCCTGCTACTTATTTTCCTTAAATCATCAACGACGGAAAGATAGATCACTGAGGTGGTCTTCAATATTGATCTTACTTGACTTAAGATAAGAACAACCAATCAGATCACACCATATTAAACTCATGGTCAGTAACAGGCGATATGATTGCCTACCCTTAATCTCCAATTAAATAAGATCAATATTGAATACCACCCCGTATCGCGTCCCTTCGCCCTATACCACCACTGAGCCTAAAACTGTTTGTTTGTTGCCATTGTTTTTTTTACCAAAGCTCTTATTATTAGCTTTTCTGTACATACTACTTATAGTATACAATCTCCTCTGTGTGTCCCTATATTTTATATAATTTTGATAATAAAACATACATGTACATAACTATATAGATATTTTATTAGTTAACTTTATTTATTTTAAGTCCTCTTCTTCTTTTCTCTCTTGTGGCCCTATATAGTGGCAGCCAACTGGTGTCCTCCTGGTAGCGTTTTTATTTATTGTTTTAATTGTCACACAGAGGGAGATATTATTTAACATGGGACATTTTTCCCTAAACACTTTTGTTACTGCTGGTCAGAACATTTTTTACATGTATTGAGTATAAAGCTTTATCAAATTGTTTAAATTATGACATAGTTATACATAGTTATATCATCATAAAACAGTTTAAACCAAGACAGATTCACACATAGACTTTCACTATATAAAAGTTAGAAAGATAGTAAAGTTACTGCGGTAAATAAGTATAGTGAAAGCTCGCCCATATGGGTTCTCCCGGTGGCGAGGGTAAACAAATACATTATGTCCATCCCAGGCTATTTATCTAACTCATACGTTAAGAGGTGTTCTTGTTTGTAAAACTTTTTATACGTCTGCTGTGTTCTAAGAAATGATATACATGTATAATCAATCTATATTCAAATTTTATCATTCAAGACAGGCTAGTACTAGTCATTGACTACAACATACGTCCGAGTACTGATATTGCTATAGGTACCATGTCACGGGGTGGTTCCATGAGTCGTTGATCCATTTTCTACATTCCGTACTCTGTTGTACCTGTTGAATGCTACCTTCCCCGAGCTAGCTCCTTCCCCGTCCGATTTGTTATTATCTGTTTCACCCGGTGTGATGGTACTAACGTTAATATTGTGATCGAATTGTTTTTAATATATGAACAGCTGACACTTAGCCTCAGAAATTAAACTATAACGAAAACAATGATGAAATGTTGCTGAGGCGAATTTTCAATTTGGGTCAAACCTTAATGCTATAACAAACAATATTATCACTCGATATTGTCCGAGAGCCGTGCTATTAATGCTTGGCACTCGGTTATCAGCCACCTCGATATTGTCAGAGAGCCGCGCTATTATAGCATGATACACGTTCAATACGATCAGAACTTGTAACATTCTCTTCTGACCACACCATGGACGGATATTCTCCAGCTTCCAAACAGGGTTAGTGTACTTCGTGTTTACCTCCATAACGTTAACGTTTTAGTTCGATAATTTGAAGAACATGTAGGGATATTATACTTGCAATTTCGTTGGCGTCCAGTCTTGCAAGAGCTAATAACAAGAAGCTATCGTTAGGGTTACGATCATCGTTATGCCATAGCTTTAACATTGGTAAAGATTAGTGTTAATTTAAACATGGCTTCTAGTAATGTGCTTGGTTAAAGTTTTGTATGCCAGCTATAATCAAAGCTATATTTCAACAACAAACGCATGGTTTGGTTGTAACTCTACCCTTTTCATGTAATATCTAAACAGTGCTAGATAACTCTTGGTTGTATTTATTGCAAATAATGGACCGTTATAGCTTTGAAACTTTGATACGAGTTTTGCATGTAGTTTACCATCAATGCCGTATCTCGTCTACTATACTATCCACTACAAAGCATTGAAGCGTAAACACTAACTAGCATGGCTCATAAATCTATAGAAATTTTAATTGGAAACTTTTGACAATTTATATCGACGACAACCCCGCTTCCACCGTAGCAGCAGGAGCAACAACAACAACAACAACGATACCACTTGATACTGTCATTTAAGACGTCCGAGATACTCGTTATTGTATTGTAGCTACTGTATGTATAGTACATGATTGTGTCAACGGTAGGTAAACTATTCCATAGTTCAATTAAGTTTTACATTGGCGTTTGTTAAAGTATTCGGGGTTAACTTCGTTCCCAACATTTTCCATCTCTAGTAGATACGGCGAGAGAACCATCAACTGCTCCACATGTGGAAGGAAACCGACATTGTGATAGATTTTTCATGGAGATGTATAATCTGCCACAACCGGGGGGGTTACATCTCCAGCGTACTAACCACTGAACCAAAGCCGTCGCTGTTACACTAATATTTTACTCTCTACTTCTGTTACACTAATACTTTACTCTCTATTTTCTGTTACACTAATACTTTACTCTCTATATTCTGTTACACTAATACTTTACTCTCTATTTTCTGTTACACTAATACTTTACTCTCTATTTTCTGTTACACTAATACTTTACTCTCTATTTTCTGTTACACTAATACTTTACTCTCTATTTTCTGTTACACTAATACTTTACTCTCTATTTTCTGTTACACTAATACTTTACTCTCTATGTTCTGTTACACTAATACTTTACTCTCTATTTTCTGTTACACTAATACTTTACTCTCTATTTTTTGTTACAATAATACTTTACTCTCTATTTTCTGTTACACTAATATTTTACTCTCTATTTTATGTTACACTCATATTTTACTCTCTATTTCATGTTACACTTATATTTTACTCTCTATTTTCAGTTACAGCGGGATATACGTGTTGATATTTGGAATGATGTCACGGATCATGAGTAGGTATATTCAGATGGGTGCAATACTGCTCATCCTAGGTATATGTGAAGGCTATGATGTGAGTGCTCGTCCAAAACAGATGCATTTGACGTACGCTAATCCTCCAATATGGCATCTAAGTTACATGGATAGGCTACTGCTGACACCAGGGACTCTCGACAAACTTCGTGTCAAGGATAAGACGGACATTGTTGATACAACGTTCAGCAACACCGCCAGGTTTCCATGGAAACAACTACCTAGAGACACAATCATTTTACATATGTTATGCTCAAACGGTTATAACGACCCGGAGTTAATGCAACAAATTGAAACCGGTTATGTTGGGAGGCACTACAGAATGATCGAATACTTGAATATAACTGATTGTTTCTTACATAATCTTACATCCCTAACTTTCCGAGGCTTATCTATGTTGTCAAGTTTAATAATTCGAAGCAAATACATAAAGTATCTACCGTTGGACGTTTTCAGTGAATTGACCAACTTAATTTTCATGAAGATGGAGCTCTGTAGCTTGGTAACGATATCTTGCGATATGTTTTGCCACAATCCGAAAATAACATTCGTTAATTTTGCATATAACAATTTACGTGGTATTACAAGCGGTGAGTTAACAAATGAAACATGTAACACAGGGACAATAAACTCCCTGGTTCTCAATGGGAACAAAATTGAAAACTTGAATAATGTAAACATTAAAGGTTTTGACTTGGACGGTGTTCTAACGTTTTCAAATTGTTCTATTTATGAGTTATCGAATGTAACATTCCATGGTCTGTCTAATGTTCGAACACTAGATCTCAGTTACAACAAACTTGAACACATACCTGATTACTGTTTTCTGACATTGAACGAAACACTGCAGTATATCAACATCAAGTCTAACAATCTATACCGTATCAATGCTACTGCCTTATTTGATGGTCTGGTGAGCGTAAGGACGATTGTACTTCATACAAATCGAATAGAAATGGTTTCGGGATCATTCTCACGTCTGAAGAAGTTAGACAGACTACAATTGGAAAACAACCGACTGACGGAAGTGCCGAAAGCAACATTTGGTGGTCTATCAAACCTTGATCGATTGACACTCGGAAATAATTATATACAGTCGATTGAAGAAGGTGTATTTGATGAATATAAGAACTTACAAATTCTTGAACTTGATGACAATCGAATCAAGGAACTTCCAAAGGATTTTTTCAAATCTACATCGTCACTATCGGAATTAGATTTGAGTAATAATCATATCTTGAACCTGGATGAGACAATATTTGAGAAATGCACACAGCTTAGTAAGGTTTATATGGCATTTAACCAGATCAGCAATTTGACACGTTTGTCGTTTTCTAGTGAACGTATCCGGTACATAGATATGTCAAACAATGCTCTGTCGGTATTGCCCTCTCTTACAAAGCCAAAGTCAACCGACTGCTATAACTTTCCCTCTTTGCGAGTAGTGAAATTTAGCTACAACTCTATTAAAAGTATCAATGCTACTTGCTTTCAAACATTGAAATTGCTGGATGTCAGAAACAATGAAATAACAAACATGGATGGATTCGGTATTATGTCCAAGATTACTATACTTGGAATGAGACATAACCAAATATCCACCATACCAAAGATAGAAATGTCTAAGCTATGCAATACTATAGTGGAGTTGGATTTGGGACTAAACTTTATACAGACTATTGCCAAAGGTACTTTTTCTAATTGTAAGCTTTTGGAAGTACTGAAGCTTGACAACAATGCAATTAGTAATTTTGAACCCATAGAATTTTCAGCCTTCCGGGATTTACGATTGAGCAGTAATCCAATAGCATGCGACTGTCAAAATGAGCATTTCCTGGATTGGTTGAAATACCATATGAATGTAGCCGTAGATGATATAACATGCGCCAACGGGGAGGCACTTGAAGAGGTTTATATCAGTGACTGTAGTACAACTGATTGGCTTAAAAACCACGCGAAAGAAATTGGAATACCTCCCGCTGTGGTGATCGTTTTGTTTCTCGTCCTCTCCGCTGTTGTCTTCAGATATCGGTACGAAATACAGGTAATCGCCTTTTACAAATGGAATATAAGATTAAAATGTTGTTGCAAGAAGAACCCAGGGATGAATGAAAACATTACATACGACGCTTTCGTTTGTTTTGCGGAAGAAGACATCGATTACGTCACTGACAAGCTGATTCCGTTCCTGGAGCCAAAGTATAGGCTTTGTGTTTATTACCGTGATTTTCCGCTTGGTGAAGATATTGCCGAGGCCATTCTTAATGTAATCAACCAGAGTGCAATTATTATTATATTGCTGTCGCCAGATTTCCTTAAAAGCAGATGGGGCACCTTTGAATTCAGGAAAGCTCACCATGCCGCTATTACTAATGAAGATAAAAGAATGATAATCATCCTTCTAGACGACTCTGTTTTAAACGCAAATCTCGATCTGACACTTCGGAGTATCCTGTACACGAAAGCTTACCTAAAGAAGGGTGATAAACTGTTTGCACAAAAACTTCTTCATGCCATGCCAGTGGAGCCGGTTAGTGCAATGATGAAGAAGAAAGAAAATGAAGAGAACGCCATGTTCGTGGATGAACCTAGAGCATTGAGAAATATAGGTGTTGGGTGTGTATGTGGGGCTGATGACGACATGGAAGATCCTTATGACTTTATTATGTAGTAGTTCAGTGTAGCATTCTATGCGTTCATGTACATAATACATGTATAACTTGAACATTTCTTGAAATTTGGTAAGTTTTAAAAGTCGCACCAAAACATAAATGAACAATATAAAACATTTTTGATAATAGAACGGGTATCAGTCTAGTAATGCTCAGCAACGAAGGCAATACCCGAGTAGTTACGGTTGGCGAAGTACTGTAATTTAAAGGAACAAGAACAATACTTCCGTGTTGTCAGTATTAAGGTATTCAAATTAATGCTAGATGTTACAAATTATCTGGCTGTTGTACACGGAATTCAAAGTCCACAAATGCGGGTTGGGTGTATAGGCTTGCTTGAATATAAATTTTTGGGGATATTGATTGTTTGTTCTATGTCTGACTCTTGCGTGGTGTATAGGCGCTGCCGTCGTTTATGTGTGGCGTTGGATTGTCTGTGCGTTCCAGTATTGACTGTACCAAGTCCGTTTAACTGACTACATACATTTACCACCCGATCATCGAGTTTACACGCTTCTGGCAGATACATCACATTGACTCTTTACCCCCTCAAGTACCAATTCATACACCTTGGTACAGTGGAGCATTGTGTGTTAATCTTGCAGACAATCAAGCAGGGGCGCTGATTGGGATTGAACCCGGTACAACTTGATACCAAATCACGCACCCTATCTACAGGATATCGTTTAATACTATATATAACCATTAATATTGATGTTGTTTTAAAGCATTTTTCGCTGTTAGTGTATTGTATTCATTTACTTATATTGATACATTGTAATTATTTTATTATTTGCATATCGATTCAAATGTTTGATATGTGTAGGGCATGAATAAATAAAATAGTGTGTTTTCGTATTGAGCGCCTTTTGGAAACATTTTATGCTGGCCATGCTCCTCACCAAGCACCTGGCACCTTTTTCACGACCCTAGTATATACATGTAAACGAATAATTGGATTCCATTGAGCCAACGTTTGGCAAATTCTCGTCCTGTTTGACTCGTACGGTAGATATGGAACCCCATTATTCAGTTGAATAATAAAGCTAATAAGTATAATTAATGATTATATTTTAGTTAATAGTAAGTTATAGCACGTGCATCATCACGTGTATGTGGAGCTATCTCTGTATTGGTCACAGATCAGTTGATTTGTTTCTACGTCATCACAGGATATTAAATTTATACAATGGTTGTTTCTTTCTGTGTTCTGACATCTCCGGAGAGATACCATATATCACAAGGAATTGTCCACTTTTCTTGGGGGTAAGTATTTCTCCCTCCCACGTGTAGTCATCCACCTTCTCCAACACGAGGTCTTCCACGAAAACGTCACCAAGAAACGGGGACGCAATTCGGAACTTCACGGGCGCATTCGGTTCAAGGTCACGGTAGGTGGGTTCTAAGATACAGACCTGATACGTCTGAGCGGACGTGTAGGAGAATGGGAAGTTTTTAACAAGGTTGTTTATATCCGTACATTTCAGGATATATTTAACTAAACCAGGGACCCTGGGAGTTGTGTCCCCTTCTCGTTTTCCCGCCAGTTTTAGAATGTAAACACCTGGTGATGGTGGACGGACGAGTATCTTGTAATGATCCTCGGAGTCACGGAAAGTGGCCACATACGCGTCCATGTTGACTTTATCAGATGTATCTAACGTGGCCGTGATTTGCATTATGGGAACTATGGTTGTTTTGACGATAATGTGCAATTCTTTCCGAAACACTATGATTGGTTCCCGGTGGGAGAATTCCACTCCCCAATCTTTTGTGACAGCTTCAACTTTAACTGTCTTGTTGTACTCGTCCAAAGTTACAGGACGTCTTAGAAGCTGCCACATTTCACTCGACATTGGATCGTTTCTAAGGTAAGGAAAATGATCGTTGATAAAATTGTCCGGATCCGTCATGAACCAGAATTCCTCATAGCGGCGATGATAAATGCCGTCCTCATCCTCGAACCCGGCTCCCCACGCACAATCCACGAATCTCCAATCATGACCCACATACACAGCATTCCACGAATGTTCAGGTTCGTCTAACTGTGTGAAGGGTTCCTCGGGATCGTACTTGGCATCCTTTACATATCCCTTCAGCTTCTTTACAGGGATCGATACAGATCTAAAAAATAAGAGGGCTTGGTAAGATACGGTTTAGAAAATAATAATTTCAGGCCATACAAACTACATGTACTGGTATATACATTTTGTACATATATATTAGATCGTTTAGATAGTTGTTTTCGAACCAATATAGGACAACTAATAGGGACGTTAAAAGACAACACATTCTAATCACCAATATCTCTAAAACATTGTCACTGTTTCAGCTGTAACATTTACTGGCATGTTAGTACCCTACCTTGTAAACAACGACTGGTTTCCATAGAAACGTATTGTAGTTGTGATGCTGTACTGTGTAATATACATATTCTACCGTTCTGTTGACGAATACAGATTTAAATTTGGATGTACAACAATGGAAATATTGTAGATCACTGGTTAGAATGAGAAGGTCGTAATCGTAAGTACAAAAACGCCATTTTAAGAAAACAAGAAAAAAATTGTCTGAAAACTACTCTTTACTTATGGAAAAATAAGCTTTTTCAAATACAAATGTATGACCTGTTCCGACGCTCATAAGAAGCGCTTTGTGAGTCAGCAATATGTTTGCATTATTTAATGGGCTTTTGACAATAACCTCCGACAAAGAAATGCGCGGAGCGTTCTCTGTGTCCGACAGAAATCACAACATACCTGCATAATGCTGAGAATAGATTAGCATATCCTTCAGATGAAGCCGCCGTACCATGACGTATAACTGTGTTAGGGTCGTTCGGACTGTCTCGTTTCGGGTACTGATAGGTTCGATCAAATCTGGAAAAAGAAGAAATAATTCTGTATAATTATGCCAAAAAAAGAAGACAGGATGCTTGAAAGATGATTAGCATTTTTAATGAAGATCAACTAGACGAATAAAGAGTTGGTTGGTTCCAAACATGGAATTCTTTAAGAAATATTTTTCCTATTCAGGAGCATCTATTTGGAATGATATTCCATTTCATATTAGACAGGAAGAGAACACAAAGTCTTTTATTTGACAAGTCTTGAATTGGAAACACAATACTACATAATAATCTAAGTTTAACTAATACTGTTTCATTTTCTTTATGAATTTGTTTGTATATTATTCAATAGATATGTTTATCACACCGCCCGGCCACCCGCCCAAAAATACCCACCCACCCAATACCCACAAACACACCCACCCACCCAGACCGACACACCCACCCACCCATCCACCCACCGATCAACCGATCCACCGGCTGGCCGGCTGGCCGGCTGGCCGGCTGGCCGGCTGGCTGGCTGGCCGGCTGGCTGGCTGGCTGGCTGGCTGGCTGGCTGGCTGGCTGGCTGGCTGGCTGGCTGGCTGGCTGGCTGGCTGGCTGGCTGGCTGGCTGGCTGGCTGGCTGGCTGGCTGGCTGGCTGGCTGGCTGGCTGGCTGGCTGGCTGGCTGGCTAGCTCGCTGGCTCGCTCGCTCGCTCACTCACTTACTTACTAATCAATACATAGTAACCGTTGCCTTATTTTCATCTACATCTAGCGTGGTAAATAGGCCACCATGTATGACTGAAACATCGTATAGAAACGGCGTTATTTAAACCCTTATATACAACAAACGCTGACATACCCTATATTGTTGCAGATCCAATAGTAAAAAGCTCGAACTTTTTCAATATCCGACTTGCAAGGTCCAGTAAGATATGCTACAAGAGTTTTCACATTCTTTGCGACATTACCCGGGGTCTGAAATACAGAACAAACATAATAGTATAGTCCACAGAATTTGACACGACTCTCGAACTTCTATTAGCATAATTTCACAGCTGATGTATTGTCTATATTTATAATTCCGGCTGTATGTACATGTACGAGCTCGTATGTAAAGAACGGATAATTTGACATGACTCTGACCTTTATGAATACATATACAATTTTGTATTACAAGGTTCTTGCGTTGAATATATCAATTTCCGCGAGCAAATCGTGCACTATCGGTCATTTAAATTTGTGTTGGTATTACACATCGAGCGTCTTCTTGATACTTCCCGCTTATGAGAACTTACAAACGGTATTATAAATATAGACAATATATCAGCTGTTAATTGCAATATCCATGCCAGGATTGTTTGCTTCTCCATATCGCTGGCTTAGAATTAGAAGGTTGTAAGTACAACCTTTTAAGACTCATGCACATTTGAAATCTACATCTCAAGGCGCTTCTTATGAGCCTATTTCATGATAATCGAACTGGTCATGTTGACCAAACTGAAGTTTAAAAGGCTTGTTTTCCCATAAGTAAAGAGTAGTTTTCAGACAGTTTTTCCTTGTTTTCTCAAAATATTGATTTTGTACGTACGACCTTCTAATTCTAAGCCAGCGATATATTAAGACTCTACTGTAGTGTTGGCATAGTGGTCGACTGGATAACACCCTTGACTACTGATCGAGAGGTCGCTGGTTCGAATGTCGGCCACCAAAAAAAAGATGGACTGGTTGTTGGTAACCTATGGATAACCTTGTGTGCACGATTCTTAATACCGAGCACGTTAAAGAGCCCTTTGTTTAGGTCAAAGTGACCAACTTCAATTGATACCTGGGTATGAACTATTCTACCTCGCGCATGTACAGAACTCGAGGAGTAGCAACTCCAGTGACGTAATTTAACTTTTGAGTTCGACTCTTCATCAACCCAGGGTCCGAGCGAAGATGCAGTTATAAACCGACTAAAACACGAAAACGAGATTTGACATCGTAAAGGACGAAAAGGCTGAGATAAAATTGTATAACAGATTAATTAAATGTATATCTACGAATTATTGTAATGAAATTAAAACA
Source organism: Spisula solida (assembly GCA_947247005.1). Classification (NCBI taxonomy): domain Eukaryota; kingdom Metazoa; phylum Mollusca; class Bivalvia; order Venerida; family Mactridae; genus Spisula; species Spisula solida. Next base: position 46,350,105 of record OX365956.1, read on the forward strand.
GAAACAAATTAAATAGATGTAGAATTACATATTCATTTGTTGGTATTATGTCAATGTACACCATGCAGGAATGTAGAAGATTTCACAACTTATTGTACATCCATTACATAGGAAATTATTTACAGAATGCATTTGGTGTTATAAAATATACATCGATTTTATACGACATTATTAACAGAATGCATTTGATGTTATAAAATATACATCCATTTTAAAGACACTGGGGTATGTTGTTTTATAGCAGACAATTCAAGTTTATGCTGGTATTGGAATAGTGACGATTTAAGGTAAATATATTGGCGTCATTTTGGTACCAAGATGATACAAATCAGATGAGTATTAACGAATATATGATACAATCAACACGTCAATCAAGAGAACAAAAGTCGCATTCTGACCAATTGGCAAATACACTAAGCAAATCTTAAAAGGGTTGGTCTATATATTTGTCCATAGCTCGACCAATACGTGTTTGATCTTGCTGAAATCACCATAATATGTAGATTGGATATGTAAAATTACAATTCAATTCATCTTATAACAATCTAATTACAATTGTCACAAACAGAATAAACAAATGATGGCATCAGCAAATGCTAATGTCACACATACTCCTAACGGCACTTCTAACGCTACCCTTAGATTTTCCTTGATATCTCCTAAACCGTTCGAGGTAACCTCATCAAATTTTTACCCAACTGAGTTTGACGCATGTGCATGTTATCACACTAGTCAATTTAGAAATTGATGCATATGAAAAATCGCGGTTAAGGCGTAAATTACATCACCCGATTTTCAAAAGTCACAAAATTAAACAGCGTATTTATTAAGGGTATTTTCATGTTTTAAATGTTATATAACGCGTGTACATAATAAAAATATTCTTGAACGTCCTCCACGTTGCAACTAGGTAGCAGTTGGTAAGCTAAGACCGCCTCAAAATAAACGCCTTTTCTGAATAAAAAAAACAATACGTTCGATATAAACGTTAAACCTGTTGGAGAGCTTCATTGTTTGTACTTGAAAGGTAAAATACACATCATTTCTAAACATCCAATATGTAAACGTATGCAATAGAATTGAATTAAATCAGTTTGATATCGTTTGTGGTCACCATTAGTTCCAATTTCCAGTTGAGCTCGACTCCCCTAACTCGCACGAATCGTATTATCTCAACATACTTGTTGGGATAACGGTTATTACTAGCTTTCCCAGCAGAAACAAACGTCATTTTATTTACTAGTCGGTTGTTGTACAGTGTAAATACTTATCTAAGACATGAAGGATCCAAAGCTTGATAATATCAACTATTTAAGGAAGCAATGACATCTTCAGCGAAAATAACAACCCGGTGACTGCCCTCGCGCGCAAATTTGTGACTTTCAATATTAGTGTCTATTCAGTTGAAGACATTTCTTACAATAGTCTAATGGCCGATTTAGATAAAACGTTGCCAGGACAAGGGTCAAATATTGTTGTTGAACTGTTCAAAATTTCATGACAGTCCATATAGCAGTTTTAAAGAAAACTGACATATATTAAAGGTAGCGTTAGAAGTGCCGTTAAGTGTATTTCTCGTGTGTTCATCGTTTGTTAATCGGGTGTTTGCCAGGTTGCTAATGCAGCTATGTACCCTATTTGCTGATTAAGTTCGAGTCCAAGTGTATGTACTTATCATGGAGACAGAAATAAAGAAATCAATGATAAGATTAAAGCCAAAGTTAGGTTTATAATTGCAAACCTTTTCCCTAAAATGCAATTTCTTACAGGCTTACATCCCCATGACCATAAAACATTATGCAGGTCTATGAGACAACGGTTTATTTGACAAGGTATGTTTCTCCTGCACCAATGTTTCCGTGTTATATAGATACATTTTAAATAAAAGTTGGATATACCATTTATTATATTCAATTTAGTTTAGAATTTAGATATAGAAATTAGACTATCCTTACGTAAACATTCTGTTATACAGGCTGGTCATATTCAACGCTCAAATTAATGCGCCGATAAACATGTTACTTTCGTTTTCTTATTCGTGCGATAGTTTAGTTACTACTCGTTGGATTTTATTGAGTTTGGTATCAAAATGACGAAATTGAATTAGTCGTTACGAATATACAAAGACCTTGTATATGGAAATTTGTTTCCTACAATATACCAACATATCCAAGTGTCGCGTTCTTCAATCCGTTAACCATATTACGTATATACAGCGGTTTTATTGACATATTATTGATAACACGTCGATATTTGTTTGATTTTATAAACTTGAGGATTTATTTGACTCACATGGCCAACTTATACAACCTTCGCCAAATAAGGGAAATCAAGGGAAATTAAGTCAAATTCCGGGTGTTATCTGTTTGTTTCAAGGGTTACCCTTCTTTAGTGCACTGTGTTTAGCGCTATCTGAACCATTGTCATAAATGGTGTCTAACTATTGCACGAACTGCAAGAACTATCATGTTTTACGTACCGAATGATGTACTGCGCGTTCAAGTATCACTTCCGGTGGATGTATTTCGGTCTCTTCCGGTACGACCGGCATGCCGGGATCTTTTATCTAACATAAAATATAGAAACACGAGGTTCAGTTATTTGTGATGATATGAAATAAAACAAAATGTTTTAGTTACATGTTATTCTTAAATGTTTGAATAATAATTGAAAAATGTTTAATTCAAATTGACTACACTACTATATTCGAAAAGATTCACACATTTACTCAATCATAGTAACTGATTAGTGCTTCTTGAATACTATTTTATGTTCATGATACTACACATAGTGCGAAGAAAAGTAAGACTTTTGAAACATTTCATGAAGTATTGCAAGCAAAGGATGAAAATTGAAGAACCTCGTATTTCCATACAGCGCTTAACACGTCGCTCTCATGAAGTATATACATGTACACATGTACGTTACAACTGTCTCCCTTAAGTCTATCACTCTCCTGGTAGCAGTTACCTCCCCTTGTTGGTACTTTAACAGTAACTGCAAGGGAAGTAACCGCTGAGAGGAGACAAGCGAGAAATCTTCCTGTGGAATTACTAGACTGGTACCCACAATATTGAAAATATACGTGCGTATTTTGCGATAGTGGAAACCGAATCGAGGTACTAGTCTTTTGACGCACATCACTCGGAACATCTCGGCACAATTGGTATTTATCCGAGAGTTTACGGCAAACATCGAGTAGTTATGAATAGAATGCGTACGAACAAAATGAACCTGCAACGGACACATCCCGGTGGATTATTTCACACTTCACGGTAATACTATCAATACATGGACATCATTCACGTGATTTATTGACGGCATTACATGTACGTCCAAGCTAAGTCAAAATAAATGAATATTACTCCACATACTTCGCGAAGGCGTCGCAGAATAAGAGAAAAACAAATAGCGAGGTTATCCACATAGGCCGACCACTTGAATTTTTTTTTTTAGAATTTTATCCTACGAGGAATCGATGTAAGTCAGAAACAGGTATGGTAACCATGCACAGGTTTTGCAAGCTAAACCCTGCTCAACTAGACATGTTTCACAATTTTGAACATATATATAATATATACCTTTCGAACATGCTCATCTACATGCATGAACATATAAGGGGAGGGAACCACGATTTTCTTTTTCTCTTTGGGTGGTGCTGTTTTAGGCGTTATCTTTTTTGTCAGTTTGCCACCAGTGAAGCCGGAACAGAAACAACCACTAACACTGTCCGTGTCCTCACCACGTGGGTTACTGATATACACATCCACTGAGGAACAACAACCCATTGTCCTGTAAGTATGGATAATATATTAACATTATATCTTTACAGATTATACATTACCCTACCTGCCTCACCTAACAATCCTATTTTATATACACGTCTTTTGTCCATAGGTCGACAAAATATATATGCCCGTTCCATAAAAGCGTCCCGACCTGTTGACCGCGCGTGTAGCTCTGTCTGTAGGGCGATATATCTAGGTTTCGATTCATTGTTAGGAAGGTTAATTAAGTTGTATAAAGTACCCGTATATTCTCCTATTACACATAGAATATGAATACATATACAGGGTGATTCATCTGTCACAATTTGAAACTATAATTATAACTTTTCCTTCCTATACAAGATATGTATGTATCATATATCATTTGAAAGCTGATATGATAAAGTTTTATCTGATTTAAACGACAGTAATAATGTTGACATCATGTCGTCCTAAACGATGTGATAAACAGATGTGCAATTTCCAAGACGTCGCTTTCAAAGCATAATTACATGCAGCATAATTTTGACCAGCTCTGTTTTGAAAGCCATTCTCCTATAATATAACCATCATAGCAAGGCAAAAATAGTATCCTGGTTATGATAAACTATCTAGTTCAACGGCACACTATCTTATTGAATGGTTTTAGTAAATTGTTGCTATAGAAGATGGCAATATTTACGTCATATTCAAATAAGCATTGACGTCATCATCGGTCAAATAGACGTCACATTGAATATATGACATAAATTTCAATGCCATTTGTAGACTAAAACATGCATGAAAGTATGTAATAGTGTATATCAAATAAAACTTTAAAGCATATGTATTTCGGTTGTGCAAACTACTTGTGGTTATATTCAAACATATCAAAACTGTTTCAATTTAAAAGTGTAACAGATATTATGAATCACCCTGTACTAGAAGTTCACCGCTGCCTAAGTTACGCATTACGACGTTTTTAAGTCACTTAAAATGATCGAGTAAGTGGTGTGCAAAACTGCCGCTCAACAGATCACGGTTCGATTGCCGCTTGGACATGTTATGCTCCTCCGTGACATTGACAGGTCGTGCTTATGTCCTTCACTCATACATAAGAGAGCATACTATTTAATTCTACTGTTTGATTGACTTAAAGATGGTTGATAAGGTAAACGGTCCAACTTGAAAATGTTGAGAAAAAAACAGCAAACAACAGAGAGTACCAAAACCTATTTTTAAATTCGTGAATAAAGAAATCCACACCGATATACAAGAATTTGACCGGTTTGTGAGTCGTGACCATGTTGTAATATATTTCCCAGGGTACTGTTTTATCAAAGCAATTACGGAAATCTTAAACTTACGTTTAACTTTAAATTCTTAATAAATATTTTACGATGACAAAGTGTGATAAATGGATTTGCAATTACTACTGATTATTCGATTAAGAACTCATACCATACGTGCCCCAAACAGGCTGTTAGATGAATAATTATAAATAAAACTTTAACTTTAAACGGAAGTTTATGACTTCCGTAAGTGATTTGATACAACAGTACCCAGGTGTCTGTCTGTGTGTTGCCAGTGGGAGTGGGGAAGTAATGGTACCCAGGTGTCTGTCTGTGTGTTGCCAGTGGTAGTGGGGAAGTAATGGTACTCAGGTGTCTATCTGTGTGTTGCCAGTGGTAGTGGGGAAGTAATGTTACCCAAGTGTCTATCTGTGTATTGCCAGTGGAAGTGGGGAAGTAATGGTACCCAAGTGTCTATCTGTGTGTTACCAGTGGAAGTGGGGAAGTAATGTTACCCAAGTGTCTATCTGTGTGTTGCCAGTGGTAGTGGGGAAGTAATGGTACCCAAGTGTCTATCTGTGTGTTGCCAGTGGGAGTGGTACCCAAGTGTCTATCTGTGTGTTGCCAGTGGGAGTGGTACCCAAGTGTCTATCTGTGTGTTGCCAGTGGTAGTGGGGGAAGTAATGGTACCCAAGTGTCTATCTGTGTGTTGCCAGTGGGAGTGGGGAAGTAATGGTACCCAGGTGTCTATCTGTGTGTTGCCAGTGGTAGTGGGGAAGTAATGGTACCCAAGTGTCTATCTGTGTGTTGCCAGTGGTAGTGGGGGAAGTAATGGTACCCAAGTGTCTATCTGTGTGTTGCCAGTGGAAGTGGGGAAGTAATGGTACCCAAGTGTCTATCTGTGTGTTGCCAGTGGTAGTGGGGGAAGTAATGGTACCCAAGTGTCTATCTGTGTGTTGCCAGTGGTAGTGGGGGAAGTAATGGTACCCAAGTGTCTATCTGTGTGTTGCCAGTGGTAGTGGGGGAAGTAATGGTACCCAGGTGTCTATCTGTGTGTTGCCAGTGGTAGTGGGGGAAGTAATGGTACCCAGGTGTCTATCTGTGTGTTGCCAGTGGTAGTGGGGGAAGTAATGGTACCCAAGTGTCTATCTGTGTGTTGCCAGTGGTAGTGGGGGAAGTAATGGTACCCAGGTGTCTATCTGTGTGTTGCCAGTGGTAGTGGGGGAAGTAATGGTACTCAGGTGTCTATCTGTGTGTTGCCAGTGGTAGTGGGGGAAGTAATGGTACTCAGGTGTCTATCTGTGTGTTGCCAGTGGTAGTGGGGAAGTAATGGTACCCAAGTGTCTATCTGTGTGTTGCCAGTGGTAGTGGGGAAGTAATGGTACCCAGGTGTCTATCTGTGTGTTGTCAGTGGTAGTGGGGGAAGTAATGGTACCCAGGTGTCTATCTGTGTGTTGCCAGTGGTAGTGGGGAAGTAATGGTACCCAAGTGTCTATCTGTGTGTTGCCAGTGGTAGTGGGGAAGTAATGGTACCCAGGTGTCTATCTGTGTGTTGCCAGTGGTAGTGGGGGAAGTAATGGTACTCAGGTGTCTATCTGTGTGTTGCCAGTGGTAGTGGGGAAGTAATGGTACCCAAGTGTCTATCTGTGTGTTGCCAGTGGTAGTGGGGAAGTAATGGTACCCAGGTGTCTATCTGTGTGTTGTCAGTGGTAGTGGGGAAGTAATGGTACCCAGGTGTCTATCTGTGTGTTGCCAGTGGTAGTGGGGAAGTAATGGTATCCAAGTGTCTATCTTTGTGTTGCCAGTGGGAGTGGGGAAGTAATGGTACCCAAGTGTCTATTTGTGTGTTACCAGTGGGAGTTGGGAAGTAATGTTACCAAAGTGTCTATCCGTCTGTTGCCAGTGGAAGTGGGGAAGTAATGGTACCCAGGTGTCTATCTGTGTGTTGCCAGTGGGAGTGGGGAAGTAATGGTACCCAAGTGTCTATCCGTCTGTTGCCAGTGGGAGTGGGGAAGTAATGGTACCCAAGAGTGTATCCATCTGTTGCCAGTGGTAGTGGGGAAGTAATGGTACCCAGGTGTCTATCTGTGTGTTGCCAGTGGGAGTGGGGAAGTAATGGTACCCAAGAGTGTATCCATCTGTTGCCAGTGGTAGTGGGGAAGTAATGGTACCCAGGTGTCTGTCTGTATGTTGCCAGTGGGAGTGGGTAAGTAATAGTACCCAAGTGTCTATCCGTCTGTTGCCAGTGGGAGTGGGGAAGTAATGGTACCCAGGTGTCTATCCGTCTGTTGCCAGAGGGTGAGGGTGAAGTAATGGTATCCAAGTGTCTATCCGTGTATTGCCAGTGGGAGTGGGGAAGTAATGGTACCCAAGTGTCTATCCTTCTGTTGCCAGTGGGAGTGGGGAAGTAATGGTACCCAAGTGGCTATCTGTGTGTTGCCAGTGGGAGTGGGGAAGTAATGGTACCCAGGTGTCTATCCGTCTGTTGCCAGTGGGAGTGGGGAAGTAATGGTACTCAGGTGTCTATCTGTGTGTTGCCAGTGGTAGTGGGGAAGTAATGGTACCCAGGTTATTTACATCATGTGAATACAGTTGGATTAAGAGGCTCTATAGAATGCATACAATAATATTGTTACATTACCTTAGTTACGGCTTGTTTCCATGGAAATACACGTCACACGAACTAAATGGCCGCTAATCACGTGGGTAATATATTATCACATTAAGAACAATGCTCACATCATACTAGTCTAGATCATAATAATTTGTAATAAGCATACATTACATGTCCGAACTTTAGGATCATAAACCTTATTTTAAATGTCCAACGTTTCTATAAAGTGGTTCGAAATTTCGCTCACTGAAATTGATCGTACAGTGACAACAGACGGACAATAGAATCAGACGTTGTGGAACACTGGCTTTGTTTTATTAAAACTTATGCTTATGTTCTTATTGTTTAACAACTTACGACTCAATAAACGAAACCTTGTGCCCATTGATATGAAAATTAATAAATTTAGCAACCCTTGACAATAAATTGTTAATTCTTTTGTCGCCTTTGATTATTTAAATGTAATAAAATGTCTAAATTACCCAAAATAGGTTTCAAGTTTTGCCGAGCTAAGAGAATGAAATAAGACTTATGGAATGAAAATGGTGTTTAAATCAACATGTATGATTGTTTAATTTAGTGTTCACTTGTGGATTTTATTAGTTTAGCGATGTTATAATTACATTTTGTGCAAACCGGAAGTGATGTACGGATGTGATTATGTATTAGTACGCGGTGGAAATAAATAGTGCCACGAAGAGGTAAGAAATAGACAAGTCTTCACTTGCTTACCCGTTGATAGAAAGAGTTTGACGGTATCCGGAAAAAATAAAAAACCAAATTCCGGGATCCGGAAATAATTCCTCAAATATTTTACCATTGAACATTGATGTTTCAAGTTTCAAGTTTATTAACAAGTTAAGTCCCATATGAGCATGATTGTAACCAAATTACATGATACAATTTACATACAAACATGGTATAACGCAATGGAGAATACAACATACAATGTTAACCTTACTCTTTAGCTATTGTACTTAACTAGAATCCGGAATTCTTGGTGTCCGGTATTGAGGAAGCTTTTTAAATTGTCTTAGTAAGAAGAAAATTCGGGACCTAAGGTAGGTAGGTAGGTAGGTAGGTAGGTAGGTAGGTAGGTAGGTAGGTAGGTAGGTAGGTAGGTAGGTAGGTAGGTAGGTAGGTAGGTAGGTAGGTAGGTAGGTAGGTAGGTAGGTAGGTAGGTAGGTAGGTAGGTAGGTAGGTAGGTAGGTAGGTAGGTAGGTAGGTAGGTAGGTAGGTAGGTAGGTAGGTAGGTAGGTAGGTAGGTAGGTAGGTAGGTAGGTAGGTAGGTAGGTAGGTAGGTAGGTAGGTAGGTAGGTAGGTAGGTAGGTAGGTAGGTAGGTAGGTAGGTAGGTAGGTAGGTAGGTAGGTAGGTAGGTAGGTAGGTAGGTAGGTAGGTAGGTAGGTAGGTAGGTAGGTAGGTAGGTAGGTAGGTAGGTAGGTAGGTAGGTAGGTAGGTAGGTAGGTAGGTAGGTAGGTAGGTAGGTAGGTAGGTAGGTAGGTAGGTAGGTAGGTAGGTAGGTAGGTAGGTAGGTAGGTAGGTAGGTAGGTAGGTAGGTAGGTAGGTAGGTAGGTAGGTAGGTAGGTAGGTAGGTAGGTAGGTAGGTAGGTAGGTAGGTAGGTAGGTAGGTAGGTAGGTAGGTAGGTAGGTAGGTAGGTAGGTAGGTAGGTAGGTAGGTAGGTAGGTAGGTAGGTAGGTAGGTAGGTAGGTAGGTAGGTAGGTAGGTAGGTAGGTAGGTAGGTAGGTAGGTAGGTAGGTAGGTAGGTAGGTAGGTAGGTAGGTAGGGTATCACTGATATATCTTGACCACTGACTGCTTGAATAATTCCTAGCCTTCAGGAACCGTATGGTGCATTCTAGGTGTAGAAAAAATACTTTGACTGAATTTTTTTTATTAAATTTCTGTCAGAATGCATTTAAATAAAAACAGAAACTAACTCCAATATTATAATTCTTTACATAATTAGTGATAAGACCAATTTCCAACAGATATATTTTAAGATATGGCCAGTGTTTGATTTGTTATAATGTTTTAAAGTTTTGTTTTCGACAGCTATAACCATAGTTATTTATAGATTTCAATTCTTCTCACTATTGTAACATACGAAGCACCCATCGAACATTGTTACCAATGTATAATTAAATCTAACCACAACTTTTAGAGAAGAACATTTTTAAAGATTTTACTTAAGATACAGAACAAATGCTCCTCACCTACTGGCAGACATGTTATTTGACGAATCCTGACAAAATACGTAATGTATCAACTATTTCTGTAAAATGATTTTTAAATCTGGTCAGTGGTTGATTTTATGGCATTTTTTTCAATCGTTTACCATGGAAACCAGAGATGTTTAATATTTTCAATTATTTTAGCTATTTTTAGAAAAGACCACCATTGGAACATTTCTGTGAAGGTTGAAATTGGCCTAATGGTTAAGAATAAGTCTTTAGAATAAATTGTTGACTTACGGACGCACGCACACGACGGGCGAACACCGAGAACAAAAGCTCACTGTGTCACTATATGACAGATGAGCTAAAGCAGAAATAGAAACAGACATAACACATACCACAATCACACGGTACAATGTCTAACACACAACTGAACGAGATAATACATACATTTCTACATAAATTTATTTGGTAAATCGACATAATTAATGTCTTTGACCGTTTACAATACACAAACATGACTGTCAACACGCGTCATACAAAACAATCAAAATCAAAAGTTTATAAATATATTTGTACATAATATATACGAGCGTACAAACATGTTAGTGATTATGTTTACTGTTGAACCTATGGAGCAGTTAAATTATGAAATAATTGTTTTCTTTTTTTCGACGCTTCATTTATGAATTTAGAAGTTGCAGTTAGTTGCAGACAATGAAATTAAACCGCTAAAAGTACATGTTTCATCTTTCAAAAGCTTCAGCTGTGAAAGGGCCAAACTAACTAGGTTTAGTTGTTAAAAAAGTAACTCGTTTAAGCTGTCAGAGAGACATACAAATAGTCTCCCGGAATGATTATCAACGAGCATATACTATATATTCTGCCAAGACCTAACACTTCCTTTACATATGAAGGTACTCTCAATTCTTTTGATACACGGAAAGGTCTTAACATTACTAAACACTTCATGCAAGTTGACTTCAACACAACTTGTCTTGAATTACTTGTAAACTAAGGATCACTTTTAGTTAAAGGCAATGCACTTTAAACTTTACTTAAATTTTAATTTTTTAAGTGTCAAAAATGTCGACATGGGTTGGGTGAAATTCCTAACCAGTTTCGTTCAATTGTTTTAGCCATGTAATCCAATAGTGAATCAATAAGATCAGAGTTGTTGATAACGTCTATAATATCTACCTAAAGTACTGTTAAACATTTGAAAAAAATATTATGAAAGAACCCAAGCGATAACAATCGCAGTTGACATTTCTATTGTATTACCAGTACGTTTCCCTGAAAAATACACGAACCGTGCATTTTTATGCCGATAAAACGAAACCTGATATGTCACATATGTTATAATACAATAGATAAACCACGTACATTATTATAAATGTCAAACACCATAAGTAATATAAAATATATAATAATAATACGTGTTTTGTTTGGTCAAATCAGACCATACTCATGTACACTAAACAATTGAATAACTTCAAATCTTACAATACTCAAACTAAACAGGAATGAAATGAGAGGTAATTGATTTTAAAGATATTTAAAAAATCATTATAAAATATTAACGAATTTGTTTACAATTTAAGTTGTTTATTAAATCACTTTGTGTTATTCAGTTTACCCTTGTTCCAATACAATCAATTAACACTGTAAGTGATGCTGTTTCTATTTAATTTAGTGACCTAACTGTTTTATTATTGGTGCAAGCATTTTGTTAATTTTTTTATAGCTCTATAGTTATGTAAAAAAAAATTTAGTAAACGGGCTCCAGAATGCCCGATTTGTTATTACATTCGTTTGTATGTTTTTGATAAATGTATTTTGCAGGTTCTACAATGGGATGTTTCTTCTCTAAATGTCGATCATCATTGATACTGAACAAGAGTGGGACCATGCCACCTAACACTGTAACCATACCACCTAACACACATGTTCAACGTATTGACCAAACAAACTCCAATGGAATTGCACGTGTTCCAAAACTCAACCTAGGTAATCATGATGAAGTCCCGCCTCCTAGAAACGACCGGGCACTACTTAGAATGAAGCCACCTCCTCCGGGACCGAGACTGGATACCTCACCACGTCCCATTCTAACTGCACCAAGGTCTCCAGAAAACGAGCACTCGGTAATTGATGTCCAGTATGCCGAGGATCTCCGTCCAGTGAATCTTATACCGTTAGACTTTCCGAATTCACCGAAAAGTCACAGAGAGAGCAGTGTTACTGTATCAGATGTACGACTAAATCCGACTTTATATGGTTTGAAACGAACATCCTCAACACGTCGGAAAGAAGAACTTTCTATAGAAGATCTTGACACTGATTGTGATGACTACAATAAACTTAGGTTAGTGCACAAACGGCCACCGAGGCCAAAATCTGAATCCCATTTAGTTAGAAACAGAACGTTTGTTGTTAATCATGGACTTACTCGCTTTGATAGACCTTCGTCAGAGAGGGTTAGACCATTAACTGATGTTTTTATGTAGCACTGATATTGTGTTACTGACTATTGACGGATAGAACTTAACGGAGAAAGTACGTTAGCATTTATAAAATATAAATTGGAAATTAATACAAAATTGTCATTTCTGTAGTCTGTTGAAATTGGAGTTATATAAATGGATATTTCAATATGTCGTCGCCCGTCAGTTAAATTCGCGAACCTTGGATCAGTAATGTCAACTGTTCATGAGAGAGTGCCTATTTCGACAATGTACCACTTGATTTCACTTCAGTGTAGTTATCATTAATAATTACCTCCCTTTATGGTTAATTATGCACGAAATCCAAAGTCCGCAGTGTGTCATTTAATGCAGGGTCAGTATACAGGCTGGCTTGAAATATTCATTTTTGGGTATATATATGGTTCAGTCAGTGTCTGACTCTTTGTGTGGGTGGCTTGGCGCTGCCGTCGTTTCTGTGCGCCTTTGGATTGTCTGTGCGCTGTAATATTTTGATTTATTTGGCATTTATTTGTTTGACTACACCACGCTGAATGGTCAATAAGTTTACATTAAAATGTGTCTAAAAATGTTCAAATTTGTAATAATTATGTACTTTAAACGATAGAATATTTGTTCTCATGTAATTCTGAATTGTATTCATTTGTAATTAAAAAAAGATAAAATTCAATTTTCACTTTTGTATATACAATGATAAGTAATAATAGAAATATCAACAAATTCTCAACTGGCAAATTAATTATAAGATACGATATTTTCGTCTGAAAAATTCGATGTTTTTTATCAGATTATGTTTTCTAAGCTTTCTATGTGGCCTTTTAGCCTAGTGTTTTCTCCTTTCAGCCTAGTGTTTTCTCCTTTTACCGGTAAATATTTAATTGTTTGTGTATCTAAAGAAGGAATAATCATGATAACTTAGATACGTGCTTGCGAATTTTACCGACGATTTAATAAAATACTGATCATGACACACATAATTGTACTTACAAAACCTACTGAACATTTCTTTTAATATTGTTTTAATTAACTCTTTAACAGTTCTTGTCAGAACTATGTTATGTTAAATGGATGATTCCTGACATTTCTCTGGACCTGATTATTTGTAAAAAAGTCAAAGAAATAAGGTGTTACCATCATTTGGGTGTATCCTTTATTGTTAACAAACACCTATTATCCAAATGTGCTTATATATCATCTGGCTAAAGTAGATCATTCGGCTTGAGACATACAGCTAATTGGAGATAAGTCGTTCAGCTGTGGCGCTCGGCTTGTTGAGGCTGGGCCATTTACTTGTTGAAACTATGTCATTCGGCTGGGGCTTTCAGCCTTTTCATTTCTGAAACTAAGTAATACAGCTGAAACAATGACATTCAACGTTTTAATACTGTTATGTTCTACTGACAGTTAAAACTTGGTATTTCAGCCGGTTTACTGTTGAAACTGGGTCATTCAGCTTGGGCATTCAGCGTGTTGATTGCTGAAACTAGATCATTAAGATTTATGACAGCTGATACTTGGGCGGATTATTTACTCCCTCAGTAGTGTGTTGGGCATTGTGCCTTGTATGTTTTTATGGCTGGTTAAATTGAGTGCTGCCTTCCCTGTTTGAATTTATAATAATATTATCTTTTTACTTGTTTTCATGCGACACATTTAAGATTCTGGCATCATTGATCATTGGAACTTTGAACTTAATATCAACAACATTAATATAAGTGCATTTGTGTCCTGACTATTTATCAGCAACTACATATACATGTACAATCATTGCATTATCAATATTATCAATTTACACTTGCTGCTCAACAATAATGAATATATAATTTTATTTTCCTTCAAGTGTTTTATGTGATTGTACATACTTTGTGAGTCTCTTATAATAAAATATAGAATGGCCATATAATGATGAGACCTAAATAAACAAGTAATTAAGAATTGCAAGCAATACAGATGTCCCCTACCGGTTTGAGGCCATTTTCAATGTTTCTGTTGCCATAGCAATCCAAATATTTTTAGACGTGCATAATCCCCTTATTGCCCCCTATCCACATATCAAGTTTCATTAACCTAGCTTGGAAACTGCTTGAGTTATGGCAGGATCCAGATTTGGGCATATTTTTACTTTTTCTGTTGCCATAGCAACCACAATGTTTGTTAGAATCAAAATATTTTTGGATGGGCATATTCCCCTTATTGTCCCCTATCCACATACTGTTTGAGTTATGTCAGGATCCAGATTGTTTGACGGACGGACAGACAGACTGACTGACGGACTGAATGACGGACGGACGGATGGCAAACCTATAGCCCCCTCCGGTCAAAAACCAGTAGGGGAATTATAAAATATTAAACTATAAAAAATGTACCATAACTTGACATATTGTTTAAGAAATTTACAAGTAATTAAACATTTGTGAAAATTTAGGAAAACTTCTAAGAATGCTTAGACTTTATATCTGATCGGATAGAAAATCCTCTCTTTGTAGATTGGTAGTACTTTGATTCTCAATTCAATGCATTTTCTTAAATTTATTTAACTAAACCACATATACTGGTATTTGACACAAACAATACTTAAGTAAGACGGTATTCAATAAAGATATAAAGTTGTACAGGGGAAGGCAGGGGAAGGCAGGGGGGAAGGCAGGGGAAGGCAGGGGAAGGCAGGGGTAAGGCAGGGGGAGGCAGGGGAAGGCAGGGGGAGGCAGGGGAAGACAGGGGAGGCAGCATTCCCCCAGAAATGACTGAGCACAAAAGGCACAAAAAGGAACACCAAAAAAACAAAGACTACGAGTATACGTCGCAATGTCCAATACAAAACTGAAGAAGGAAATGAAACTAAACCGCTATAAGACCCTAAAAACACAACCGATGCTACACCGAATTAAAGTGGCAAAACGTCCACAAGCGTTCAATGCGGTCAAATTATGTATGTTAACTTCTGGTATAAGCTGTATGTAAAGTTTTTGTATATTCTAACAAGTCACATATAACTAACCACAGACGTCTGTCAGACATAACTGGAGTAAGAGCCAGCAGATAAGATCGATTCACAAACCACATAAGGATAGCCTTCAAAGTAACACCAAACAGACACACTATGCACGACTTTTAGAGACTTCAAATGAAATAATTTAAAAAAAAGATATAGTGACAAATCGTAAAAGATCTTGTACTCGTTCTTCAGCTGGTGCATGAAACAACATCTTATCAAAGACCGAATACAAATGCACGTCAAACTTTACAATCTAACATGGCTTATATTAATCAAACAAGATACAAGTGGTTTATAATATTTTAACTAGACCCATGCTATAGTGGTCGCAGCGCCCTGCTCGGGAACGTGATATTGCATGAGTTATTCCAGGCATTGACATGCAGTCTTAAAATGGCATACATATAGCTCCTTGGATTGGCCCAAAACGTATTCAGGTAGAACCAGAATTGTTTAGCCCAGTACAATAACTTTATTTATGAATGTAATAAAGACAACGTAGGTAGTAAAAACTGTTGACCAATATTCCACATTGATAATAAAAAAGATAATATTAAGTCAGACAAGAAAGGGAGCACTCAACATTACCAGCCGAGCACAGAAAACACAAAATATACAAGATGCAATGCCCAACTGAACAAGTAAATAATCCGCCAAGTCCAAGCTGTCGAAAGGCTGAATGAACTAGTTTCAGCAATCAAAAAGCTATGTGACTTGATAGTTTCCATACGACTTAAATAAAAGCATACACTACCTTACATTCTCATTATCATTTTCTCTTAACGAAGTTACGACGTTCATATGAAACTATTGATTGCTGGGTTGGTATCCACAAAGCATCTTAAGGGAAAAGTACTTTGACTTAAGTTGAACAAATGAGTTGTACATATTTACCAAGAAGCTAAGAATAACCAATATTTCTTGGTGATTATTGTAGCTCTTTTCATAAAGCGTCTAAACAAATAAAAAATTGATAATCTTGATTTTTCTGTTTAGCTGATACACTGAAAGAAGTTTAAAGATTTTAAGAAAATTCTAAGTTTTCCCTTAAGATGCTTTGTGAATACCACCCGTGGTCCATTTCATCGATAACTATTTCTTTAGAGTTGCTAGTACGCTGCATAAGAAAGGAACCGTTACAGTTTTGTTATATTGCTCTATGTCTTGAAATAAATACGTTATAATAAATATTAATACTTTATAATCTTTATATAGACGTATATTTCAACGTTCAAGAGGCCGCATGGACTATGAGAATATAAAAACGTCATTATATCGCACAAACTAAACTAGTTTTTTTTCTTTTCAGTAACATCAGATACAGCGACAATGAAAGACTGAACCCACCAACGACCGACATTTTACTTCCTAGAAGAAAAGATGCAACGAATGGTTCAAAACAGAAACATAAACCAAATCCGGAGAACCATTTCAAATCCGCAAATTCTAATAGAACTAAAGAAACCACTTCTGGGAATGTCACTGGTCGAAACGACACACCAATACCACGCCATCTATTTGTGAAAAACAAAAGCAATTTAAAACCAGATTCATTAACAACAATTGATATTACACGAGAACAGACAGAGACTAAAGAAATCACTTCTGGGAATGTCACTGGTCGAAACGACACACCAATACCACGTAATCTATATGTGAACAACAAAAGATATTTAAAACCAGATTCAACAACAATTGATATTATACGAGAACAGACAGAGGTGAAGGACAATACCACGGATGTTATGATTACGATGGTTGATGAGACCCGCGACTCTAAGTACGAAGTGGAGACTAAACTTAACATTACAAAACATGATACGCCAGGGTTTAATTATCCAAGTAGTAAAATTAAGATAGGGGACAGGGTTCGAGATACGTACACATGGAAAGACTTAGATAAATCAGAGGAACGGACAGATCTTCAGCTCCAGACAGATAGTAATTCACAATCTTATGCCGCACTCATAGAGTCTCCAAAGAAAATGTATGATAAAGAAATGGAGAAAAAGAGGCAAAAAAGAAAACGAAAACGCGGTACAAATCAAAGGCAAGAAAACATACCAGGTAAGCTAAATGATAATGAAACATCATCGCCGTTCGTTTCTATGTTAAATGACCGACCTGAGTCCAACACAAGTAAGTGGACACTGGATAGTAAGCTATCATTCGGAAGCAATGTTACTATAAATAGTTTGGAAATGGAAACACCAGAATCATCCGGAGCGGACCGATATTCATACATTCAAACAAACTCGACACCAATTAGTTTCAAAGCATTGACAATGGATATAGACGATGCACAAGCAGAAATAATAGATTTAGAAGATGAGCACGAGGATCCGAACAATTCCTCGTGGCTTGAGGACAGCAACCACGACAACGACAAACAAATAGATGGTTGGTACGGAGTCAAACCATATGAAGTATTTACAAGTACGAGTGGAAGGGACTCGGGTATTATTACAGAAATAGAGAGGGAACCAAGCTCAAGTGAAATAGTAACAAAAAATAAACTTTTATATTCACGTTTTTCACGTCGACCACAGTCAGAGACGTTGTTGAGAACTTTCGGTAAGCCACCGTTACCACCTGGAGCAGGGAATAAAGTCCGACCTGTTTCAGACACTGGACAAAGGACATCAAGGAACTTTTCTAGATACTTCACAACTAATTTAGATAAACATTAAATCAGGGTGCGGATGCGTATTATCAAACTGTTAACAGTGTTGGTCGTATCGTTTTTAAAACAAACTATGTGGTCACCTATGACTGCACAGAGGATTCATTTTCTTTTTACACTGTTCTGTATAAAATCACAGGTAACTGTATCGTTGTTAAGAAGACATGTAAATACCTATCAATTTCTGTAACATAATATGTGTTTTGTCTTTATCAATGATACAGTTAGCTGTGTATTAAATATTACAAATGTACATTGTTTTAATTGTGTTTACTAGTGCTTACTAAGAAAAAACATAAACATGTACTATAATTTTATACTACATAGTGTATTTATATTTTGGGTTTCATCTGTATATAAGTCATATATAGAGGATTTATCACGACTCGAGTTGTCAATTCATAAAGATTTATACTAAACGAGTTATGGAAATTTTATTAAGCGGACCTCCGGCGAATTTAATAATATTTCCTGAACGTGTTTGATACATATATATCAATTGACAACAAGTGTTAGATTCTTTATATCATATGACACTAATATTCGCGATAATACATTATATATTGATATTGTCAACCCGAGGGCAGAATGTCATCCCGAGGCGAAGCCGATGGCGACCTTCTGTTTCGAGGGTTGACAATATCAATGTCACGCAGGCAGGCATCTGATATTTATTTTATTATACCGAACACTATTATAAGTCTAGCAAAACGTCCACTGCTATGATTACCATAATTATAAACAGTAGACATGACTGTGCTTTCATACATTGTTGTGTATCAATTTCTCATTCTATTTTAGGTGTAGGCCTCTACGTTCATTTGGTGCATTTTACCGATTTCTTTAACTAATAGATCTTTTTTAAGAAATTATCTAGAACTTGTGTTATATAAGCTATAACTAAGCTTTTTACCATTTTTGTATAGATCAATAACTTTAAAAGTGCGCCAAACGTAACGTCGCGTTTTGACGTTATGACGTAATTGCTGGTGACATCATGACGTCTAACATAATAGTGTACATGATTGTTTTGTGTACAGTGTTCTTAATCTGGTGAAGTTGAATAAAGAAAACGGGTCGTTTTGAATACAGATTTGTTTCAGTTGTCTTCTTTTATCAGTCATTTTAAGAAAATCTTATATCTTTCAACAGTCAAAGAACTAAGATCGACGCAGTTACTTGCCCTTGCATGACATTGAAAATGTCAGGTCGATCACATGACCTGACAGTCAGTTTTTGGTCGATCACGTGTCAAATGGGTTGGAACTGTCAATGACAGTCATAATGTCTCTCTCTGGGGCAATGGGACTTTTGCATTGCAGACAAAAGTGAGGTATAATAAATCAACATACTCCGTGATGACGTAAGTACTCGTTATATAAACCCGGATACAAGGAAAGTCGTGTGATATACACTTACTCACACTCCCAACGCAACACCTTGTTGTATCATGGGCGCTTTGGTTGAAAATATCCGGTTTTAATTTATGTTTTAGGTTTAGTTGAACATTGGACAGTAAACTAAAATTGGTTTCGATTTAAACTGAGTGGCGAACAAACGGGTAGTTTGAAGAACATTTTAATCTCCAAGGCAACAGATGAGACCTATACTATGGTTTTGATATATTAACAGGAACACTTAATAAAAAAATAAATAAATAAAAAATAATAAAACAGAATGAAGTTATTTATGTATCTGGTTTGTTATTCCCTGATTTGGATGTCATATTTAGATTTTGGTTGATATATTGAATAAGTATATCATTGAATTTGCTCTCTTTACAGTTCAAAGATTAAAAAAACGTTAGATAATTATAAGTTAGAAATCTGACTACAGCTTATATGTGCTCGGCTGGTTAAGTTGAGTGCTGCCTTCCCTGTCTGACTTAATATAATCTTTTTTATCAGATCAGATAAGAAATTGCGTACTAAGAAATACATGGTCGGCCATTTTCTCGCGCTCAACTGCATGTAATTTCGGGCGCATCAAACCGATCAAACCGTCTCCGCGGGTAGTTAGGAAGGTTTGACAAACCGGTTCGAGATGTTTTTAAACTAGTGGTAAAACTCTTTTTAAGTTTTAAACCAGTTTTACTGAACATACAGACATTTTGACAAACCAGTTGGAAACCAAACCAGGTTTGTTGCAAACAAAAGAGCCCCATGATTTCTCGACTATAGATAAATGGATGTTGTTCCAATGTGGAATATGAAGAAAATAATACTCGAGGAATGTCTCCTAAAGTTTTTATGTAAATAAGTTCATTGAAAGATAAATATAAAACCAATAAATGAGTATCGACGTAAAACGAAAAGTCACAAAACTGACGGCATG
Organism: Spisula solida; assembly: GCA_947247005.1. NCBI lineage: Eukaryota > Metazoa > Mollusca > Bivalvia > Venerida > Mactridae > Spisula > Spisula solida. Next base: position 46,370,430 of record OX365956.1, read on the forward strand.
TAAACATACTACACGGCGGGACTCTGGCTCTCATTGCACGAGCTCATAAATCACAACCTACGCTAGTTGCCGCTTACATCACAGTCTCCGGATTTCAAGATTATTTAGAATTTATAGGGACCATCTGTACAGGCGACAAGTCAGACGACCACAAACCCGGCAAAAACTACAAAATCAGGCTTTTTTTGGGGAAAGGGAGACCATTTCCCAGGTACATTTGTATATTGATAAAACTTATATGCTCTCGATGGGGCAGATGTATAAACATATCATAAACGACACGGAATATAATACACGATACTAATAAACAAGGAATAGAATGCTTTTATTTCATTATTTCATTGTTATAAACTGTAAAGTAAAATATACACCAACTTTGTAATATTGTTCATATCTAACATTTGCTTACAATATGTATAAGGGTAATATAGATAATTATATCATAAAAACAAGACGCTATTTTTACTATAGGTAAATCAAGTATGCGTACATCTCGGTGGGAAGCTTGTTTATTCGGTCACATACAGTTATGAGCTATATATTAAACTTTTCAGAGAATGTCTTACCATTTTAATGTACTAAGTATTTCATCTATGTTTAGTTTTTTTAGGAATTTCGCATTGTATTGATATACTGTAGCACTCCCGGAGAGTCATACAACGTATAGCCATACTAGGTATCTGACAAATACCCTTTTATAAACGTATCACTTGTATGACTACATAATCTGCTTTACATACACATATAATATAACACTCTTTTGGGTACAAAAAGATAATGAACACTCGGACAAGGAAAGCAACACTCAACAGAAACCACCAAACACGACATGCACAGAAAGGATCACACAAAATAAGAAACAGCACATACAAAAAGCATACGTCACCAGACCCAACACCAAATTGAACAAGGTAATGAAACTAAACCACTGTATGTCCTAGTTACAAGTGTCAAAAAAAGTCAAAAGTATGTGGATGTAAAAAATATTCATATACGTTAAAGGGGATATTTAATCAAAAGTATGTGGATGTAAAAAATATTCATATACGTTTAAGGGGATGTTTAATCAAAATTATGTGAATGTAAAAAATATTCATATACATGTACGTTTAAGGGGATATTTAATCAAAAGTATGTGGATGTAAAAATATTCATATACGTATAAGGGGATATTAAATTAAAAGTATGAGGATGTAAAAAATATTTATTACGTTTAAGGGGATGTTTAATCAGACCAAAATTACGATGATATACTAGTAATCGTGTACGTAGCATTTGTATACTTAAAGTTTATCGTTTTATTACATTTAGAGTTTTATTTGTTCAGTTGTTCAGTTTGTATTTCAATTACAAGACACCTTTGCTGATATAAGATATGAAGAGATTAATGCTTATGATAATTTTGTTTTGAACATGGTTACTCTTTGAACATTTAATTAAACTAGCATTGTTCTGTTCTGCTGTTATTAACAATGCAACTGATATGCCCTTCTATGACAACATTTGTATACCTATATTATGACGGTGATAAACAGGAAGTTTTAACCTCATTCATTTGGTGAATAACTTTTTTATTTACCTATACGGACTGACTCACACACTCACAGTAAACGACGAACGTATTGAATGAATACTCGTATTGACTAAAGTACAAGCATGAGTTCTATGTAGGTGCAATAAACATGTGTATTTTCCATTAAACTGTGTCAGTTTACCTAAGTTGTAAGGATCACAATGAAAATAAAAGGTCTCCTCGTTTTGTGTTAACCGTCGTGTGGGTGTGGGGTGTTTGGCACTCAACACTCAACCACTTTTTTAATTGGTCACTTTTCAAACCCGAATACCTTAACTGTGATCATATTATTTGATGATAGTTTGCACACGTATGTTTTATGTATGATCCAACATTGATTGCATGACTGACATGTATACTTTGGTGCGTTATTTTGATTCTTAACAAATTAGGTGTTAGGACAAAGTTTGTGTGCAAAATATCATTAAACATTATGATCACAGTTAAAACGTATTTGGGGTTAGAAAAGTGACCAATTAGAAAAGTGGTTCAGTGTGTATTACTCAACATGGATATGAACTCTGAGTCATAAAGATAGACAACGATAAAGGCAGAGCCAAATGAAAAACAAACACCAGTGGGACATCATGCCCGTCAAGAGGTATGGGAGAGAGGGGCGGAGGAGGAGACAATTATGTAAAATATCGTATGCTTACAAACATATATTCTAGTATATCATGACTAGTACAAACTTCGCAACAACAATCTAAAATCCAATATTTTAATTCACAAACGTTTTAAATCGTTTTGCACGCTATAAACATTACCCTTTATGAATAATAAAGACAACTATGCGAGTTTAGATTGGGACCTATTCTTGTACTTGAGTGTATTTGTTTCGTTCTATTGAAAGAATCATCAGAATCGTCAAATGCACCATAATGTTGATTGTACTTGATACTCTTTATCAATTGATGATACAGATACATGTGGTGTTAACATAAAGCTATTCACATAATACAACTCAATGACTGAAGAGCAATAAAATACAGAACACCGGTTTATGACAGGTTTAAGTACAGGATATAGCTTGACGATTGTATTTCAAATCCGGTTTAAGTACCGAGTGTTTTGGAAAGTTTAATAGGAAAAAATGAATACGGTGATACAATACGGTACGTGGCTGAGTAAACTGGCTAAAAATATTCAGGTAGTATAATAATAATAAAGACTATACGTGGGGTGATCAAAAAGAAATGAGACAAATGCTATAATTTGTAAAGTATACGTGTTTTAACCATAAAAATATCATATTCGTTTAGGTGCATTTAATGCCGATTTGTACGTCTGAAATATAATTTTCTACTATTAGTAGTGATTTATTTATAGAACATTAAATATAAGATGTTTCGCTATGTCGCCGCATATCAAAACGTCGTCAGATTTCGCCGTATGATATGGGAAAACATATGACTAATATTTTATTAAATAATCCTCCAACATTTGTCGAATTAACTGGACAAAACATTCAAACAACGTCAAAACATTGCATAACTAGTGTGTCTGTTTTAAATATATGACGTAAAAAATAACAGTACCGTCTCAAAAACCTAGTCATATTTCGGCAAAAAATCACAGTCTGAATATATACAGTTTTATCACAAACTAGGAGAAATGACTAAACAACCATTTAAAATGATGACATGGGCATCGGAAGGGAAGTCTGGCAGAAGTATACTTATTTATCGTTATTACACACTGTTTTGTGGCGGAAAATAAACTTTATTATATCAAGCAGAGGCCCGAAATGCATTAGATGAGGGTTTAATTTTGGACGTCGCTCGCCAAGACAGACGTTATACGCGAAAGCCGACTTTAGAATGATAATGATTGAATAATTATTTAACATACTCGACAGTCGTGATATTTTATTACAACTGAAATGTTTTTATATAAACAAACTATCTTTCTTGCTAAATACTGAATAAATTGCAATTGTATGCAATATGTTTAGAGATATGAGCTATTTATTTGAGCAATGTGACGTAAGAATAGTTACCGCTTACGTACATGACGTCAGTGAAGTCAATTTGGTGCGGCGAGTCGCTTAACCCAAAGTTGCGAAAACGCTGATATCTATTCAAGTAATAAATGCACAAATATGAAAATCAGCACACAGAGAGAGGATATATTTTGTAATAGGCACACGACTTTTCTTATTTATATTCGTATGCATTGTCATTTTACAGCGTTTGTCTTATTTCTTTTTGATCAACCCACGTATATATGGAGGGAGTTTACTTCACATAATTGTCAATCTACCGTAAGACCCTCAACAGTAAAACATTGAAACAACAGAAACATGACATCAATAAATCTAATTACTCTGTACAAACAATCAGCCGTATGGATATAAAATGAAATTATAGATATGTCATATACTTTGTTTCAGGTGGTAGACATGACAGTTGTTTTAGTGGAATAATATACCTAACAACTACAAATCCATTACATATAAACAAAATTGTACATGTACACGAATGTATAGGTATCAAAAATGTTGTTCACATTGTGTAACCTCATAGAATAGGACCATTTCATATAAACGGCTTTGAACTGATTGAGTGTAGCAGACTGCTGAATATGAGTAGGTAAATCATTCCAAATAGATGACCCTGAATATTCAAATGAATTAGGGAAAAGTTCAATATTAAATTTGATAGCTAGATATCGACCTTAATGCAGGAGAAAAGGACCAGGTAGGGAAAGAGTGAGAGCGAGGCGATGAGAGGGACGGAAGGACATAGTGGGGTTAGACAGAAGAAAGGGTCAAGTAGGGAAAGAGTGAGAGCGAGTCGATGAGAGGAACGGTATAGAGAAGAGGTGGGCAGGAGAAAGGGTCAGGTAGGGAAAGAGTGAGTGTGAGTCGATGAGAGGAACGGTATAGAGAAGAGGTGGGCAGGAGAAAGGGGCAGGTAGGGAAAGAGTGAGCGCGAGGCGATGAGAGGAGCGGAAGGACATAGTGGGAGATAGACAGGAGAAATGGTCAGGTAGGGAAAGAGTGAGCGCGAGGCGATGAGAGGAGCGGAAGTACATAGTGGGAGATAGACAGGAGAAAGGGTCATGTAGGGAAAGAATGAGAGCGAGCCGATGAGAGGAACGGGATATAGAAGAGGTGGGCAGGAGAAAGGGTAAGGTACGGAAAGGGTGAGCGAGGCGAAGAGAGAGACGGGAGAGATATATTTTTTGAAAGATGGTTGGAAGTGCTGGGTAGGGAAAACAAAATGGATTGTATATTGAAATTACAATACGATCAATTATTTTTACCATGAACGTATATTATGTGCTATATATTTTATTCTTTTATCATACTAATATTAGTAGTCATGTTACCACACTACTACGTAATTATGCTACGTCACAAGTAGTGACGTCACAAGTAGTGACGTAGCATCTGGCGTTCTCGTCTTGTTCAAGATTAACATGTTTTGAGATTTGGATTTTATTAAAGATTATGGCGAGCAATCAGGTCATATCACATAAAATCCGGATGTATTTGAATGACGAATATTCTAATTCTGTTTTAAGCTATCTCCATGCAACGAAGTCAAAAGTATTATCGAATCATGTGACAATATACTGCTGTTTGCTTGACTTTCGTCACCTTTGACGGTGGTTGTGCCTTACTTGTATAATATGTACCAATAAAAAAGCGCTAGTCGGGCACTATAACACACGAGGATTAACACAAATAAAATACGACAATGCCGCAGACAAACGCAAAGACAAAATCGCTAAAATTCCGACAGATTCTAGAAATAATATAAATGTAATAACATATGCATGCGACCAATCATGATTGATTTATAAGAGACTATTTGATAATAAAAATACTGTAACTTTACATCTAAAACATTAAAGAAATTCGATGATAAAACCAAATAAATCAAAAAGTTTGTTTAAAGACATGATGTATTTAAAGTAGGCTACAGCATACATCAGTAATGCTAACAAGAAAGCCAAAAGTATTCAAAATATTCCCTAAAACTAAATAAAATCCCATTACGTATCAATGGACACAGTTTTACAATGAGATCGTGTTCCATGAATTCACTACACGTTCCGCTTATTTGTATATACCCCGTCTTCTAAAAAATATAAACAGAATATCAAGTTACTGTTTAGTATCCGTTTATTGTAGATATAAATCCACTGATTCATCCATTTCACACTACAGAAAGTATAGTCATTCATAAAAGGTTGGTTAGTTGTTATTAGCTCTTATTTAACGAATTAATTCGTCTTATCCTTTATTTGGCCATGTTACATGCGTTAACAACAGACAATTGCAATTCTGTCAATTCTGAAGATATAATGTTTACAACACTAATTAATTACAATCGTCGGGTGATTTCATCTGACTAGATGGGACGACGGAGAAGCACGAATATAATAATTTCAGGTAAATAGTTTTGAACAATAACCTACAATATGTTCAGTGTTTGTAAGATTGTATTGCGACATTATCCTTCGGTGTTTTTTTTTTGAGTATTTCAAACGAGGTGTTTTTTTGAGTATTTCAAACGAATGTTGAAACAATGTAGTTACTTTTGAAACGTTTTGTGTAGTTCATACGAGGAGTGTTCAACTAAGAAGCAAATCATACCGATCCTTGTTAGATTGTAACGAAAGCATCATTTGATCCCCTTGCAGTATTCACGACAACTTGTGAAACTATGTCCCTCTGTAAGCATTTACGTATTTTCAGCCGCAGTAAATAACTAAAAATTGTTGAAAGTGTCGTAAACCGGAATAAACGCAAAAACTGTGTCATGTCACAAAAATTGTTTTAACAGTTGCGAATTGAGGTTAGCATTCGTATCAAACGTTTGGTATTTAACCACAGTAGTGTCATTTTGTAATGAATATAATCAAAACACGCCTTTACGTAGTAATGCATGTTATCAATTGTATAAAAAAATATCCATTGAAATAATTACAGCCTTACATTGAATATGCTCTATTCATAAACCAGTCGAGTGTATTAACTGGGTATAACTTACGTTCCATGTATTCACGTGACATTCCTTGACTACATCCTTATATACCTAATAAACACGGTTGTTCTTTACAGCGAATGTTAAGTTGTTAAGCTAGGTCGATTTCTACGGTGGATGTTTATTTATAGCGTTGCACAATTGCTTTTGAAATATGTGGCTCATGTTGTTAGATATGATTAACCAAGCTTAGGAGTGGGAACTTTTCCAACGAAGTATTCATGTAAGACAGTTTCGTTTTTCATTATTTTTAATCGACAAAAATAGGAATTTGTATTGTTTGTGTAATTTTATTTAAACTCAATGATAATTAAGTTCAGATGTATACTTATGAAAGTTTAAATGACTTATAATGGGTGAAACAATAAAATCGTAACATTGTGTTCAAGCCATTTCCATTGTTAAATTATATCATACATATTCACTGATTTTATGAAATAATGTACAGTATGTCCCTTCCCCCCAAAGAACGGGGACCAAGATTAAACATGTGTAGCTGCAGGGTTTTAAACTTTCATATCACTGTACTGCAACACTCACTTGCACCTTTATTTTAAGGCATATTATAAAAATAAAGAAGCACCAATACCATCAATAACACTTTTATTGGACCAAATCGACACATGGAAGTAAGACTTTGTAGCTAGTTCTATTCAGTTTCATATGACTTTTCTTGTTTCTTGTATCTGGGTATACTTGTTTGTGCGTTTCATACTCTATTGCTTCAATGTTGAATCAAATCTTCCTTTTCCGATTTTTATTATTCTTTTTATACTACATACGTGTAATGTAACTTTTCAGAGACTTCATTTTATCTCATAAAGTGCTTATTGATGACGTCATCATTGTTACGGCAGCTCTTATATTACGGGGACTGTTTCTCAACAACATTTTGATAATGATGGTGTTTTTCATGTTATTTATATCATTTGGTACAGCATATAAAAGATAATAACAAATCGGACAATGAAAGCACCGCAGCTCACGAAAGGAACATAATTATTTAGTACACACAATGAATGTTAGTTCTGGATAAAAGTGGTCCGTTAGAAAATCGCTGGCATACAATTAAAAGGTCGTAAGTACAAAATCAATATTTTGAGAAAACAAGAAACAACAGTCAGACAACTACCCTTTACTTATGGAAAAAACAAGCTTCTTAAACTTCAGTTTGGTCAACATGACCACTTCCGAATTCCACGAAAATAGACTCATAGGAAGCGCCTTGAGATGGTAATGTCAGTTCCTTTCCTTGTAAGTAGTACTCACAACCTTCTACAAATGTAATTCAAAGCCAGCGAAATGACAAATAATAAGATATGAGGATTTTTTATAGAATTGTTTTATTGTTTGACGTTTTTTTAACTTAAGTCGGTTCTGGCAGCAGCTTATGAATTCATGTTGAAATAATACGAAACTAGGGGCAACTCTCAACATAAACTGCAACCATTTCTTAGTAGATCTTATGAATTCATGTTGAAATAATACGAAACTTGGGGCAACTCTCAACATAAACTGCAGTAAACATAGGACACAACAAGAACACTCACTAAAGAAAGGACACAGTTCACAAGTTCAGGGTTCCGTTTCTTATAGATACATCTTAACTAAGATCAGACTTTTCCATATCATCATTGAGAACTTATACTCTATTAAATTCTATATTAAATGTTTCATGACAAATTACTCACTTTATCAATCTTTTGTCTTCTGTATAGCATATTTTAAAATATCAGATATCCACTGAACTGTTTTAATTAGATGTATTTATCTGTTGATACTTATGTTTGTCCAGGGGCCATATATTGACCCATTTCAAACTATGTAATTTGTTGTACCAAAACATTTCTTCTTCTTCTTCGTCCTCTATACTATGTGAACCCATACCTTTTCGTAAGTTAAAATACAAATGGAATCATTTCTAGTATACATAACTGTGCTTGAATGTACTAGATTTCTTAGTTGGCTTAAAATATCATATGGAACTGTTCAATCTAAGCTAAGAAATATCTTATAATAGAACCCCTCATATACAGATAACACATGTGGTCAATTCAAACCAAATTTTATCAAATTAATCCAGGAAATGTTATTAAGCTGGCCAGTTCCTCGCTGACTTAGATAATCTAGAACTGGTATTGTTATTGAATAAAAAAATAACGATCACTCTTCTTTCAAACTTTCGAGCCCATGCTCTTCTACAAGAAGTTTTATTACCGATATTAAAGTGACAACCATCTTGTTCATTTTGTTGTTATAGTTTATAAATATGGATTGACAACCCGTGATAGATCTTCTTTGCAAGACAAAGTATAGGTAAGATATATTATAGAATAAAATATTTTATTTTTATATATTTCAGATACAACATGTCATCTATGGTGATCTACTGGTTCATACTATATCTGGTTGTCCAAGGTATTTAGTGTATTTATAACTCGCCATTTAATGTTCATACTATATCAGGTCGTCCGAGGTATTCAGTGTATTTATAATTCACCACTTAATGTTCATACTATATCTTGTTGTCCAAGGTATTTAGTGTATTTATAACTCACCATTTAATGCACCTACTATATCTGGTTGTCCAAGGTATTTAGTGTATTTATAATACACCACTTAATGTTCATACTATATCTGGTTGTCCAAGTTATTTAGTGTATTTATAACTCATCATTTAATGCACCTACTATATCTGGTTGTCCAAGGTATTTAGTGTATTTATAACTCATCATTTAATGCACCTACTATATCTGGTTGGCCAATGTATTCAGTGTATTTATAACTCGCCATTTAATGTTCATACTATATCAGGTCGTCCGAGGTATACAGTGTATTTATAATTCACCACTTAATGTTCATACTATATCTGGTTGTCCAAGGTATTTAGTGTATTTATAACTCACCATTTAATTCACATACTATATCTGGTTGTCCAAGGTATTTAGTGTATTTATAACTCACCATTTAATGTTCATACTATATCAGGTCGTCCGAGGTATTCAGTGTATTTATAACTCGCCATTTAATGTTCATACTATATCAGGTCGTCCAAGGTATTCAGTGTATTTATAACTCACCATTTAATGTTCATACTATATCAGGTCGTCCGAGGTATTCAGTGTATTTATAACTCGCCATTTAATGTTCATACTATATCAGGTCGTCCGAGGTAATCAGTGTATTTATAATTCACCACTTAATGTTCATACTATATCTGGTTGTCCAAGGTATTTAGTGTATTTATAACTCACCATTTAATTCACATACTATATCTGGTTGTCCAAGGTATTTAGTGTATTTATAACTCACCATTAAATGTTCACACTATATAAGGTTGTCCAAGGTATTCAGTGTATTTATAACTCACCATTAAATGTTCGTACTATATCTGTTTGTCCAAGGTATTTAGTGTATTTATAACTCGCCATTTAATGTACATACTATATCTGTTTGTCCAAGGTATTCAGTGTATTTATAACTCACCATTTAATGCACATACTATATCTGGTTGTCCAAGGTATTCAGTGTATCTATAACTCACCATTTAATGTTCATACTATATCTGGTTGTCCAAGGTATTTAGTGTATTTATAACTCACCATTTAATGTGCACACTATATATGGCCGTCCAATGTATTCAGTGTATTTATAACACAACATTTAATGTGCATACTATATATGGCCGTCCAATGTATTCCGTGTATTTATAACTCACCATTTAATGTTCATACTATATCAGGCTGACCAAGGTATTTAGTGTATTTATAACACACCATTAAATGTACATACTTTATCAGGTGTTCCAAGGTATTCAACGCATTTATAACTCATCATTACATGTTCATACTATATATGGTCGTCCATGGTATTTAGTGTATTTATAATACACCATTTAATGTGCATACTATATCTGGCCGTCTAAGGTCTTCAGTATATTTATAACACACCATTTAATTTTTCTAGTGTTCTTGAAATCTAAAATAACGAAAATATTAATCTAACGGTGTAATACACATGACCTAATGCCTAGATCCCACTATGTATTGTGTATGTAATATGGAATTCATAAACTATGAAGATGATATGAAATACACATGCTAACATGGTGTTGATATTATGTATAATACAGTTACTGTAATAGATTTACTGTATAAACTATTCTATGTTGCAGTATACGGTATATATCCAGATGTCCGACTTTCTCCTGGACATCATCAAGAGTTATTTAAACCATATGAAGGTGCTATTGAAGTATTAGTAAATGGTACTTGGGGTTCTATTGGTCGTCATGGTGTTGATAATATAACAGCCAAAACAGTATGCAGACTATTAGGATATGGGTAAAGTATATTTTACAAATAGGTTAGCAATAATATTTTGCAACCTACTTTTGAGTTAAAACTGCCATTTTCGTTAACATCAATTTGTACCTCAAATTCCAAAGTACCTTGTTGATTTTCAAGTAGACGGGATCGACACCATAGTAGGTTTATTGCAAATTAAATGTTCAATATCACGAATAAGTCCAGAATTGAATTGTTAAATCTATGTAATAGATAAAAGTATTTTCTTACAAGGGTTATTGTACAGTTTGGTGAGGGCGAACAACATAACTAATCCGAGGTGAAACATCGCATAACAATACACTGTTGTCATGGTAAAACATAACAATACACTGTTGTCATGGTAAAACATAACAATACACTGTTGTCATGGTAAAACATAACAATACACTGTTGTCATGGTAAAACATAACAATACACTGTTGTCATGGTAAAACATAACAATACACTGTTGTCATGGTAAAACATAACAATACACTGTTGTCATGGTTAAATGGCATTTGGGCATGAAGTATCAAGACAGTAACCTAAGTGGTATCTCTGACAAACGAACCAATAAAAGCAATCACGTACTTAGCCTGGTTTCAGAGCCGAACTCTTGTTGATCTGTCTCCAACAAACGTAGCTGCCTTCAACAAACAAAACTGCTTTAACAAACAACGTTACCTTCAACAAACAAAGCTACCTTCAACAAACAAAACTGCCTTCAAAACACGTTCCCAATGCGGATACACTAATCACTCGGCTACCGGATTGAGTATTGAAAAGGAACAAGTTTTGTGAAATGTTGATGTCGCACATGTGTATGTAATAGACTGACAGTACTATAATCATAATGACTAGGACATAGTGATTAGAACGTAGACTCAGAAAGAAAAAAAGTAGCATTATAAAGTGTACGTCTAAGGTCCGGGCATAAAATATATAAAGCTTCTAGAGTATTCATGTTTGTTTTATTTTTCTTTAGATTTACAGGATTTCTTATAAATCGTGTTGGTTTTGAAGTTGAACCTGTGTTGGACAGTCTTTCCTGTGTAGGTAATGAAACATCGATAAGAGAATGCACACAGCGGCCTAATTCACTGCCTGGAGTGCCATATTATGACTCACCAGGGGTCCATTGCTTTGGTAAATATTCTGTAAACTTCTATATATTCATTTTGTAGTTTTACATTAAAAAACAGAAACACATTTGTATTATCAATCAGTATAGTACTGAGATATTGACGTGATCCTGACCTTTACACATGAATAAATTACAAGGTTCTTACGTTCAAAACATTGCAATGTTCTTGCGTTGAATATATTACACGGTTCTTGCGTTCAATACATTGCAATGTTCTTGCGTTGAATATATTACACGGTTCTTGTGTTCAATACATTGCAATGTTCTTGTGTTGAATATATTACACAGTTCTTGCGTATGAAAACATACAGCCGAGGTTATTAATATAGACAATATATCAGCTGTTAAATTATTCTAATCGAAGGACAATGGCCAGTTTAAATTGTGCGTACTATACTTACTTGCTTTCAACAATATATTACGTAGGGGGTATAATATACAGGATAACTTATACGGAAAGGTTGTGATGTTTGTGTTGGTAGGTCGTACCTAGGTAGCAAGGGAACCAAGGAGGGGGTATAATATACAGGATAACTTATATGAAAGGTTGTGATGTTTGTGTTGGTAGGTCGTACCTAGGTAGCAAGGGGACCAAGGAGGGGGTATAATATACAGGATAACTTATATCAAAGGTTGTGGTGTTTGGGTTGGTAGGTCGTACCTAGGTAGCAAGGGGACCAAGGAGGGGGTATAATATACAGGATAACTTATATGAAAGGTTGTGGTGTTTGGGTTGGTAGGTCGTACCTAGGTAGCAAGGGGACCAAGGAGGGGGTATAATATACAGGATAACTTATATCAAAGGTTGTGGTGTTTGGGTTGGTAGGTCGTATGTAGCAAGGGGGCCAAGGAGGGGGTATAATATACAGGATAACTTATATGAAAGGTTGTGGTGTTTGGGTTGGTAGGTCGTAGGTAGCAAGGGAGCCAAGGAGGGGTTATATTAAAGGTTGGATAGTTTGGGTTGGTAGGTCTTACCTAGGTAGCAAGAAGGCCAAGGAGGGGGTATAATATACAGGATAACTTATATGAAAGGTTGTGGTGTTTGTGTTGGTAGGTCGTACCTAGGTAGCAAGGGGGCCAAGGAGGGGGTATATTAAAGGTTGGATAGTTTGGGTTGGTAGGTCTTACCTAGGTAGCAAGGGGGGCAAGAAGGGGGTATAATATACAGGATAACTTATATGAAAGGTTGTGGTGTTTGGTTTGGTAGGTCGTACCTAGGTAGCAAGGGGGTCAAGGAGGGGTTATATTAAAGGTTGGATAGTTTGGGTTGGTAGGTCTTACCTAGGTAGCAAGGGGGCCAAGTAGGGGGTATTATATACAGGATAACTTATATTAAAGGTTGTGGTGTTTGCGTTGGTAGGTCTTACCAAGGTAGCAAGGGGGCCAAGGAGGGGTTATATTAAAGGTTGGATAGTTTGGGTTGGTAGGTCTCACCTAGGTAGCAAGAAGGCCAAGGAGGGGGCATTATATACAGGATAACTTAATATATGAAAGGTTGTGGTGTTTGGGTTGGTAGGTCTTACCTAGGTAGCAAGGGGACCAAGGAGGGGGTATAATATACAGGATAACTTATATGAAAGGTTGTGGTGTTTGGGTTGGTAGGTCGTACCTAGGTAGCAAGGGGACCAAGGAGGGGGTATAATATACAGGATAACTTATATGAAAGGTTGTGGTGTTTGGGTTGGTAGGTCGTACCTAGGTAGCAAGGGGACCAAGGAGGGGGTATAATATACAGGATAACTTATATCAAAGGTTGTGGTGTTTGGGTTGGTAGGTCGTACCTAGGTAGCAAGGGGACCAAGGAGGGGGTATAATATACAGGATAACTTATATCAAAGGTTGTGGTGTTTGGGTTGGTAGGTCGTATGTAGCAAGGGGGCCAAGGAGGGGGTATAATATACAGGATAACTTATATGAAAGGTTGTGGTGTTTGGGTTGGTAGGTCGTAGGTAGCAAGGGAGCCAAGGAGGGGTTATATTAAAGGTTGGATAGTTTGGGTTGGTAGGTCTTACCTAGGTAGCAAGAAGGCCAAGGAGGGGGTATAATATACAGGATAACTTATATGAAAGGTTGTGGTGTTTGTGTTTGTAGGTCGTACCTAGGTTGCAAGGGGGCCAAGGAGGGGGTATATTAAAGGTTGGATAGTTTGGGTTGGTAGGTCTTACCTAGGTAGCAAGGGGGGCAAGAAGGGGGTATAATATACAGGATAACTTATATGAAAGGTTGTGGTGTTTGGGTTGGTAGGTCGTACCTAGGTAGCAAGGGGGTCAAGGAGGGGTTATATTAAAGGTTGGATAGTTTGGGTTGGTAGGTCTTACCTAGGTAGCAAGGGGGCCAAGTAGGGGGTATTATATACAGGATAACTTATATTAAAGGTTGTGGTGTTTGCGTTGGTAGGTCTTACCAAGGTAGCAAGGGGGCCAAGGAGGGGTTATATTAAAGGTTGGATAGTTTGGGTTGGTAGGTCTTACCTAGGTAGCAAGAAGGCCAAGGAGGGGGTATAATATACAGGATAACTTATATGAAAGGTTGTGGTGTTTGTGTTGGTAGGTCGTACCTAGGTAGCAAGGGGGCCAAGGAGGGGGTATATTAAAGGTTGGATAGTTTGGGTTGGTAGGTCTTACCTAGGTAGCAAGGGGGGCAAGAAGGGGGTATAATATACAGGATAACTTATATGAAAGGTTGTGGTGTTTGGGTTGGTAGGTCGTACCTAGGTAGCAAGGGGGTCAAGGAGGGGTTATATTAAAGGTTGGATAGTTTGGGTTGGTAGGTCTTACCTAGGTAGCAAGGGGGCCAAGTAGGGGGTATTATATACAGGATAACTTATATTAAAGGTTGTGGTGTTTGCGTTGGTAGGTCTTACCAAGGTAGCAAGGGGGCCAAGGAGGGGTTATATTAAAGGTTGGATAGTTTGGGTTGGTAGGTCTCACCTAGGTAGCAAGAAGGCCAAGGAGGGGGCATTATATACAGGATAACTTAATATATGAAAGGTTGTGGTGTTTGGGTTGGTAGGTCTTACCTAGGTAGCAAGGGGACCAAGGAGGGGGTATAATATACAGGATAACTTATATGAAAGGTTGTGGTGTTTGGGTTGGTAGGTCGTACCTAGGTAGCAAGGGGACCAAGGAGGGGGTATAATATACAGGATAACTTATATGAAAGGTTGTGGTGTTTGGGTTGGTAGGTCGTACCTAGGTAGCAAGGGGACCAAGGAGGGGGTATAATATACAGGATAACTTATATCAAAGGTTGTGGTGTTTGGGCTGGTAGGTCGTACCTAGGTAGCAAGGGGACCAAGGAGAGGGTATAATATACAGGATAACTTATATGAAAGGTTGTGGTGTTTGGGTTGGTAGGTCGTACCTAGGTAGCAAGGGGACCAAGGAGGGGGTATAATATACAGGATAACTTATATGAAAGGTTGTGGTGTTTGGGTTGGTAGGTCGTACCTAGGTAGCAAGGGGACCAAGGAGGGGGTATAATATACAGGATAACTTATATCAAAGGTTGTGGTGTTTGGGCTGGTAGGTCGTACCTAGGTAGCAAGGGGGCCAAGGAGGGGTTATATTAAAGGTTGAATAGTTTGGGTTGGTAGATCTGACCTAGGTAGCCAAGGAGGGGGTATAATATACAGGGTAACTTATATGAAATGTTGTAGAGTTTGGGTTGGTAGGTCCGACTAGGTCATACCAAGGTAGTATGGGAGTAACAAGTATTGTAATGTCATCCTATATTGACTATCTAAAAGTGAGTTGGCTACAGAATACGTGTAAACTTGGTTTCAAATCGTAGAACGTATGATAGCTCAAAACAAGCTTTGTTTGATCTGCATTGGCTACCTATCAAAGCCAGAACTTCACTGTCATGTTTTACTGTTTTATTAGTCAAGGTCCAGCGTATCTTACAGAGTTGCTTAATGTGCATCTACACGGTAAGTCTTTGTGTATAAGTCGAAGATGTACAGTTCACAAGATGTACATCTTCTCTAACTACACGGTACACCATGACTAATAAATCACACGTTATTTCTCTCCATACACTTGTTAACAATGGAGTCGGTTGAGGAAGACCTATTGATAGGACTGTGTGTGGTGTCGATATGTATCATACTGTATGGTATAATTCTATGAGCAGTTTCGTTTCGGTGTTACACAAAGCCATTTGTTTACTGCTGTGGCGACTATACAATAAATGTTTCGTACATCTCCCGAAGATGTATGCTAGAGGTGTACTAGTCGTTACTACACGGTACATTTTGACTTATAGGTCAAGATGTATACACCAAAACTTACCGTGTATATACACCTTTACTAACACTTACACACACGGTATACTCGACATGTTTAACCCTGGTCAATTTGATAGATTGTTTCGTTATATAGGCGAGAACATTATACTTGTCACTAATTAATCCTCGTTTGTTTTCGTTTCTGACTAGTTAAAATAACAACTCGGATTGGACAATGGATAAACACGGATATTCAAGGATGACAGGTTGAATGTTCTCGCCTATGCTATTCTTTATTGAATTGAAAACAAATTGAAATGTGCATTCTTTATTTAATTACAGAGCAGGATTTCACCGAACTGCGACTTACAGGTGGAGAAAAACCGAACAGTGGTCAAGTCCTCGTGAAAATGGATGGTCGTTGGGGTCTGTTGTGTGGTGATCACTCGTTGTCAGGAACTCTCCCTCACCCTGCGATTGATTTAGTAATATGTCGTACACTAGGTTATCAGTAAGTTCTATTGTAATATATAGCTTGAACAATGTGGTGGGAAGGCGGTATAATATGTCGTACACTAGGTTATCAGTAAGTTCTATTGTAATATATTGCTTGAGTTATGTGGCGACCAGGCGGTATTATATGTTGAACACTAGAATATCAGTAAGTTCTATTGTAATATATAGCTTGAACAATGTGGTGGAAAGGCTGTATTATAAATATGCCGTACATAGAGGACACTTGATTGTTTTAATTGAATATGGTTTATATCTCATCGTGTAGTGATAAAATTCAATATTTTTAAGAGCTCTTCAAGAGTTATGTGGTGGGCAGGTGGTATAAGATGTCGTACACTGTGTTATCAGTAAGTTCCATTGTAATATATAGCTTGAGTTATGTGGTGGCCAGGCGCTATATATGTTGAACACTAGGTTATCAGTAAGTTCTATTGTAATATATAGCTTGAGTTATGTGGTGGCCAGGCGGTATTATATGTTGAACACTAGGTTATCAGTAAGTTCTAGTGTAATATATAGCTTGAGTTATGTGGTGGCCAGGCGGTATTATATGTTGAACACTAGGTTATCAGTAAGTTCTAGTGTAATATATAGCTTGAACAATGTGGTGGGAAGGCGGTATAATATGTCGAACACTAGGTTATCAGTAAGTTCTATTGTAATATATACTAGTAGCTTGAGTTATGTGGTGGCCAGGCGGTATTATATGTTGAACACTAGGTAACCAGTAAGTTTTATTGTAATATATAGCTGGAGTTATGTGGCGACCAGGCGGTATTATATGTTGAACACTAGGTTATCAGTAAGTTTTATTGTAATATATAGCTGGAGTTATGTGGTGGCCAGGCGGTATAAGATGTCGAACACTAGGTTATCAGTAAGTGCTATTGTAATATATTGCTTAAGTTATGTGGTGGCCAGGCGCTATATATGTCGAACACTAGGTTATCATGTTTATTTGCTTTTATTTATCCTCGCCACCGGATAATCCATATGGGCGAGGCCCCCAGAAGAGGTTAGTCGCCTTGATTTTGGGGAATAGTGCATGATACAGAAGATGCTCCAGTTCAAGAAGCATCCCTGGTTCTTTTACGTGCCGATGTAAAGCATCATACACGGGACCTCGCTTAACGTCTCGTCCGAAAGACTGTTAGTAAGTTTTAGTTATGATAGGTGGGAAACACTGAAAAGCATTTCTATTTTGACCGTCTGGACTAGGTTATCAGTAAGTTCTATTGTAATATATAGCTTGAACAATGTGGTGGGAAGGCGGTGTAATATGTGGAACGCTAGGTTATAAGTAAGTTCTATTGTAATATATAGCTTAAACAATGTGGTGGGAAGGCGGTGTAATATGTGGAACGCTAGGTTATAAGTAAGTTCTATTGTAATATATAGCTTAAACAATGTGGTGGGAAGGCGGTGTAATATGTGGAACGCTAGGTTATAAGTAAGTTCTATTGTAATATATAGCTTAAACAATGTGGTGGGAAGGCGGTGTAATATGTGGAACGCTAGGTTATAAGTAAGTTCTATTGTAATATATAGCTTAAACAATGTGGTGGGAAGGCGGTGTAATATGTGGAACACTAGGTTATTAGTAAGTTCTAGTGTAATATATAGCTTGAACAATGTGGTGGCCAGGCGGTATAATATGTCGAACACTAGGTTATCAGTAAGTTCTATTGCAATATATAGTTGGAGTTATGTGGTGGCCAGGCGGTATTATATGACGAACACTAGGTTATCAGTAAGTTCTATTGCAATATATAGCTGGAGTTGTGTGGTGGCCAGGCGGTATTATATGACGAACACTAGGTTATCAGTAAGTTCTATTGCAATATATAGCTGGAGTTGTGTAGTGGTCAGTGTATTTAAGCTTAAAAGAAGAAGTACATTTTTTTGTATTATCGGACTCAACAAAAACAGCAGAGCACGGAAGAAAAATGAGAAAATGATAAACTACGTGTATTGAGATTGTTTGGCCGTTGAATTTCTGTCTAAGCGTAATCTTAAAATTATTTTCTTTATAGACGAGCGCTGGACACGGTCTCCTCTGGATTCGAGTTTGATATAGTCATAAGTTGGCTTGATATAGATAACATACATTGTACCGGAAATGAAACCCACTTAAATCAATGTGACCGCAGAGAAGGAACAATTAACCAACCAAGATGTTATAGCTATCATGGAGTTAACTGCATAAGTAAGTAAATGTACGAGGGTCATTCAAAAACTACGTAGACACATCAATTTTCTAGTGTATGTTGCAAGATAAGTAAACAAATCATTAGTAATGTTGAAGCTGAATGTTTTCGGCTAAAATCCAAAGTTTCATTGAAATCAGCCCGACCGTTAAGCGAGGAACTTGTTCTTTAGATTGTACCCATAGCGACTACGGGGCAAGTCCCGACGTCGTTGTTGACGTCATCAAATTTGGTAAATTCACAACATTTCTAAATGCTCCGCAGTATACACTAAATACAACTATGACACTAACCCCATTCTGTATAATCATTCATGTACCATGCCGGACTAGGCTAAACAAAATAGGATGAATTAGAATACTTAATTTCATCTGTTGTTGTCAGTCATCAAACCACACAAATAGGCTATACAATAGGAAACGCCTTGACGTCCATAAAGGCCAGATTGGGAATGTAGAGACCATGTTTGAGTTGGATAAGTCAAGAATTATCCAACACCAGAGCTGTTGATTTAACACGATGTTCCCACACTTTGTCTTGGTGAAATAACCTATTTTCCAAGATGATTCAAGCTAGTATTTGGGGTTATCCATTCGCCAAACACAACTTAATAAACAATTGCGTTGCTCCGTGGTTTCAATGACGTCACGTTTTCGTACTGTCAGTAAAATAGTGGCTTGGTATGATAACCAAGCTCTCCGTACCGGTTTTGAATACGACGTCATAATTTAAAACGTATAACTGCATAGTATCAAAGGATACACAAATAAAGTATTGACAGGGTTTCCCCCTGTGAACGGAAATTGATGGCACAAAAATATCAATACAAAGTTGTAAATCGGATGATAGAGAGTTAAGCAATCAATGTTGTCTACGTATTTTTGAATGGCCCTCGTAATACGTTTATAGCTCATTTTGTCGTCAAGCAAGCTAGATATTCTAGTAGCATTTGAACTAACTAATAGAGCTATGATTTTATGTAGGGTTTTGATAGATCGTATTCAGTTGAAATATAGAGGGCATGGATTACCTTGCAAAGCACTAATGAGCGTTTGTACTTTGACGATGGATCCTGGTCTTTTCCAATGATATTTTATCCAGTTTATCTTGCAATAAGAGTCAAGTACAATGTTGACAAATAAATAGAGTTATACTCTAGAGGAAACCTAGTTGTTGCCCACGGACGTCTAATCCAATACATTCATGTATACGTTACATCTCTTACATATGTCGCTGGCTTTAAATGAGAAAATTGTAAGTACTACTTACAACCTTATAAGACTGATGCATATTTAAAATCTACTTCACAAGACGCTACTTATGAGCCTATTTTCATCAAAATCGAAACTGGTCACGTTGACCAAAACGAAGTTTAAAAAGCTTGTTTTTCCATTTTCAGTTTTTTTCTTGTTTTCTAAAAATATTGATTTTGTACTTACGACCTTCTTATTCTAAGCCAGCGATATATCCCTACACTAACGCGTACCTGATAATTGGTAGTTCAACGTGTAGTTATGCTATTTGGTAGTTCAACATGTAGTTAAAATGCTATTTGGTAGTTCAACATGTTGGTAGTTCAACGTGTAGTTATGCTATTTGGTAGTTCAACATGTAGTTATGCTATTTGGTAGTTCAACAAGTAGTTAAAATGCTATTTGGTAGTTCAACATGTAGTTATGTTATTTGGTAGTTCAACATGTAGTTATGTTATTTGGTAGTTCAACAAGTTGGTAGTTCAACATGTAGTTATGCTGTTTGGTAGTTCAACGTGTAGTTATGTTATTTGGTAGTTCAACATGTAGTTATGCTATTTGGTAGTTCAACATGTAGTTACGCTATTTGGTAGTTCAACATAAAGTTATGTTATTTGGTAGTTCAACATAAAGTTATGCTATTTGGTAGTTCAACATGTAGTTATGCTATTTGGTAGTTCAACATGTAGTTATGCTATTTGGTAGTTCAACATGTAGTTATGCTATTTGGTAGTTCAACATAAAGTTATGTTATTTGGTAGTTCAACATGTAGTTATGCTATTTGGTAGTTCAACATGTAGTTATGTTATTTGGTAGTTCAACATGTAGTTTATATGCTATTTGGTAGTTCAACATGTAGTTATGCTATTTGGTAGTTCAACATGTAGTTATGATATTTGGTAGTTCAACATGTAGTTATGATATTTGGTAGTTCAACATGTAGTTATGCTATTTGGTAGTTCAACATGTAGTTATGCTATTTGGTAGTTCAACATGTAGTTATGCTATTTGGTAGTTCAACATAAAGTTATGTTATTTGGTAGTTCAACATGTAGTTATGCTATTTGGTAGTTCAACATGTAGTTATGCTATTTGGTAGTTCAACATGTAGTTATGCTGTTTGGTAGTTCAACGAGTAGTTATGTTATTTGGTAGTTCAACATGTAGTTATGCTATTTGGTAGTTCAACATGTAGTTATGCTATTTGGTAGTTCAACATAAAGTTATGTTATTTGGTAGTTCAACATAAAGTTATGCTATTTGGTAGTTCAACATGTAGTTATGCTATTTGGTAGTTCAACATGTAGTTATGCTATTTGGTAGTTCAACATGTAGTTATGCTATTTGGTAGTTCAACATAAAGTTATGTTATTTGGTAGTTCAACATGTAGTTATGCTATTTGGTAGTTCAACATGTAGTTATGCTATTTGGTAGTTCAACATGTAGTTATGCTATTTGGTAGTTCAACATAAAGTTATGTTATTTGGTAGTTCAACATGTAGTTATGCTATTTGGTAGTTCAAAATGTAGTTATGTTATTTTGTAGTTCAACATGTAGTTATGCTATTTGGTAGTTCAACATGTAGTTATGCTATTTGGTAGTTCAACATGTAGTTATGCTATTTGGTAGTTCAACATGTAGTTATGCTATTTGGTAGTTCAACATAAAGTTATGTTATTTGGTAGTTCAACATGTAGTTATGCTATTTGGTAGTTCAACATGTAGTTATGCTATTTGGTAGTTCAACATGTAGTTATGATATTTGGTAGTTCAACATGTAGTTATGATACTTGGTAGTTCAGCATGTAGTTATGCTATTTGGTAGTTCAACATGTAGTTATGCTATTTGGTAGTTCAACATGTAGTTATGCTATTTGGTAGTTCAACATAAAGTTATGTTATTTGGTAGTTCAACATGTAGTTATGCTATTTGGTAGTTCAACATGTAGTTATGCTATTTGGTAGTTCAACATAAAGTTATGTTATTTGGTAGTTCAACATGTAGTTATGCTATTTGGTAGTTCAACATGTAGTTATGCTATTTGGTAGTTCAACATGTAGTTATGATATTTGGTAGTTCAACATGTAGTTATGATATTTGGTAGTTCAACATGTAGTTATGCTATTTGGTAGTTCAACATGTAGTTATGCTATTTGGTAGTTCAACATGTAGTTATGCTATTTGGTAGTTCAACATAAAGTTATGTTATTTGGTAGTTCAACATGTAGTTATGCTATTTGGTAGTTCAACATAAAGTTATGTTATTTGGTAGTTCAACATGTAGTTATGCTATTTGGTAGTTCAACATGTAGTTATGTTATTTGGTAGTTCAACGTGTAGTGATGCTGTTTGGTAGTTCAACATGTAGTTATGATATTTGGTAGTTCAACATGTAGTTATGCTTTTTGGTAGTTCAACATGTAGTTCTGCTATTTGGTAGTTCAACATGTAGTTATGCTATTTGGTAGTTCAACATGTAGTTATGCTATTTGGTAGTTCAACATGTAGTTATGATATTTGGTAGTTCAACATGTAGTTATGCTATAATCAAGTGAACTTGGTATGTTTTACAGCGGAACTTGGAGAGTTTTGTATCTCTGATGACATATGTACGGCTGTCGATAACGCTGTTTGTATCAATGATATATGCGAGTGTAGATATGGATACAGCAACAATGGAACGTCTACATGCACTGGTAAGCTTGTGTATCTGTATAGGCCAGCACAGTTAACTTGTAACTGATTAATCCTGTGTTTTCGTTATTGTACCGTAAAATGTTTTGATTTAGTTAAAATAACAACTCTGATTGGACAACAGATAAGCACGGATATTCAAGGATGACAAGTTAAATGTGCGAGGGGTATATGTCTGCGCTCCGTCCGTGTGTACGTCGTTTTGTCCATAAGCTTGTATATCTGTATCATAGGAGGGGGTATACGTTTGTCTGCGCTCCGTCGGTGTGTACGTCATGTTCCCAGACCTAGGCTTGAATTCTCAAAACAATCACTTTCTAACTCGGGTGCAATATTTTGGAACAATATTCCACATTCAGTGCAGACTGTTACCACTCTTTCCAAGTTTAAAAGTCGATATATAAAGTAGAAATTTACCGGCATTTCTTGATGGTAATGCATCAAACTGTATGTTCAATTGTTACATAACTATCTATCTTAATTTGATTTATTGTAACTTTGTAAATATTGTATATATGTACATGTATGTATTCAATGCGAAACATAATGAAATTGGTCAGCCAACTATGTCACCCATAGAAAAATAAGTTGATATTATTATTATTATTATATTGCCAATCAGACTGGATCACGTGGTCTAGCGAAAAACAGTTACAATCGATGTTATTGAAACATTACATACACTTTATAAGTTTAGCTATTTGTAAGAAAAGTTAGAAATGTTCAATAAATTTTATCTAACGACTGTTCGTAATCAATGAACGCTTCGACTTAACCAGCGTCGGATAACCCTTGGAAGGCGATACAGCCACTCTCGGTTCATCACTGATTGATGAAGTTACACGAGGGTATTCGATGTTCCGTAACAGTTTAATACAGTTGTTATTTGTTATGTATTGTAGAATGTGATGAAGGTCATTATGGGAAAGACTGTTTGCAAAAATGTGACTGCGGACTGAACAATATTAATTTTACAATGACAAACAGATCATGTGACGTCATTACAGGAAGTTGTACATGCGATTCAAACTGGAGCGGAAGTCGATGTGACATTGATCCAACTATAACATGGAAGACACCTGCATCTTCGGACACACAGTTGTTGATCATAATAATATCGTCATCAACTGCCGGATTCATGTTGTTAGCGGCTATAATTACTTTTTGCGCGTGTAAATATAGAAAACGCGCCATTAAAGGTACGTTACTCTTACAATTTAATAGTGGCGAAAAATCACTGGTAATGCACTGGATTGTTTGTTAATCCAGAGGTCGTAAGTTCAATCCAAAGCATGGGATCTGGACATTTCTGAAATTAAATTTGTAGTATTTCCCGCTATATCTGACCGTATGTACTGCAAAGTATCTGGTTAATTTGCTAGGAAGCTGTTTATCGGTGCTATATACACTATACCAGGGTACTGTTTTATCAAAGCAGTTGCGAAAATCTTAAATTTACGCTCAAATTTAAATTCCTTGTACTGCTTTTACATCTATTAAAAGGGGACAGATCATGTATATTGTTTGTAGGAGAGCATTAACTGAATCATTGCTAAAATTGCATATCCCTTTACTACAATTTGGAGCAGTTAAATAAGGTAATAAATAATTCAAATTTGGTTCTTTAATGCTTTGATAAAACAGTAGCCAGGTACTAGAAAGAACCAGGCTGTCTATTCAAAATAAGAGCAAGGCGCAAGGAGCAAAGCCTTATCTACATTTATTGTATCTCCCCATTCCGTGGGGTTTCTGTCAGTCTGTCCCATTGGTCAGATCATGATGTATCTGCGCTTGTGGCTGCAGCAGTATGTAAAGCGCTTTTTAATAGGGCTGTGGATCGTCAGGTAAGTGCCGATCCGATTCGATTCTTGAGTCGGGGTGGGCCATTCACAGATAGAACCACGAATCAGCAGTTACATATGTCATGAAGACAAAGACTGTCGGAGAGACCTTTTACTTTTATAACGCCACATACTTTGTGAAACACTAATGTACGTGCATGTACAAGGGTACATAAAGACATTTAAAACGAATAATCTGTTATCACATAGCGACAGAAACTTCTCACTCCATTGACTTGTTAATGATATATTTAGACAACTTTTGCATACTGCCTTTTTATCATCCTGAATGGCAATACCGTAGTATTGCCACGCCTTTGATGTAAACTTGGTACGTTCGTTCAGCTATTGCAGACGGTGATTTAATTGAAAATAGAATGTTTATGGGCATGAACTAGGTGTACTTACTTTTCAAGATATGACGGAAACAATTCAATTGTATTACAAATTAATGTTTTATTTCTAGTAAGTAACTTTAATAAACGAGACTTTGTCCGACCATAATTTATTTGAATGCAATGATGTTGCTAACTTCACTTATAATACAAGGTTACTTTCGCATTGCAAACCAAGAATGCTCACAGTCTTGTTTACTGTCAGTATTTGGTCTCAAAATTATCCTGTAAACAATTTTAGGTAACTATAAGAGCCATCTGTATAGGGTAGGTATTTATATCAAAGATCGCGATCCAACGATCTCGGAGATGACGAATACTCGTACTCGATTTTCTAGCCCGAACCGTGGATAACCGAGTACCCGAATACTCGCAGCAGCCCTACTTTTGAACGTATGTCACATTAAAATGACGTTGTATAAATCTGATATTGATCATTCATCATATTCGTCATTCATCTTCAATAATGTCGTAATACCGTAATCTCATTGAAGACGTACAGTTAATGATAATTAGGATTTGAAAGCGTATAATCCTTTAATGATATAAAATGTCATAAATTACCCACTGATCTTTATTGAAATACAAACTGTATTTCTTTAATTGTTTTGAAATATCGACGTTCATTCAGCTAACTTGTGTCTCACATGACCATGGTGGAGAAAGTGAAATTAAGTAAATCCAATACTTTGGTTTGTGACACAGTGTTCGTCTGGCTATGTTGTGGTATCACTAGCAGGATTGTATTCTAGCCTTGCACGACGTGGATGCAAATTCTCTTAAGAGTATATCCAAAGTGTAACCAAAGATAATACTAGATAGATATATTGTTTATTGACCTCCATACTTGGAGAGTATGGCACGTTTGCAATAGTATCGCACAACAAGACATAACATAAACAATTACATGTACATGGATGTAGGATTTATAGCAAGAGAAAATATAATAACAATCGTATCGATTCCTCGTGAATTTGCAAGCAAACACATGAATGTCTACATGTACTAGCATAACATTTGAATTGTGACGTTTAAGTTCATCTCACGGGCTAATATTCAGTAGGGCTGTCGTTTGAAACGGCCTGTCGGTAGTCACAAAAAAACATCAGCCATTGCACCAAACATCAGCGATTTGATCCAACAAAGTGCCTCTAAAGGTGATCACAGACAAAGTGTACAACTTACGCAAGAATACTGCGACCTAGGCTTCCATAGTATTATACAGAGTTTCGAGACTGTCGTTCATTTCTTCTTCAGGACTTCACTTTTATATTTTCAGAATCAGACTCGGAAAGAAAGGCTGCACAAAATGTATCGGAAACTGGGTAAGTGTAGTTTAAATGAAACTTAAGATTAATTTGGATTTGTCAGACTTTATGATAAACTCAAATCTAACCAGATAGGCTACATGTATTGTATTGGTATTGGAATACTGCTTATCGATCCATCTGCATTATATATAGTGAAGAAAATTAGTATACGTACACCTCAAACCTGATGTTATCCATCTCCGCGAGGGAATAAGAGAAGAGAAAGAAGTTCCCTTGTATACTGAGTGTCTAGCAAGGACATTTCTGCCATTTTATTTCGTCTTTGGTATTACGTGGCCTGGGATCGAACCTAGAACCTCCAGCACTCCATGCCGACGCTCTACCACTAAACTATTGAAGAGACGGTTTGTTGATGATGCATATTAAAGAAAATTAAGTACTAGGCGATAGAATATTTTCGAAATATCGATATCCAACACAATGTTTTGGCTAGATGTGAGGGGTCAGGTGTGAGGGTTGGTGTAACACGTATAAAACCGACATTGGTCGCTGTCCGTTCCATGACAGAAGCTCTTTAATCAACCTTCTTATATGTTTGTAGTTAAAAAACGAAAAAAGAAATTACAAAACAATTGGCCTTTTCCGCCATAGTTAGTTAGTTTCGGCTGCTTCGTATCTTTCATAATTGCATACAAACTGTCATGTCGTATTCTCCTGAATCTGTTGAGCGCCATCTTCCCCGTACGAGCGTTGTTATCCTTTTACATAATATAACACCTTGTTTAGAAACTATTTGTGCGCTGTATCAGTTTGTAACGGCTTTGTGGATGGTACTTGTGATGTGTGGTTGCCCTTGTGATGTGTGGTTGTCCTTGTGAAGTGAGGTTGTCCTTGTGAAGTGTGGTTGTCCTTGTCGTGGGTGGTTGTCCTTGTGAAGTCTGATTGTCCATGTGAAGTGTGGTTGTCCTTGTGAAGTGTGGTCATCCTTGTGATGTGTGGTTGTCCTTGTGATGTGTGGTCGTCCTTGTGATGTGTGGTTGTCCATGTGAAGTGTGGTCGTCCTTGTGAAGTGTGGTCGTCCATGTGAAGTGTGGTCGTCCTTGTGATGTGTGGTTGTCCTTGTGATGGGTGGTTGTCCATGTGAAGTGTGGTCGTCCTTGTGAAGTGTTGTCGTCCTTGTGATGTGTGGTTGTCCTTGTGATGTGTGGTTGTCCTTGTGAAGTTTGGTTGTCCTTGTGAAGTGTGGTTGTCCTTGTGAAGTGTGGTCGTCCTTGTGAAGTGTGGTTGTCCTTGTGAAGTGTGGTTGTCCTTGTGAAGTGTGGTTGTCCTTGTGAAGTGTGGTCGTCCTTGTGAAGTGTGGTCGTCCTTGTGGTGTGTGGTTGTCCTTGTGGTATGTGGTTGTCCTTGTGAAGTGTGGTTGTCCTTGTGGTGTGTGGTCGTCCATGTGAAGTGTGGTCGTCCTTGTGAAGTGTGATCGTCCTTGTCGTGGGTGGTTGTCCTTGTGAAGTGTAGTTGTCCTTGTGGTGTGTGGTTGTCCTTGTGAAGTGTGGTCATCCTTGTGATGTGTGGTTGTCCTTGTGATGTGTGGTTGTCCTTGTGAAGTGTGGTTGTCCTTGTGAAGTGTGGTTGTCCTTGTGGTGTGTGGTTGTCCTTGAGGTGTGTGGTCGTCCATGTGAAGTGTGGTCGTCCTTGTGAAGTGTGGTCGTCCTTGTGGTGTGTGGTTGTCCTTGTGGTGTGTGGTCGTCCTTGTGATGTGTGGTTGTCCTTGTGGTGTGTGGTCGTCCTTGTGGTGTGTGGTTGTCCATTTGGTGTGTGGTCGTCCTTGTGGTGTGTGGTCGTCCCTGTGATGTGTTGTTGTCCTTGTGATTTGTGGTTGTCCTTGTGATGTGTGGTTGTCCTTTTGATGTGTGGTTGTCCTTGTGGTGTGTGGTTGTCCTTGTGAAGTGTGGTAGTCCTTGTGAAGTTTGGTTGTCCTTGTGGTGTGTGGTTGTCCTTGTGAAGTGTGGTCGTCCTTGTGATGGGTGGTTGTCCATGTGAAGTGTGGTCGTCCTTGTGAAGTGTTGTCGTCCTTGTGATGTGTGGTTGTCCTTGTGATGTGTGGTTGTCCTTGTGAAGTGTGGTTGTCCTTGTGAAGTGTGGTTGTCCTTGTCACAGGTCCATGAAAAGTGACCTAGCCCACCTATATATACGTATTTAAATAGAAGGTCTGCAACGAAGGATTTCCCAATATATACACGCCACTGACAGAAACATTCACAACTCAATTATTACTGCATCAAATCTCACAGGGTTTTTTGCAGAATGCTCGTAAAACATAAGTTCCGATGATAAAACAAACATTCTGGGTCTCAAACGCATGTTTCTCCGAAAATTTTGCGTCGGACAACGGTCAGAGCGGCCAATTTTCGCCACTTGCTCTAAACCTGTCCCCTCTAATGTGACGATTTGACGTGTTTTTTCACCTGAATTGATGCTTTGTGGCGGCATCAATCAAGTCTGGAATTTAATATTTGCAATGAGTCACAACACACGATCGTTCTAACTGTACGACGCGAAAGCATGCTCATCAAAACGATGCATCGTACAAGAATCGCCATTTTAATTGAAATATCATAAACAATTTTCGCTTCCGCATTTCGTCATTTTACTGTCCCGCAGTGAATCGCAGAATGGCAGCACGTGTACGTCCCATTGTAACATATATTTTCATTGGACGGACCGATAACGGGGTTAGCCAATCGATAGTTAGTATTTTGGACACACCTTGGAACTTTTGTGCTAAAAATATTGTTGACAGGAGGCCCTAAAAATGATAAGAGTACTGCTACAGCCTTCGACAATCGTCTTGTGGTGTGTGACCTAAATCAACCAGTCTTCACGATAAAATAATTATTATGAGCGCCATATTACGTCATAACAAACTGTGTTAAACCGTGTCAAACTAAAATATTAAGATGTCAACACTGTAAATCCACGTCGATCTGACAATATTTCAAGACGAAGGAGGGTTCATCGGAGGTGTTTGTGTATACAATGGGGATCCTTGAGGTGTTAGAACCACCGTTGAATCAGGTAAGTTAGTAATGTGTGAAATGACAGCTGTAAATTTCGAACTGGTTTGACCCGGAAGTGTCTGAACATTTGTTGATTACTGTATTAGTAACAAAGTTATTCCCACACAATCAATTTGAATTGCATTTCAATAATAATGAAAATAAGAGTAGAACTAGAAATTAATTGGAACATGTGATTAACCTGAACTGGTTTGTTGTCTGCACACTATTATTAGTATAAAAGTTCTTAAATCTTCAATCTTGGCAGCATGATTATTATATACATTTGTACTAGACCTGCACTGTATCACCTGTGCTGGGTCAAGTTGAATCACTATTTGTGCAGTTTAAATATTACATTACTGTACATAATTGATTGCATTTAGAAATCCACTTACAACAGTGAAATATAATTTACTGTATATAATAATTTTCTATGTGCCAATCATGTAATTTGTCTCATGAAGAGGTCAGCTATTGTGCTCTTGGAAATCCAACCTGGTTAGACTAAGAGCCCTGGCAGATAACCACATGTTGCCTAAATTCCATGGGGTACAGACCCCCTATGGATCTGTGCATGTCAAATGATATATTGATAAAAACATTATCATACTGAGGATACTACAGAAAAATTAAAGATTTTTTGCAGCATATTATTCATGCTTTTAAAATTCCAGGTAAACAAGAGGCTGTTGCTCTGACTGCTAGTATATAGATGACAGGTCCTACACAGTTCCCTTGTTAGTCCTTGTGGTGATTGAAAGCCTGATGCTGACACTATGTGGTACAATACGAACAATCATCAAAAGGTGGCCACAATGTTGGGTTTAATGAGAAGAATGTTATTTACAGTTTTATTCTGAAAAATGGAGACTATTTGCTATCTTTTAAAAAAAATCTAAAACATCTTGTCACACAGCTTGTGCTTTGTTGGTATTTGAAGACATTCAATAATTATAATACAACATTGGTATTATTGTGAAAAATTGCACAGGAGATATATTTTTGGATTGAGACTGTTCTGCTTAAAT
This sequence comes from Spisula solida, assembly GCA_947247005.1. NCBI lineage: Eukaryota > Metazoa > Mollusca > Bivalvia > Venerida > Mactridae > Spisula > Spisula solida. The sequence continues at coordinate 46,400,968 of OX365956.1, forward strand.
AACCTTTATAAGCAGGTTTTAAGTACTTGTTAAGTACTTGCAAAATCATAATTACTGTGAATTAGGTCTCAACCAATATCTGATTGCACTTTTGAATTTGTACTATGACTAGAAAATTAGAAAGACATTCTCAATGCAGCTAACTTAATGTTATATTGTAAGACATGCTATTCTAGATTAATAATTTCTCTTATTTTGAGAGAATTTAGCACCATTCAGTGGTAGAAAGTAAAAAAACGACCTGTATATATAATGAGAGATTATCAGTGTATTGTAGTTGGTGAATAACAAGTAGAATGATTGAAGTTTGGCATTGTCTGTGTAGTACTTAGGCAGTTTTTGTCTACTTTTTTCACCATGTGGCTATATAGAAAACTTCAAAAAAAATCTTCTCAGAAACTGATTGTCCTATTTAAATATAATTTCACATGAATGTTCCTTGGTCGACTATCTACCAAATTCTTAAGTTTAATTTTGATTGCCTAAAAAACATGGCCACCAGGGGCGGGGCTAGTTTTCACCATGTGGCAATATAGAAAAATTCAAAAATATTCTTCTCAGAAACTGCTTGCCCTATTTAAAAATAATTCCACATGAATGATCCTTAATTGCACCTCTACCGAATTCCTAAGTTTAATGTTGATTGCTTAAAAAACTTGGCCACCAGGGGCGGGCCTAGTTTTCACTATGTGGCTATATAGAAAACTTCAAAAATATTCTTCTCAGAAACTGCTTGCCCTATTTGAATATAAGTCCACATGAATGTTCCTTTATTGAACCTCTACCAAATTCCTAAGTTTAATGTTGATTGCTTAAAAAACATGGCCACCAGGGGCGAGGCTAGTTTTCACTATGTGGCTATATAGAAAACTTCAAAAATATTCTTCTCAGAAACTGCTTGCCCTATTTGAATATAAGTCTACATGAATGTTCCTTTATTAAACCTCTACCAAATTCCTAAGTTTAATGTTGATTGCTTAAAAAACATGGCCACCAGGGGCGGGGCTAGTTTTCACTATGTGGCAATATAGAAAAATTCAAAAATATTCTTCTCAGAAACTGCTTGCCCTATTTAAAAATAATTCCACATGAATGTTCCTTAATTGCACCTCTACCGAATTCCTAAGTTTAATGTTGATTGCTTAAAAAACTTGGCCACCAGGGGCGGGCCTAGTTTTCACTATGTGGCTATATAGAAAACTTCAAAAATATTCTTCTCAGAAACTGCTTGCCCTATTTGAATATAAGTCTACATGAATGTTCCTTTATTAAACCTCTACCAAATTCCTAAGTTTAATGTTAATTGCTTAAAAAACATGGCCACCAGGGGCGGGGCTAGTTTTCACTATGTGGCAATATAGAAAAATTCAAAAATATTCTTCTCAGAAACTGCTTGCCCTATTTAAAAATAATTCCACATGAATGTTCCTTAATTGCACCTCTACCGAATTCCTAAGTTTAATGTTGATTGCTTAAAAAACTTGGCCACCAGGGGCGGGCCTAGTTTTCACTATGTGGCTATATAGAAAACTTCAAAAATATTCTTCTCAGAAACTGCTTGCCCTATTTGAATATAAGTCCACATGAATGTTCCTTTATTGAACCTCTACCAAATTCCTAAGTTTAATGTTGATTGCTTAAAAAACATGGCCACCAGGGGCGAGGCTAGTTTTCACTATGTGGCTATATAGAAAACTTCAAAAATATTCTTCTCAGAAACTGCTTGCCCTATTTGAATATAAGTCTACATGAATGTTCCTTTATTAAACCTCTACCAAATTCCTAAGTTTAATGTTGATTGCTTAAAAAACATGGCCACCAGGGGCGGGGCTAGTTTTCACTATGTGGCTATATAGAAAACTACAAAAATATTCTTCTCAGAAACTGCTTGCCCTATTTGAATATAAGTCCACATGAATGTTCCTTTATTGAACCTCTACCAAATTCCTAAGTTTAATGTTGATTGCTTAAAAAACATGGCCACCAGGGGCGGGGCTAGTTTTCACTATGTGGCTATATAGAAAACTTCAAAAATATTCTTCTCAGAAACTGCTTGCCCTATTTGAATATAAGTCCACATGAATGTTCCTTTATTGAACCTGTACCAAATTCCTCAGTTGAAAATGAGAGTGTGAGTTTCTTGTTTACAAACTTGTAGTATGTAAAAGTTACAAATGAATGCATACTGTATATCAAAATATGAATGCACATTTTATTCTTGCATTGAAATATATTAGTTGTGAATTTCCATTTGAAAAAAATAAATTATATGAAAATAAAAACTTCTGATTTGTTCTGTTACAGTAGATCTACATTGATTATCAGAGTCAAGCTCAATTCTGTTTTAGTTATTTTTTTTAAATATTTGTTAAGTGATTCCATTCTATTTTCCTTGGCATGTAAAATACCTTAACATGTTCTAGACAACAGATTGGTTACCTTCAACACATTCATTTTCTTTTAAAAATGGATTTATTGAAGGTTTACTTGAGACTGATCTCAAGCCTTCAGGATCAAAATCTAATACACCAGCTTCAATTTTAAAATTATGAGTGGAAATTATTTGTCTTTGAATTTTAAGGAGACATCAATACTGTTACCTGTGGATAAAAGAAAGTATATTTCTATGAACATAACTTCTGTATTTGAAATAAACAGTTTTGAGCCTGATTCTCAAAAATAAGTATGTGAATACAGGGACTGGGCACTAGATAAGATCCAAGTGATGGTCAGAAAATAGTGTGTTTGTATAACCATGCACATATTTTTTATTGATCATATTTAAAGTGAAAGATCACGACCACAGAGCTCTATGTATAAAATAATAGAGTTTATTGAAGGCAATATTGCCAATGAGCATGTATATATATATATATATATATGTGATACATGCAATCATGAATGTACAAACATAAATATCATAATGCATGCATAAAATAAACTTCCAGAGACATCATGGCCCCTGACCACCTGTTTACAGCTCTAAAAGCTGTTTATTTGTATTATATTGATATTTTTTGTTACATATGAATTGAAAAATGTCAAATGTATCCTAAAAGTGCATTTTGGACAGTCTGGAACTTTGAATAATTTGAGGCGGTTTGTGACTTTTTCTTGATTACCGCCTTGTCATTTGGGGTCCAATAACATTTAATGTACATGCATGTGCCTGATATAGGTCAGAATGTGTTATTTGGTGTTAAATGGAATCTGCAGGCTTAATCCTGGTGATATATTTGAGTGAAAATCTTGAAATATGACCTATGTAGTACTTGGAAATGTGATGGTCTGAGCAGAGTTACTTCCCTTGGCTGCATATAATCGCTGCTTTGATGATTTCTGATCCATCCTGAGTCATATTTGTTCATTTGTTTGATAAAATACAGTAGAATAAGGTTTATTGAGCACATTTACACTGCAGAAACACATCCAGAACTACATTTTGGCTTGTATTTTGTGATTTTGGAACAATGGTCACCATTGTTGATTCAACCATTATGCAGTTCAAACATCCAGATTGGACCTTTTTTCCCGGATAAGTGTTCCGAATGCTTTATTTTGTGAAAAACAACTGGGCGTGAGACACCAAAGAATCATTTTTTGCATATTTAATATAATATTTCCCTTGAAATAGGAAAATAAACTAGCTATAGCTCTGGCTAGCCTGTGATGAAGAATTAAATTGAATTGGGCAAAATTGAAGGATTTATATCATAATGCATACATAAAATAAACTTCCAGAGACACCATGTCATGATGTGAACATATAATTATTATAAATATGACCAATGAAGCATACATGTGTACACACGTGTTTGATTTCAGCAGTAAATTACAGACAGGTGGAAGAAACGAAATGATCTAGAAATACACTAGATCTCTGTCTAGACTATAGGGCCTACCTATTATGATATAATACACACAGTTCGTATCACAACATAATATGTCTCTAAATACTTATTTGATTTTGTGTATTGCACCTGTGAAACAAATATATCAATTATTTATGGATCTACAATTAGGCATTTTAGTAGATGTGTATAAAACCCGATCGTTGCACACATACAGTAGATCTACGTTTACAGTTTTAATAGGAGGACACTTGTGCATTAATAAGAGGACTGAAGTCTGCTTGTGGCCTATATACTTGCTGTCAGATGCTGTACTAACCATGCTAAACAAGGATACAAGACACAAAATCACATTGGCTAAATAGGCCAATTATGTATATAGATATACATTATATGCATTATAGTAGGCATATACAACCCAATTTGATTTTGTGCCTTGCACCTGTGGTGCTAAACTGACGGTCAATACCACATACAAATAATAGGCACTAAACATGTACACACACATTCGATCTACATCTACTTTAAATTTATAAAACATCAGATCTACGAGCTGACATACATGAGGGTGAAACCTCCCCTTTCGGTACGCGGGATTCATGACCTTTTCAGGTGGTATTCGGGACGCTAGGGTATCGTACGCGGTACGCAATAAAAATGCCTATTGGTATTCAGTACGCAATATTTCAAAAATAAACAAGTCAAACAGTTTCCTGCGGGTGATTACCTGCGGCCTTGTAAATTAGTTGTATCGTTTAGGGTGTGGTTTTTGCAGTTTGGGTGTAATTCGAATTTATTCCGGTGTAAATTAATGTTTCTGTCAAAATAATTCCAATACATGTAAAATCGGACAATACCGATTATCCTCCAATTATTTGGTTGTGTTAAATGTTTGTGCCGAACGAATGAACAAATTTAAAAGAATTAGAATTTTTTTATCATGTATCAATACCATGCTTCTGTAATCAAAGCGATGTGTATTCTACGGGATGTAGTGCATTGCCCACTATATTTATTACTGACTGGAAATCTAATGCAGCTGCAGACACCTGCTGTTTAGATTCGTGGTCTCGCGTTCAAAGTGAAATTTCGGAATAGTTCTGCTTTCTTTGGTAAATAAACTATTGTAATGCGATAAAGACCGATGTTATCCGCATGGAATAATGGAATTAGTCTGGTTCACGACATTCTTACAAAATGCTGCTTTTTTTGGATATTTTATTTGAAATCGTAAACCATCGAGAACATGTCACGTGCCCCTCCATGGTCATTTTACTTTTGGCAATCCAATATAACCTGCGGTTCAAGGCCGCAGGCTAATAAAGCTTTTTAACTAATTTAGAGGCAGCCATACCTTTTAGATAACGCGAAAACTACTGGCCACATAATACCAGGCCTGCCATAAAAAATCATGCAATTGACTGAGATTCTAGCAAAAATTGAATTAAAGCGCGCGATTTCGGCACCTTCAATGTTCTGCGCTTAACGCACGAACCGCCTAATTCAAGTCGCTTAGCGCACAGACACTTGTGCTGTCTTGACCACGCCCCCATCCCGCAGTCGGTCGGTAGACCAAATGGTTTCGTTTCAATAACATAGCACGCTTGTCCTTGGATCTCTCACTCTCACCATATCCTGTACATCTGTGACCCAAATCATGTATAAATTCCCGAAACTGATGAGATACTTAGTATTGTTAGGTCAAGTACTACCATTGTTAAACACGCTGACAATGCGTTTGTACACTTGAGCCACTTTACCGCGAAGACCAGAAATTATTAATATGCAACATGTACGAGAGGTGTTCAACTTATATTTGAACATAATTGAACATCCAGTATTTTCATAAATTTCACATCGAACTCGAATTGTGTCTATTCAATAGTGTAAAGAAATGTATCACGAGACATAAACAACAATTGTAGAATGTATATGTACATATGTAATATACTTAGAACAGAATCAACTATTGTATCGAGTGTGTTGATTTTGCATTTTTAAGGTCAGGTGCTGATGCTTACTAGTATAATTCGCTTCTCTAATCGATGTTTCAATATTCTCCAGATTTAAATTCTATTGCTAATTCTAAGGAGACTTCGGTATCCACTGTTTGGGTATAATATAGGGGAGACCGGGGATAGTTGATACACGGGGCAAGTTGTTACAGTTCTGATATCCTAATAATAAAGTCACCGACGGCGTCTCTTTCTTGGTGGTCCGTTTCAAATTGACAATCGCCACTTTTTGCGCTACTTTTGGATGGTTAACTCCTAAAAGTATTGTTTTTAGATGAATAAGTACGATTTTGAGCCAAAAAAGTAAATTTTTGAAATTCTGTATTTTTATTGCCTCATTTTCGCGCATTCAATTTATTTCGTTATTTATAGAGCCCTTGTTACTCAAAATGAAATTGCGCACTTATATATGCGATCAAAACTGTTGAATCAGTTTTTCTGAGTTCCCTACCGTGCAAATTAACCCGTCTGGTAGGGTTGGGGCAAGTTGTTACACTAGCCACGAGACAAGTTGTTACATTGGTGAAATATGTTTTTTGTCAACCTTACCTGTTTCACATGTACTATGTGTTAACTTTGGTTGCGAAGGATCTTAAGTGAACTTATTTAATGTTTCACAGGCGTGTAAGATTGACATTCTAAAAGAGCTCAATATACTATACATGCATACATATTATTTCAGTGAATCAGTAAATATCTCGCCAAAAATCTATATTATCACATATAATTTAAATTACAATGATCTTCCATGTGAGAACAAATGACTAAACAATGTTCCACAACACGTGTGATAAAAAATGCGTGACGTCACCAGCTTTTTGGCGCGAAAACGTAACGTCGTCTGCTTAAATTCGTTATTTCTGGCGTTGTTTCGACTCGGTTACTACGGTAATGTGATAAACAAAATCCACCATTCGTTGTCTTTAGGATAAGAGAGTAGAGTACAAAATATTAATATTTTAATAAAAACCGAACTTCACCATTGATATTACTCGTAACAACTTGCCCCAGGCAATGTAACGACTTGCCCCAATAGCGGGGTAAGTTGTTACATTTTATCAGTGCCGTACAAATGCCTATTTTAATAGATATATTCGGGATTTAGACATTATCCTACATTGTTGTAACCAGAAAAGATAAAAAATTCACGTGGTAGAGCGGGTGCACCAATTACCGAACACTTAAGCCACTTTTTATGCTGTTCGGAATTAGGAGCCCTTCCAAGCGAAGGGAGACAACTTTTAAGAATATGTGTTTAAAAGCTACACGTTCGTCCATTACCGAACACTCAATGTGTATAAAGAAGGACGTAAACGTCATTACAAAAATGCAACCAACTGTCCCTAATTCCGAACATTGATTGTAATTCCGAACATTGGTGTTCCTAATTCCGAACATAGACACATTTTATTAAATTACGATGTCTAAATGATACAGCAAGAATATACATGTACGTAATAATTAAAGGAGAATCTATGTTCATGTACATCCCTTGTTATAAACATAAAAACAGGAGTTTAAGTAGCCTAAATAATAAATAAAAATCATACTGCAAATTTGTCAAACAATTTGTGTAGTCATATGTCTTGTATTTCTTAGTAGAAATTGCCTTTAAACAAACAGACTCCGGTTAGGGCTGCGATCAGTCACATATACTTTATAAGCACTACACTTATATAATATTATGCTACCTGTGAAACTCTATGCGTAAGTGAATACTGTGAGGAATTTTGGCTATCAGTATCTGCTACCCCAAAGGGCATCAACACTCACAAAACATCAAAGAGTTAACACATGAAATAATGTGTTTACTGTAGTGTTATTATAAAGCCAATCTGAATATGTTAAGTGTATCTACTACAACAGCCTAGGTCTATGTTTTTATTGGTCATCTCAAGTCACAAGAAGGAGTAACAGTTTACACGATCGATCGACAGAATCAGAACCTTTTTTATGAAGAGACAATTAAGTATTGTCAATTAGTAATTACTCGGTTGTATTACAAATGTTATGTGGATATAATATGAACATTGAATTTGGTTACATAGTTTATAGCCTAGATTGAAAAGTTCATGCAATTATAATGTCACATTACTTGAAAGGTTTGTATTTTAATGAATTGTAATCAATTTCCAAGTAATTTTCACTTGAAATATCGTTTGTTCGGAATTGGGATCAGGTCTCGAATTGTGTATGTAATTCCGAACATTGACTGTTCCTCATAAATGTGACCTTCTTATCTTCCTATCATTGTCACAGATGATACTTACATGTATCTACATCATTTATTTCTATAGAACGTTGCTGGATCAAAAATACAAATGGTTGTATGACCTTAGCAAAAAAGTGCAAAAAATAAGCAAATTGATAATTTTACTTGATGAAAAGCTAAGACTATAGGTGAACGTGACATAAACAATAATTAGTACCACCTCGACGATCAAAGTTAGCCACAAACAAAGAGAAAGGATGTGCTGTCGAAATAATGACGACACATTATTAAAATCTGTTAAATTGAATCATCAGGTGAGAACTTTATATTTTGTTCGGAATTAGGAGCATGTTCGGATTAAGGTGCACCCGCTCTACTTGTTTGAACGTATTCTTCAAATTAATGAAGGCAGTATTCCCAAATGTGTGTAAAGTGTAACAACTATCCCCGGTCTCCCCTACCCCCAGTCTAATTCATACGGTACTTAATGACTTATTTTGTAGGGTGACAGGAAATTCAGTATTGGGGAAATACCCTTTCTCCCACTCTAACTGGTGTAAGATAGGTTTTCAGCTCATGTAAGAAACTCCTATCTTCCATTAGCAACATCTTTCTTACATGAGCGACCACCGCGTGATTTCATTCCGATCTTAGTTTCGGGATTAACGTGTTCATGGCGATATAAAGCTTATAAAGACGAACGCCAATATGCTCTATACCATTTAAAACCATATTATTGAGCATAACACAATGTTCAGCGTACGCCTTCATTTACGTTATTATTACTGATTGTTTTAAATGAGAACGCACGGCAAACAGCACGTTATGATGACGTCATGTTGACGCCATGAAAGCTAAATAGTGTAAGAAAGTCCCATTTTCTTAAATTACGTCGGAGAAAAATAATCCATCATGAGACAGTCGATGTAGGATAAGGATATCTCACCCTCGGGGTCGGAATTTTAACCAGGAACTCGGCAAGCCTCGTCCCTGGTTAAAATCCGACCCCTCGTGTGAGATATCCTTATCCTACATAGAAGCTCATGATGGATTCTTATAGTCTTTGGCATGTTACCAGAAAAAGGGCGTGTCACATTTTTGTCGAAAAAAAACCTTTTAAGCCGTTTGCATAAATAAAATATGCGTTCACTAGTGTCCCCTTTTCAATTATTTTGAGTTCCGGTTTTCCAAAATATCAAACACAAGACCATGTCATGAAAGCGGCCACGAATACACCAAGCTTAACTAACTCCAACTTATGTCTATCACCATGAACCTTTCTAAAATAGCAGACTCTGTATATGTAATATTTTCCTCTAAGATAAAAACATTAACTCCCCAGGGGTGGGGTGTATCAACATTTACGCCCACTACACCAATTTCTGTATCCGTCACTGATTTCTATGATGCCGCTCAGATGAACAATGTATTTTTAAAAATGCTTCGCTCACACAACGACTTTATCATTATCAAGTAGAGAAAGAGTTTGTGTCGCAAATTATAAGATAATCAATGCAATTTTCTGACTCTATTCGCTCGCACAAATACTTATAATACGTATATTATTAACTTGATTAAGAATGGTTTTGTGCAGCATACTGCTTCGTTAGCTCATACAACGCTCTTACTCAAATCCTTCTCGAAATTAAAACATCCTTTGAATTCGTATGCTTCTATTAGATTGGTTTTAAAAGTCAATAAGTATGGACTATACGTAATTAATCAGCATGATTTGGATGATTATATCATGAAAAACCTGTGCTCAGGTGGATTCATTGTTTCCTTTTTGCATATCAATCTGTTCGCCATCCTAACACCTAATCAACCCTGTAATCGCCCCTGAATTATACGGGATGGATACTACATACTAAAGTTGTAAGATTAAATGTGTCTACAGAGCTGATTTTGTTTCAAAACAGGCTAAAGGTATTCGGGATTCAGCGAAAAAATAAGGTGGTATTCGGGATTCGCTGAAAAATTAAGAAGTATTCGGGATTCATGGGGTGAGGGGGTGACACCCTCATACATGTATACATGTAGGCCTATTGACCGTATATAATGATAGTCTGTTCTATGATTTGTAGATCTAATGTAATCCTTCCTACAGTATGATACAATCAAACACAGACTGGGCATTTATGATTTTTACATAGTCCCTATAGTGATTACTGATATTCCACCGAGTAGATCTATCTATTTTACATTCCGCTCGTTTCGCTTATTACGTCACGTAAAGTGATACCCCATTTGGTACCTCTATATAAACTGATGACGTCAAAATTACAATCTAAAAACATGACAAATTGATCGACCTCGTTATTGAACATTTATTTTCACACTCAGTACTCTAATCTCAGAAAACAAGAGTAGAATAAGGACGCAGGATGGTTAGTAGACATATTCTTGGTGATCAACTTAATTGGAAATTCCCCACGAAGGGCCCAAAGTACGAGCTTAATTGACTTGGTTGAAATCTTGTAGACTTTGTCACTCGAGTGTGCTGGATGCGTGAAACTACGCTGATTTTAGATCGATGAAGAATTAAAAACACAAATTACAACTAATATCACCCACAGTACCGGTATCCGATGTATCCTTGACACCTTTGAAAATGTTACCGCTACGAGAACTTGTTTGTTGTGGTTGTCCTTGTGGTGTGTGGTCGTCCATGTGAAGTGTGGTCGTCCTTGTGAAGTGTGGTCGTCCTTGTGGTGTGTGGTCGTCCTTGTGAAGTGTGGTCGTCCTTGTGAAGTGTGATCGTCCTTGTCGTGGGTGGTTGTCCTTGTGAAGTGTGGTTGTCCTTGTGATTTGTGGTTGTCCTTGTGATGTGTGGTCGTCCTTGTGATGTGTGGTCGTCCTTGTGATGTGTGGTTGTCCTTTTGATGTGTGGTTGTCCTTGTGATGTGTGGTCGTCCTTGTGATGTGTGGTCGTCCTTGTGATGTGTGGTCGTCCTTGTGGTGTGTGGTCGTCCTTGTGAAGTGTGGTCGTCCTTGTGGGGTGTGGTCGTCCTTGTGATGTGTGGTTGTCCTTGTGGTGTGTGGTCGTCCTTGTGGTGTGTGGTCGTCCTTGTGGTGTGTGGTCGTCCCTGTGATGTGTTGTTGTCCTTGTGATTTGTGGTTGTCCTTGTAAAGTGTGGTTGTCCTTGTGAAGTTTGGTTGTCTTTGTGATTCGAGCTGTCAGTTATACCTGAGGCGGCAGGCTGTCGGAATAGGTTGTCGTGTTCTTGTAGTGTTTATACTGTTTTGTTCTCGTTCTTTTTTGCTTGTCCTCATGACTGGCAATTGTGGTCTGTGATTTCGTGAGTATTCTATTGTGTGTCTACCGTGCTTCTCTGTTTCTGTTGAAGGTTTCCTTTTTTGTCCGAGTTTTTATCAGCTTTTTGTTTCTGGCCACAGTACAGTGGTACAGCTGAAAATAAAAACTAGATCGGTATGTACATTGGTAGTGTTTGCATCAATTGAATATATGGTGCATTTGTTGCAGTTTTAGAATTGTTTATGCGTTGATAAATATATGCCGTACCTCAATTGACTGAGGTCAAAAACTGGTGGAGGCACTCATACTCATTGGCAAATAACTATGCTCGGCATTTGTATAATATTCTTGTATATGTTTGTTCTAGGAGATGTAACCACCAGGAACATACCTCGGCTTCGACCTCAGCTGACGCAGCAGAATATAACACTATTGATGATTGTACAATTGGAGATGATATCGACGTTGACACGGACTATGATCTGCACCCGGACCTCCTGGAGAGATCGGAACACAAAAACGTGTCAACTGAGAAGAGAGACGGGTATGATTCAGATGGATACCTTGATCTGCGGAGAACTGATAGAAATGACACGAAAACTGATCAGGAAGGCACGTATGCTTCCGATGGATACCTTAAACCGGAGAGAACTGATAGAAATGACACGAAAACTGACCAGGAAGGCAGGTATGCTTCCGATGGATACCTTAAACCAGTACACACCAACATAAATACTAGATATGACTATGTACGTACTCGTATAGTAGACAAACCGCTTGAAACTGACGAAAGTGGATATCTTAAAATGGAGAATGGACTACGCCAGTTACCAGAAGTTCCAATCGTTAAACAAAGGGAATTACAACATCCTTATGAAGGACTGATAAGCAATAGAGAGGAGGAACACGATTATAGTAAAATGAGCGTGAATAAATAAAACATTTGGTATTGAATAACAACCTAACGTTGTCAATAGAAATAACTTTAAACATTTGCTGTTAAATAATATGATTTGTCAACCGAGTTTGGAAGTTGTTTACAAACGTATATATAACGCATGGGCTCCTCATTAGCTGACAAAGGGAGGCAACTTTGGAACAAGACAGATATATTGCGGAAAAAAGATTAAAACACTAATGAGTTTTTTATGCATTGTCGTTCTCTTACAACAATACGATACCATGCAACAAAACGATACTTAAATACACTTATCTGTTTTCTATATTTCACCCATCATGAAACGTTCCTGTAACCACTCGTGTGTGAGAATTTCTACAAAGTTACAGAAATACATGCTTAGTGTATGGATGCATGTTCATAAAATACTGAGGTAACTTACCACCTTATTTATAAGTAGCTACTACGACATGGTATAGTCCAGAAGAATTGAAATGACTCTCGACCTAATTTAAACATAATTTAACAGCTGGTATCTTTGTCTATATTTATAACCCCGTTGTATGTTTTCATAAGAGCGGGAAGTATCACGAATACGCTCGAGGTATAATACCAACACAAATCTAAAGGACCAATGTTGCACGATTTGCTCACGGAAATTTATATATTCAACGCAAAAACCATGTAAAATATGCATGCATGAATGTCAGGATCAGGTTAAATTCTCTGTGCTATATAACGTCTTTATCATATTCATTTCTCCCAAAGGGGCAGAATTTTTGACGATCTGTATACATTTATATTTCTTTGTCGTTTACGTAACTGTTGAAACTGTACATTCATGACAATAATATACTACTCAAAAGTTGATACGGGTCAACAAAATTCCCTTGTGAATATTTTGCAAAATTAAATAAGATGGACTGATGGAATTTTTAGACATACATTGTTCCATCATCAACATTTGTTATAGAAAGCATTTGAATTGGTTGCATCATCGTGCATGTGATGTTTGCTTTCATTTTGTGCATTATAAAACCTACATGAGGATTTTAATGTGTTAAATCTCCACGTGTTTTTTATCAAGACATTCTTCCTATTGGTTCTATGGCAACACTTTTATTATACTCGAGCACTTTGACAATTCCTCCAATAAAAGACAAATTAACATTAACCTGATGATTGGGCACGATTTTCTCGATTTTTTCACTACTTTAATAGCCAATATTACAACGCCGTCTATATGACATTTACCACGACAATACGTCGATTGGCTGACCATGGTCTAAGTGATATTTACTAAGATAAGAAAACCATGTCGTTAATTGGCTGATGGCAGCTTACTAGTGTCCTGTGAGACCATTGTTAGTCGCTGTCAGCCAATAAAAAGAAAAATAGAAAGTCGGACAGGGAAGGCAGCACTCAACTCAATTCCGTAGTAAATATCGTATAGACAGCGTTTTAATATCGTCTATTAAAGTCGTGAAAATCGTGCCCAGTCACATGTTTTATTCTACTTGTATATGCTAAAATTGCAACATAAAGTTTATGGTTTCGAGCACACGGGAGAGGAAAATATTAACAGTAATTAACTACATTTAATTTTGACAATTGCAAACCAATAGGGAAATGTTTTAAAATATAAATTACGGACGCTGCATATCAATGTGTAGATAACGAAGCTACAAGGGCCTTAAAATTAACCATTTTAAATTAGTATTTCTATCCGTCATGGAAGCATTAGGAAGACACAAAGACAGAGAATGGGAGAAAATAAATGAACATGTATATTTTCAACATGCTGGACCACAAGTGTGTTCAGCCTGTTTCGCGAGTGTGCAGGATCAAACTGCATTAACCATTGTAAGTGCTTGATTTGTTCCGAGCATCATACCATCTAATGACATAGTCTAGGTCGATTACGTAAACTGTTCTTACAACTTATATTATAAGCTCCCGACACCTCACTCTTGATGGTATACATTGTCACGTGGTCTTGAGAAATGCTTTCGTCCTTCCACACTGAATATTTTGTCTGACATCAACTACGCCACGGTGGGAACCAACAGATGTATCCCAAAATGGGCTACGCATTATTCAATCTGTCGTGCTTCCGGGCATACATATGTCATCATCATTTCGACGGGAAAAGGCGAGACTCTTATTTGTTAACAATTTGGGTTAAAATTAAAATGTTTTACCAAAATATCTAAATGTGATGCAAACCTTTATACATTCCCAAACATGTACATGTATTTATTTTAACTCTATTTGTTAGAACGACGAAGAAAACCCTATTGTCCATCAGTCGGTATGACTGGAAATCAGCGACAATTTGTTTAACACGAGTATATCTTCTTTATTTTCACTTCAGTGGCTTAGTTCCAGTTATATAAACGTGACGTATTAATTCCACACATGTACCAAATTTAACGACCAGAATAATTTTATTGCCACAAAAAATAATTTTGGGATCCATCTGTTAGTTCCCCCGTGTACTCTATGTTTATCTGCTCATCGGTACCATAATTATCTAACAAGATAAATTGTGAGCCACTTCTCACTAGGTCCATAAACTAAGAAAATACGGAACAACAACTTCTGTAGAGTGAATATATATTTAATGGACAGGATTGTTATTTGCCTGTATCTAAAGTTTCACATACATGTAACAATAGCAGACTATATCTTAACAAATACCAAAGGTAGTTCTATGCAATACGTCCAGTAAAATACAATGACGGGAATAGTCTTAAGCGACAACAATAATAAACAAAATGAAGGGGAGCCGCAGACCGAGCACGCCTCAATATACGATACGTGGACTCTTTTTACTGTAACGACACGGGGTGTGCTCCCGAGCACGCCTCAATATACGATACGTGGGCTCTTTTTACTGTAACGACACGGGCTGTGCTCCCGAGCACGCCTCAATATACGATACGTGGTCTCTTTTTACTGTAACGACACGGGGTGTGCTCCCGAGCACACCTCAATATACGATACGTGGGCTCTTTTTACTGTAACGACACGGGCTGTGCTCCCGAGCACGCCTCAATATACGATACGTGGGCTCTGTTTAGAACGCCGCACAATATACACAAGGAGAACACAATATAAATGACGATAAGAGTTACAGAGAATTCTATCACGATCTGCGGATTAATCCATTAAATAAAGAGCGAACCTAACAATGTATTATTACCCTCATAAAACATACCTATCAAATTGGCTGTTTCTATTTACGCCCAGTATCACGTGACATATTTATGAATGAATGAACGTAAACTTTATAGTAAAATTTTCTACGAGATACGATGACAAGGCGAGTTGCACGAGAATCCAGTGTTACAGATATGACGCATCTATTTTTAGAAACTCCAATATACCCTAGCAACCAAGTTTTATTAAAGCTTCTGATAATCAATTCATTTATATTTTTCATTTTATGAAATAGATACCATATACTCGTGTTATTAAAATTGTTTCAATATTTAAAATGTGGTATTTCCTTCAGAAAATTACGAAGGTCGTTTTCATTAACGAGGGAGGTAATTGTACCAGCTAATAAGCAACTCAATTTCAGCGTGGAATTATGTGCAATGTCAAATGGGTGAAAATGGAATGCGCGCAGTTAAATAGTGCGGGATATTATCGTATTTAGAATCGAAATAAAAACTCTGTTCTTGTATATTGTCGGTGAATAAAACACGGGCACTCGTTCGGATGCTACGCACTCGTGATTTAATTTTTCCGCATCCGAACTCCTGCCCGTGTTTTATTCACCGACAATAAACGCGAACAGATTTTTATTTCTTAAATAACATAGACAATCAGCATGAGTCATCCCACGTTGAATTA
This sequence comes from Spisula solida, assembly GCA_947247005.1. Lineage (NCBI taxonomy): Eukaryota > Metazoa > Mollusca > Bivalvia > Venerida > Mactridae > Spisula > Spisula solida. The sequence continues at coordinate 46,417,061 of OX365956.1, forward strand.
AAATATATCAATAAGCTGGATCTGGTACAATATCTGGAAGTGAAACACCGTATAGAGTGTTACTTCTGCGGACAAAACAATTTGAGATTTTGGTCTAAATGGGTAGGTTTTAATTCTGCGGTTTTTATTTCTGCGACCTACCAGAACATCGGGAATATGTATATGAAGTATTCGTGTCTATATATACTATGGAGCAACAGCAGGGCGATGATTGAGTCGTTTACTGTTACAGTGACAAAATGTTTAAATCTACAAGAACATAGATATGCCTCACAGGTTTGTGAAGTAGATATAGAATACAGGTGGGTCTTGTGCGGTTATGTAAAAGCAAATCATTTTCCCCTTAGCGTGGCGTATATTTCATAGAAATCGATGAAGAAATAAGTACTTACAGATATTTTTTGTTTCAGATATGAAGCAAACATCGTCTTGGACCTGTAGCCAAAAGTCAGGTGTTATTGCTACACTGTAATATTGAATCTTATCCATACACGTTGAGACATAGTACAGAACATTTGACTTGGCGCTAATTAATCCTCGTGTGTTCTTAATATTGTACCGTAAGAATGTTTTGATTAGTTAAAATAACAACGGATAAGCACGGATATTCATGGATTCCTCGTTAAATGTTTTCAGCTATACCAGAGAAATATAGTTTATTTCGTCAACTGTCTCTGACTATACATATAAACATATTCAATATAAAAAATCATGATTTATATACTCTACTGTTATATCGCTGTAAATACAAAAAATGTAAAACATAGTATTAAAATTGTTTTTCTATAATGATGCCGGTACCAGTGACACGTAACTAAACATTTCTGATAATACTTGTAAATAATAATGCTAGAATGTCCTCAATACAACAATTACGTACATTGATATATGTAAACTGTTGGGCTTCAAGCCTTATGTTTGAAATACATATCTATATATCTATCTATCATAATTAGGCTATAATAAATAGTAACCATTATATAGTTATAAATAGTAACATTATCATATATAAACTGTTGTCGGTACCAGGGACACGTGACAACACATTACTTTCTGTGTATGATTACACCAGAGAAACTGCTGGTAGTTGAGGAATTATCCATCAATCTACAGCCAGCTATACACCGTACAGTAACACGATCCCCCTTCACCACATCCGCTACTGTTACCATGTTATAAACGGTGTTATAATCCTTCTCCCCAAACCGACCACGTTGTACGAAATCATCATTGACATAAATACCATAATATGCATAGTGTGGTGCTTGCACAGACAATTGAACTGTGAACATATATAGACCACCTACGGGTACAGTGAAAACACCCGTCTGGTAACTATAGGCATTCTCGTAGTTCAGTTGATCGGTCGTGAATATGATCACCTTGCCGTTAGCTATGGCTGTGTCTGTTACTTTATGACTTTGAAAAGCAACTGGTTGTATCATCGACGATTCTGAAATGGATAAAATTACTGTCTGATCTTGACATGTGTTATATGTAAGTTACTTACTAGTTATAAGGTATTTAAGGTTTTGAATGACTATTGTGAGATATTTAAAAACAAGAAATATCACTGAATGTAATGAATACCCCCCCCCCCGATACTGCTTTGCACATAAGTGCATTTAAGTGTACTAGCGAACATATTATACCTTAAACATTTGCCAGGGCGAAAAAGGTACTTGTTGGCATCCCTATTTTACCTATATTAACATTATGGCATTGTTCCTACAAGTGAAGTGTTGGTATTGAAAAAATATATATCAGATCACTCAACTGGTCAATGTTAACCATGGCAACTTCCGGTAATCGCAATAAGTCATACACGTTGATTTTTACAGCATCCCAATAAGTCATACAGTAACCGAAAATATCGTATCTCAAACTTTTTTGCCTTTTGTCATTTTGTGTAAATTCAATTTGTACAGTCGAGAAAGGCTGTTATCTATAGTTATTATGTACGAATTAGTGTATGTATTGCAGTCATTAAATACCACAGAAAACTATACTGAAACGAAAAAGAAACGCAGGGTTGAGTTTCTAAGATGTTAACTACCATTTCAATATATCTTAGTTAGAATGAAGATTAATCCATTGTGAACAAGGGCGATAAACAAACGGTCAGGTTTTTTCAGAGACAATTTTACAGCATGTTTAAAAGGTCGCCAACCCAGCCATATCACGCTGAAGTCAGATACGGGCCTGTATACAGGTGGCGTGTACCTCAGTTATCATCACTGCGGTATACCGTACACCGGATATTGCTAGTAAGGTGAGTAATGGTATCCATTTTCGCGACCTTCAAGTGTACACCAGGGTAAGTTCTGAGGCGCTTTTTTGTCTTTCTGAGTGTGTTTGATGCATATTTTATACAAAAGTATCTACTACGATAATTTTCCTAGTCATTGAAAGCCGGCTAACGACCAGGAATCACTTAAAAGGGTGATTAAAAGACCAAACTCTTTTCGTTACTCACGCAAAAAATAAGCTCGTTCTGTCAAATAAAGATGTTTTTGTTTATATTCTTCGTTAAACTACACAACTTAAATCGAGCAAAATGACATCCAAATGACCAAGTTTATGTTGATAATGTTTTACCAGGAAAGGAATCATAAACAACGGGACATTTTGAGAATAAATAAAATGTGAGTGTGCAGAGTACTGCTTTTTGTGCGCTCACTGGTGTACGGAGTATTGCTGTTTAGTGTACGGAGTATTGCGCCCGGAAATTATGTAAATTTTAGGTATAACCAGTGTTATCTGGTAGATATTACTTATATCGTCTCGCGATCTATATCTGTTGAAAATTGGAGAGTGTAAAAGCTACATTAAAACATGCTGTAATGTACGAATCCTGACGTAGGTCCGAACATTCCTCGAAATTTTATATGTAATACTTTACACGTACACCAGTTTGACAGGTTTAGAGTATGATTAGTACGTATTTATCGTACAAATTTAGGTAACTACTCCATTGTCTTAAATAAAGGTTGTTTCTACCATACGTTCAAATGCTAACTGACTAAAGGTCGTTCAATGAACATAATATTTGCTGACTAAAGTCTTGGATTTGTTCATGTGTATACAAACTTTACAACATATAAATACATGTAAGCTATAAATAGATAAATTCCCATCCTTTTTTAGAATAATAGGTTTTGGAACCCACTGGTCTGAACCCTTCCCTAGAAAAATAATTGGTCGGATCCACTTGAGAAAATGTCTGTATCCATGCATTACCATATTAGTCCAGGTGCCAGAGGGGGTAACCTAACTTTGGAGTCCGCACAATGTTCAGGAGAATGTCCCCACTCAGAATCTGTTGTGTGACACCTTGTCACCCTTGATCATTTTCCATCCAAGATGGCCGCCAAGATGGCCGCCATTAACTGCCAATTGATACACAATATTATGTTTCAGTGAGGAAGTTATGAATGAATGTAATGCTAAATGTTTGCATTCATAGTATTCACTTGATGGTGTGTTTCAAATGGGCATACTACACTGACCACTATGAGGCCAAGGTCAAGGTCATTTCAAGGTCAAGGTACATAAATAGCTGAAAATGTGATATTTTGCTCTACCTTTGCACTAGAATATATATTTTGTTTGTATATTGTATCATATAATTGGGATAGAAAAGTTATAGAAGTTTTGGTAAGAACATTTATCTCTAATTCAAAAAACTGTTTTTACTTCAGCATATTGTAACTTTGTGAAAATAACCATTTTATTCTTGTCCATGATGTCAGATATGACATTTTTTGTAAACTTTCTGATTTGATATTCATAATTAACCTAACTTTGGAGTATTTACAAGAAAAAATTTGGTACCAAAATGTTTAGGAGGATGTCCACTCTCAGAATATGTTGTATGACACCTTGTCACCCTTGAGCATTTTCCAAGATGGCCGCCAATATGGCCGCCATAAGTTACAAATGCATACATTATTTATGTTCTAGTGAGGAAGTTATGAATGCATGTAATCGTAATTGCTGCATTCATAGTATGCATTTGATGGTGTGCACGAAATGGACATACTACACTGACCACTTCGAGACCAAGGTTAAGGTCCTTTCAAGGCTAAAGAACAAACATTTGATATTTCTTCTCTTCTTTTTTATGATAATTATATTTGTTACAATTTGATTTGGTTAGAAAATGATAAATGTTTTGGCAAGTTCATGTTTTCTAATTATGAAGACTTTTATTCAGCATGTTATAATTTTGTGAAAATAACTTTTTTATGCGTGTCCACGATGTCCGAGGTGACATTAATTCATACAATTTTTTATTATAACTACCTCTTTCGAACACATGTATTGACATTTACATGTTTCGCTATAAAGTATAGATTTCATTGTTAAGCCTACATCTGTTTGTTACATCGGTAGTGTAGGTACCCATAGAGCTAGGCTGTGTGGTATATTCTATAGAACCCGGACATGCTGTTCTATGCAGTGTCATGTACACCCAAGAATAACTGTGTTAATCATTGTTATGTACCATATAGAGCCATGCAAGGCAGGGTCTTGTAGTTATCCAATATAATTATCGTAAAAGGTCTATTTCTGCCTATATTGGGCACCGGCAGGGTAATGAATGGTTTGTTAGGTCGTGTTAGGTACCTTGTAGGGGATGGCATGGCTGTACTTGGAGCTGATGAGCTCCTCTTCTTAGTGACTAGGTTTCTTTAATTAACGGTAGTGAGTACACCTATAGGTCAAGGGGTGTATGTACTTGGTGGTGATAAGTACCCCTTAGAGCCTGTTATGGATGTATTACGTGATAGTTACTACCCATAGGCTTGGATGGCTGACGAGGTGGTGATGAGTACATATAGGGGCATATATGGATGTACCATGTGGTGGTAAGTATCCCATACAGCTTGGCATTGCTGTACCTGGATATGACGCGCATCCCCGAATGTTCGGTAAGCTGCAGTTAACATTGCCGAGTACACCCATAGGTCATGGGTTGGCAGTCTTGGATGGTGGTGAGTTACCTATAGGGACTGATATGGCTGTACTTGATGTTGATGAATACTTCAAATACGCGGGGTGGCTGTCCTGTGTAGTGGGGAGTATCCTTTAGATCCTGGTATGGCTGTACTCTTCAGTAGTAACAACCTCAAAGAGACAGTGCTGTCTGATCATGGTGGCGAATACCATACATGGGCTCGTTAGAACATCTTTGGGGCATGTGTGTCTGTATTTTGTGGAAGTAAGTACTCCAAGGAGCATTGGATGTCTGCACATGCTATTGGTGGATACCATATAGGGGCTGGGCTGGCTGTACTTGTTGACTTTGAGTTTTCCTAGGGCTCAGTTTTGTCTGTACTTGGTGGTGATAACTATTTCATAGCATAAGGTATAACTGTCATTAATGGTTTGAAGTACCTTGTGTGACCATGTAGGACTTTGTATTGCATAGAGTATTGATGTATGTACATGGTGGTAAGTACCCTATTGGGAATGTGATGGCAGTGCTTGATGATGGAGAGGACCCCTAAGGGTCTGATATGGATATACAGTTACTAAGTGGTAGTGGTTACTCTCTAGAGTCAGGGATATCTATACTCGATGAAATTGAGTACCAGGGGATGTGGTGGCTGTACTTGGTGGTGGTGAGTATCCCTCATGTTCTTGAAGACTAACCTAAGTGTTAGTGGCTATCCCATAGAAAATAAGATGTATGTGCATGATGGTGTTGAGTATCGTGTAGAGGCTGGAATGGCTGTACTTGGGGTTGATGAGCTTGACTAGGATGGTCATTCTTCTTGTATCACATGTACTATGTGCTGAGAGTATCAAATAAACTGTAATCTTGTTCGGCAGTGTGTTGGGCACTTATTCTTTTTTGGGATTTCTCACAGCTACAACTAGGCATTATAGTCATTTTAATGTGGAAACTTGGTCATTCAGCTAGGGTATTCAGTTTTTTCTCGCTGAAATAAATTCATTATACTTTTCTACAGCTTGGACTTGGCGGATCTTTACTTGTTTAGTTGGGCTTGTGCCTAGTATGTGTCTTATGTTTTTTTGTTCTCGGTTGGTTCAGCCATGCTCGGCTGGTAAAGCTAATCCTGCCTTCCCTGTCTGACTTAATATACCGGTATCTTTTTTAGTGACTGGGATCAATTTAATTAATGATATTAGTGGTACTGACTATACTATAGACTTGAATGGCTGTACTATGTTATACATACATCATATGTCATGGGATGGCCGCCTGTGTGGTTGAGAATATCCATTGTGGCCTGGTAAAGCTGTATTTGATTGTGGTGAGTACCCCTTAGGACATTGTATGGCCAACTAAGTGATAGTTAGTATCATATAGAAGATAAAATGTCTGAGCATGATGGTGTTGAGTACCGTGTAGGGGCTCGAATGGCTGTATTTGGAGCTGATGAGCTCGTCTTAGTGACTGTGTTGACTTTAATGTACGGCAGTAAGTACAACCGTCGATATTTCAACGGATGGCTGTACTTGGTGGTTGTAAGTACCCTTTATAGGTTGATATGGATGTACTAAGTGGTAATGAAGATCCCACAGTCTTGGATGGCTGCACTAGGTGATGCATACTTCATAGGGCAGGAATGTCCTTTTGGTGGAGAATATCCATCATAACCTGGTATGGCTTTACTTTATCGTGATGAGTACATGGGATGGTTTTATGTTTTGAGAGTGAAAACTCCATAGAGCCTGTGATATTAGTTCTTGGTTAAGGTAGTTATCCCAGGCTGTAATATGTCTTGAAGATGATAAATACTATATATTGTATGAGTTGCCGGTCCTTTGTATTGGAGTTAAATGACAAAGGTAATGGGTCTGATATTGTGGTGCTTAGTTGTGATAATTACGTCATCTGGTCTAGTATGGCTATATTTCGTGATATTGAGTATCCCATTCATCCTGGTAGTGGTCGATATAGGGTATATGATGACTGTACTATGTGGTGATGAATACACATACGGCCTGTGATGTCGTTTCATACAGTGATACAGGTCTATACCTACAATTACTAAAACACTGCATGACGCTTCTGGGCACAGTGTCAAATTCGGTCTTCATAACAATTATGTTAATGTACAACTGTAAAGACTTTTAATGAATGTATATACATATAGAATATCCACTGTCACATTTATAACAAAAAACGATGCTCAACATACATTTTGTACTTCATAAAAGACATATTGCGACGAAATATCAAATTTGACCTTGAACTGTCAATGACATTGACCTTAAAGTGGTCAGTATGTTTTCGAGAGATAGGGATACAACATGAATTCAAATGAAGCTATCAATCATGCACATACTTGATTTATCCATTATAAATAAAACTATATCATATTTGAATATAAGAATTATGAATACCGAATCAAAGAATGTCATCTCTGACATCATGGGCATGAATAAAATGGTTATTTTCACAAAGTTATAATATGCTGAAGTCAAAACAGTTCTTTAAATAAGAGAGAAATGTTCTTACCAAAACTTCTATCACATTTCTTGAATGATACAATATACAAACAAAATATATATTCTAGTACAAAGGTAGAGCAAAATATCACATTTTCAGCTATTTTTGTACTTTGACCTTGAAATGACCTTGACCTTGGCCTCATAGTGGTCAGTGTAGTATGTCCATTTGAAACACACCATCAAGTGAATACTATTAATGCAAACATTTAGCATTACATTCATTCTTTACTTCCTCACTGAAACATTATAGTGTGTATAAATTGGCAGTTAATGGCGGCCATCTTGGCGGCCATCTTGGAAAATGCTCATAGGGTGATAAGGTGTCATACAACATATTTTGAGTGGGGACATTCTCCTGAACATTTTGGTACCAAAACATTTTGTGCGGACTCCAAAGTTAGGTTCATCATATAAACATGACTGGCTGGCACCTGGACTATATTCAATAGAAATGCTCTGTCACACACAAATTATTCCTGAAAAATCTTTTATAATGACAGAAAAATATTACACAAATAGAGCTGATAAATTCTTTTTCATTTAACAGCACTATACTGTTTGTAATTTGATATAGAATCTATCTAAGAGATATAAAACATTACATACTTATTCTTATTAAGTAGAATTGTTGGTGGGTAAGTCACATATTAAGATACACATATGTATGAAAGGTAATCTAGATATTCAGTTAAAAGTTTAATTCTGTTTAGTTTGTGTTTAGAAAATTCATTATCTTAACTATATAATTATGATACGCTTTACAACCAATGCTTACACTCAAATATTCAAATTTACTCTTTTGAGGTTCATAGCAAGCAACATTTTTGAAAGCATAAAGCAAAAGGTTGTTATAATGTTAAATTGGTACCCAGTATCATTTTTGGCTAATTTCCTAGTTAAATTTAGTGTATTTGGAGGCTTGAGCAAATGTGCAACACTCTGTACAGGTGTGTATCTTTGTTGTACTTTGATAAATTTTTCTGAAATTCGGACTTAAGACATTTAGGTTCAATACAAACAGAATGCTCATTTCAAAAAAAAAAGCAGCCCAATACTGGTTAATTTGAACATTTCTACGAATACCTGCTATAATATGGCGTACTATAAAGTTGTAAAAATATCCGAAGACGTTAAACCCTAGTTTGGATAATGTAAGTAGTCTAAAGTTTGGCAAATATCGTCTCTAAACCTCTCCTGGTATACACGAGAATGTCGCGAAAATTGATTATATTACTCACCTTTACTAGCAATATCCGTTGTACGGTATACCACAGTGATCACCGGACATTATATTCTCACTATTTTTAATGAATTTAGTGAATATGAGTACTTAGTGGTAAAAATAAATGTATTGAGTGAGAATAACGTGACTATTGTGCAATGTATGTGACCATTAAGCATGCCATGACGTCAAGACGTCACATGAACGCACATACCTAGCAATTGATCCACCAAGTTTATGTATAGCAAAACGTTCCATGGCGCGAACAAGTACACATGGACGGCTGGATGCCAACAATTTCCTTAGCATCGTAAATGATTGACCCTCTTATCTTCAGTCCGCTGTGTTATTGTTAAATGCGATTAAAGAAAAAATCTAAGGTTTAAAAATGATTGATCTCTATGAAGACTACATAACTGTGTGACGAGCTGTGTAACTGAATGCCAAAACAAGGATGTGTTCGAGATTTTCGGATTCATGCTCTTGTCGGAAGTGAGCATTTCGCTATCACACCATTCTACCATAGATGAATGTCTAGGAGCATTGTACCATAGACAATTACTTTGCCAATCTTTATTGTTATTGCACGACGCATTCGTCGGATATCGCAAAAAAAGGTTGCATTACGTTTCTTTTTCGTTTCAGTATATTTGTGACTTTGTTATTTAGAAATGGAGAATATGTTTTCGCTCTTCCGAACAAGGGAATCAGGTTATACACGTATAATTCTTCAACATCTGCAAATACTGTCCTAATGTGGTTTGTAAGAATTCACTAACTGAATCTTTATTAGTATTGCAGCTCCATTTACCACACTTTACGGTTGTCAAAGTATTACAAGTAATTTTTAATTTGATCGTTAGTTTACGGTTTTCGTAAGTGCGTTGATAAAACAGTACTTTGGACCATATTCCTTGACTATATCCTAACCTGTCCTTAGTCGCCCTTTCACAAGGAACTAGCAAGCTCTCCAACGTGGAGGAAAATCAACTTTGATGTTATATTTCATGAAAGGGTCTAGCAGCATTGATTGGAAGCATTGATTGCAAACCTAACTGGACGAAAACAAGCATGTCGTCATCCGGGAAAACCGGGGTGACGATACTAACAGTGTTAATCACACCGTGATGATGTCGCTGAAGCATAGTTAGTTAGCATCTGTCGATGATGATTCTGAACTGCCAAAAGACAGAGAGGGTTTAGTATAGATTCAGTCCAACATGTATACTACATTGCTTTACAAATAATTTTCTAGTATTAAGTGTTAAAACATACAACATTAAACGTTTATATATCCTTATATACAATCGCTACACTACAAGTAAATAGTACGCACCTTTGATTTTGGTGACCTCATCGGCAAACTGCTTAATGGCGTCCAAGTGATGATTCTTTGTTTTCATTAAATCGTCTTCAATGGCAGCTTTCCTAGTCTCAAATTCGTCCTTCATTTCTCTGATTTCTTCCTGGAACTGTTCACGTTCTTTTTTAAGAGTGTTCAGTTCGTGTTTGACCTTACTTTGAGTAGAGTCCACATCCTCTTTTATATGCTCTACAAATATTTGCAGTCGTATTATCTTTTCTAGTGTCTTTTCCTCGTAGTCAAATTTGGAACAAGACTGTTCCAGTTTAAACGCCATATTTGAACTAATAAGTATCACGAGCGTGAATATAAACACAAACATTTTGTTTCAATACTGATTCTTTACAAACTTCAGAAACACGTCTGTCGACTTGAACTATCAAAGAACTTTTGAAACATGAACTGTACCAGCTACAATTTTATAGATGCGTGCGCATATCTGTACATTTAAGAGGGTCGTTCAAGAAATAGGCGGTGAATTATTGATCATATCACCAATATTGCGGCATATTGCTCAGATAATCTTGAAATTTGACACAATTATAAAAATTATTTATGTTATCATATATTCATGATCACTCTATACCTGCCATGATGGCCCTGAATCACTCACCTGAATAAACTTGCTCATGACATTTTTATGTATAAACATGTGGCCTCTTAAAGAAGACAAGTGCCCTAAATTTGAGAAAGGACCTTATTAGGATGCTACATACCAAATGTTATGAAGATCCATCAAGCGGTTCAAGAGAAGAAGTCTTTTTAAAAAAATCTATACTATATATAAAATTAAGGGAGGCACGGGATGGGGCCAATATTTTTCCAGGGGTCATGATTTGAGCAATTTTGGTAAAGGTCCACCAGACACTGCTACTAGCAAAATATCTAAGCTCTATGCCTTGTGGTTCGAGAGAAGAAGATTTTTTAAAGTTTTCTATCTATTTCTAAATTAAAATTATGAGATGTCTGGGATGGGGTCAATATTGACCCGGGGTCACAATTTGAACTAATTTGGTAGAGGAGGTCCACTAGACAAGGCTACATGCTAAATATCTAAGGTCTATGCCTTGTGGTTCCAGAGCAGAAGATTTTTTAAAGTTTTTCTATATATCTCTTATACAAAATTAAGGGACCCTGGGGCGCGGCCAATATTGATCCAGGGGTCATGATTTGAGCAGTCTTGGTAAAGGTCCACTACGCAATGCTTCATGCTTAATATCTAAGCTCTATGCCTTGTGGTTTCTTAGAAGAAGATGTTTAAAGATTTTGTTACCTGGTTGCCATGGCAACCAGAGTTCTAGATTGATCAAATTTATAGGAGATGTCATTTACAAGTGTGGACGTACGACGGACGAACGACGGACGGACGACGGAAGGTGAGTGCTCAGGTAAGCTATAAACGTAAACAACCATTGATACACCGACCCTATAGAATTACATGTTACCAGTATGAAAAAGATAATAAAACACGTAACACAACCATTGATACACCGACCCTATAGAATTACATGTTACCAGTATGAAAAAGATAATAAAACACGTAACACAACCATTGATACACCGACCCTATAGAATTACATGTTACCAGTATGAAAAAGATAATAAAACACGTAACACAACCATTGATACACCGACCCTATAGAATTACATGTTACCAGTATGAAAAAGATAATAAAACACGTAACACAACCATTGATACACCGACCCTATAGAATTACATGTTACCAGTATGAAAAAGATAATAAAACACGTAACACAACCATTAATACACCGACCCTATAGAATTACATGTTACCAGTATGAAAAAGATAATAAAACACGTAACACAACCATTGATACACCGACCCTATAGAATTACATGTTACCAGTATGAAAAAGATAATAAAACACGTAAACAACCATTGATACACCGACCCTATAGAATTACATGTTACCAGTATGAAAAAGATTATAAAACACGTAACACAACCATTGATACACCGACCCTATAGAATTACATGTTACCAGTATGAAAAAGATAATAAAACACGTAACACAACCATTGATACACCGACCCTATAGAATTACATGTTACCAGTATGAAAAAGATAATAAAACACGTAACACAACCATTGATACACCGACCCTATAGAATTACATGTTACCAGTATGAAAAAGATAATAAAACACGTAACACAACCATTGATACACCGACCCTATAGAATTACATGTTACCAGTATGAAAAAGATAATAAAACACGTAACACAACCATTGATACACCGACCCTATAGAATTACATGTTACCAGTATGAAAAAGATAATAAAACACGTAACACAACCATTAATACACCGACCCTATAGAATTACATGTTACCAGTATGAAAAAGATAATAAAACACGTAACACAACCATTGATACACCGACCCTATAGAATTACATGTTACCAGTATGAAAAAGATAATAAAACACGTAAACAACCATTGATACACCGACCCTATAGAATTACATGTTACCAGTATGAAAAAGATAATAAAACACGTAACACAACCATTGATACACCGACCCTATAGAATTACATGTTACCAGTATGAAACAAAATAATAAAATCGGACAGGGAACAAAGGCAGTAATCCAGAAAACTGTAGAGCATGAAAGGCATAAAACAGAACACACAGTTTAAAGGACACACAGTTTAAAGGACACAGGGATAAACAGAAAAAAGAAGAAACGAAAAAACGAAACCGAACAATCACTACATGTAAGTGCCACCCTCAAGTTCCAACTTTGCCCAACAAAACAATGAGTGAGTGTTACAACCCGCACTGCTCTGACAGCTGCGTACACAACCTGCAACGGGTGCCGACAGTCATACACAGACATGTGTTACGTCCCGCACTGCTCTGACGTAGTTGCGTACACAACCTACAACGGGTGCAGACAGTCATACACAGACATGTGTTACGTCCCGCACTGCTCTGACGTAGTTGCGTACACAACCTACAACGGGTGCCGAAAGTCATACACAGACATGTGTTACGTGACAGATGGTATGAATATAACATTATTCATAGATTGAGAACATGCATAAGTTAGGTGCCACTAGAAAATTATTGATATATAACGTTTAATTACATCAAAAGCATCACTCTAACAGTAATTTAAACTTATTGCTAAACATTGCACAAAACGCGGAATATCGGCCGAATGGCCAGATGAACCGTTTGCTGTACCTTAATGTTATAGGCGTCGGGATGGTCTTTGTACTAGGCCGCATAAACCGTTTATCAGAACAACATTATTTCAATTGACAAATGAGATATTTTTATTTTCGATCAAGGGCGTCATGTTGATTGTTATAATATTTATAATCCATGTAATCAGTACACTCACAAATTATACCCCCTGTTATCTAAATTGATATCATAATTTTAAATATCCGTCCATAAATAAGAAAATAAACCCATAGGGCGTGATCACTATCTTCATTCTTGTTTAGAATAGCATTGCCATTTCTAATGAATGTACCTCAGTGATTGACTGAACCCAGTTGTACATATTTCATGGTATAACGTTTTAACTGGTTGATCAATTTCAATGGGATTTTGCATGGATGTAGTACTAACGATGTTGTCTATGAATGTAATTACTTTATAAAGATACATTTCTAAGATAACATAAATTTTACTCTTTATCAATGGTACAGTTACCTGTGATGACGATTAGATGAAATTCAAGGACTTACAACTTCGGACCGTTTAGTCGAGTCAAATATTTAATTACAACGACAAACATTTTATTGAACGCCCCTCATTTATCTTTATGTTTCAGCCACGGCATGTGACGTAATCATTTCAACTGATTTGCACTGATAATGTGTATGATTAACAACGCATATGCCTTGGTTTTAGCTCAACTGATCGCAAGTTGATTGAGTGTGCTTTACACCGTTATTGAACGATATTTTAGTTCTATCGGCGACCGACTCACATAACCGACTTCTGTGTGCTACAGTATTAGCTATATCCCAATGAGTCGGGACGTTTCAACATGAGACGAACAGTGACATTTGGTTAATGATTCATATAAGAATATGACCTTCACGACCGGAAGTCGGGTCTGGACGGTCTGTATGCAAGCCTAGTATAATAACGACTGGACTACGGTAGGTAGTTCTGAATTTGAAAATATGTTTGATTCGAAACGGTTACCTCTAGTAGAACTATGCTATTTGACAAAGAACATTTTTTAAAGATTTTGTTCGTTCGTTGGTTCGTCGGTCGGATCAGATCGGGTAGAATGAAACGAATATGTGCTTGAATTAAAGTTCAAACACAGCTAAGTCAAATAACTGATACACTCCAAGTACCCATGTCTTGATGTGCTGTTTTAAATACAGAGCACTGTCTTTGTTAGAATCGAAATAATAAACTATGTAACCATACATTATATTATTATACATAATAAAGTATGCTCATTTGATCATATATACGTTAACTACACACTTGTGATTTCTTTCCTACGTATCAGAGCTCATGAGCGTAAACTATTCGGCGATTAAACACAGGTACTTATATTGTTTCTATTATTTCTTAAGTAAAGCATTATTTGGACTAGGTGTTTACAGTTTACAGTTTGTTAGAAATAGGATAAGCCAACGGCCAATACACAACATAATTATTATATATCATACATATATACCAAATGTAGTGGTTAGTGTGGTATTGACAATAGATATATATTTTATAGCAATAGCATGTGACCAACAGCATATATAAACAACAAACTTTACTATACAAATGATTTCAAAAAATCATCTCGTCTCTGAAAAGCATAATAGAGTAAAATTGCAAGCTGTTTTATTGTATCAGTATTATTATCGGATAACAATCTATATAATCTAAGATTGGACTTGTTTTTATAGTATATATCTTTGAAATATATTTACTGCTAATGTTATTATATAAAGGACAATTAAAAACGAAGTGGATTTCATCCTCAATATAACCTTCACAATAAAGACAGCTGCGAGGATCAGGGTACTGTTTTATCAAAGCACTTACGAAAATTGTAAAAGTACGTCAAATGTTTTTTTTTATTCTTCATAATTCTTCATCTCTACAAATGGTGGAAAATGGATTTGCAATATTAACAAACATATTAATACAAAAATTGTAGTACTTGTAATTGTTAAAGCATTTTGGGAAATACACATTGTGCCTTATATAATTTACATGCCGAGCATAGCCTTTATTTGCCAGTCAGCTTTCTGCTGAAATAGGACAGACGTATGAGTGCTTCTACCCGTATTTGAACCCGGGTAGCCAGATTAGACAACACACGCTCTAACCACTAAGCTACTGAGGCACACAGTGAATACAACAACAATATAATATTATGTACAATGTTTATTATAACATTAAACATTTACTATATGATGTCTCAGACTGCATGTGTGTTTGTTATATAATATAATATAAGTGTAATAATAATCAGGTGGGTGATATAGGATCGTCACGGACCTCTTGTTAAATGATTTCTCACGCTGATTACTGGCATGTTCAGACAAAAAACTGAATGTTTATGCTGAGTGGTACTTGCATATATCCGGGTCTGAATTGGAGTTATCTGTAACCTTTGACAAAACGTAAAATCCGGCAAACACGAAACTTGACTCAAGGATAAAGACAATCAATCAGATCACAACATATTAAATTCCTGGTTAGTAACGGGCGGTGTGATTGGCTATCCTAATTCTCCAATGAAATAAGATCAAATAAGGATGTAGTTGAACATAAAAAACTTCTAAATGTTAACTCACCTGACAGGGGCGTAGCTAGAAACATCTGATTGTAATCATAATAAAAATTCAGTCTGCATGGCGCATGCATCCCAGAAAGATATGGAAAATGGAACGATGTCCTGGTATTTGACTATGTCCGGAAACCACTTTTACTTCAGGCTTTAAGACAGAAAATAACTGAAATCTCTCCGATTCAACTGCTATCCATGTACACTTAACCGATTAAAAGAATATTACTAGTAGGTTTTTTATGCATTTAAGCCTTTTATTGACAATTTTTACTTTAAAACGAATTCAATACATGGAGAAAAATACGCATATTTCATTTTAATCAAGGTCTAAATGACCACAAAACCAAGTCACGAAAAGTATTGATCGGCAATGTCAAATTCACAAAATTAATAGTGTATTTATGAGTTGCAACCAGCTATGCAAATCAGGCCTCCGTGCCTCATTGGCGGGAAAATATGGGGCTGTGTAATGTTGTTTCACACATCTATAAGAACGAACGCGTAACTCTCTAACCCCTCTGAAGTTTCTGGTTGACGATGCACTTGACGGCCATCTGTGTCTGACTTCAAATATAACTTCACGCATAAAAATGCAATGACCTCCACAGTTAAATGAGCTGCCAGTAAACATTTGACTATCCAGCATACGCTGCATTGTGTCCGATGGCTAAGATTATACCTTTCTATGGCATCTCAAACTCGTATCCGGAAGACGATTATGGATTGTGATATGGTTAATAAGAAGATGTAAATAATAAATCGAGTTTGAACATGGGTGGACAAATAAAAATGTCATGTACATGTATATGGAATGTATATTTTAGCGAAATAACTAAATCGTATGCATGTACATCATTGCCTTCAAACTGTAGGAATAACAGTAAGTTCTATGAATAACGACTGTCTTCTTTACTTTATTTATTTATCGAACTCCCAACTACATAACATGGGATTATTCTTCCCTGTTTCATGAATTTACTACCCACGAAAATGGACGACCAGGAAATTTCAAACCAACGAAAATACGTAATTTTACAGTATTTAGCATATAAATGTACTTGAATAATAACAACTATCAGATAAACTATATTTAGCATATCCTTGAACTGTGGTTACAGAAACCGTAAACACAAATCGAGGAAAACTTGCTGTGCTATTTTTGCACCATTACTTTAAACCTGATATTCGTAAAACACGACCGACCTCCAGACTATCATTAATATTAATGTTAGCGTTCCTCTGTAAATGATAACAAAAAACAAGTATGCGTTATGTTATGTCACTAGTATATTATTCATAGTTTATAGCATGTTCGTTCAGTCCAGTCTACTGTTAATTATTATCACAATCGTTACTAGATTTATAATATTGTTCGGTATAATAAAATAAATATTATATGTCTGCATGCTTAACATTGATATTGTCACACACGCAGGCAAATGCTAATGACGTATATATATACACTCATTAAAAGTTATAAGTACACCAACTTGTTACGATTGAATATTTTGTTATTTATTATATAAACTAGCTTCTTAATTATTTGCGTATATACATGCGAGTAGTACATCAACAATATCGGATAATTGGATATTTGTATTTGGCATAGTATAAGCAGTGAAACGTGTACCCTCTAAATTCAGAAAAATGCAACTGCACAACACTGTGTATCGAACAATGTCTTGAAATGTTGACTACACATTGTCCATCAATACCAAAACCCCCAAAAACATAAAATCTAAAGAATTCCGATTACAGAAAGAACAACAGATGTTTATAAAACATGCATGTCTCATAATAGTCATGTATACTAAGACAAATATACTAATGTATATTAAGGCCATCCCGACCTTGACCCCTGACCTATTGACCTTCAAATTTGTAGAAGTCTTCTGTTGATAATCAACAACCTGTCTGTGAAGTTTTACGATTTTAGGACCCATCGTTCTTACGTTGTTGATCCGAAATCGTTGTGTATTCGAAGGTCGTGGTTTTTTGACCAGTGAACCATAGCGACCTCAAAATCAATGGGGTCATCTACTAATGATGAATAACGTCAACTTAAAGTTTGTGGGCTCTAGGTCCGTTCGTTCTGGAGTCATTGATCGGATAACATTTAGTCGACCAACCGACCGATCGACATGCATGATTGTACTAAGTCATAAACCTCACTTCTAAGATACTGAGACATAAACAAGAGGGCCATGATGACCCTTGCTTATGTAAAATTATGAGAGGCACGGGGTGGGGCCAATATTGACACAGGGGTCATGATTTGAGCAATCGTGGTAAAGGTCCACCAGACAATGCTGCTACTAGCAAAATATCT
The DNA here is from genome assembly GCA_947247005.1 of Spisula solida. Lineage (NCBI taxonomy): Eukaryota > Metazoa > Mollusca > Bivalvia > Venerida > Mactridae > Spisula > Spisula solida. Next base: position 46,435,254 of record OX365956.1, read on the forward strand.
AAGCTCTATGCCTTGGTGGTTCCAGAGGAGAAAATGTTTTAAAGTTGTTTTATATATCTCTTATATAAAATCATAAGATGTCTGGGGTGGGGCCAATATTGACCCGGGGTCACAATTAGACCAATCCTGGTAGAGGTCCACTAGACAATGCTACATGCTAAATACGAGATCCAGAATTACGTGGACTTCTGCTCTAATTCAAAAACCGCTACACTTAAATTTACAAATTTGTGAACAAACTAATATTAATACTTACTGCACAAGTATACCAAATTTCATGTGGATATGATAATAAATAATGTAAATACAGCGTATGTAAGAGGGTATGGTTATGAATCGCGGGGCAGCTCAGAAATGACGTACGACGTCGCCCCCACGCCTGTATCATTTCATGATGCTTTTGAACACTGTTAAGCAACTGTTCTTTATTTTCCCTCACTCATTATGCTCTTATTGTATGCATATCTAATCGTCCTGTCAATAGTTACCTAACTGTAACGGTACCAGTCCTGCAAGATAATATTTTCCCACTAATGTCATAAATGGTTGATTCTGACCGACGTTAGCACCGATCCAGTCAACGTCGGGTTTTTACCTCTACCCACATGACCTGTCACGTCATCCAGATCTTCTTTAAAACGTCTATGCCATTTAAAAATAAGTGGCTCTGATACAATATGTCTAATACTTTATTTCTCCAACATTACTTTCGTCTGCATTGGGGGCTTTCCTAGCTGTGCAAAGAATTACATGGTTATGCGAGTGTAAAAGAAATTTTGTGACGTCATTATTGACGTTAATTATGATATGACAACAGTTACATATATATTCATAATATGACGACTACATCGAATTGTACTTTGAACTTTCTCTCAGTTGTCGATACAATATTAGACAACATGATGCCATATTTCTGAATTTCTAAATGAAGAAACACAGTAACAATCAGCAATAACGTAACACGTTTTACTGAAAAAATCTGTGTTGATCCGCGAAAGCTTTTATGTGTTGCCATGGTAGCGTATAACTGTTGGTGCAAAGAATTGTTTTCAGATATTTGTTACATTTTATGTCAATAATAGATAAAAGTCGCGTGTGTGTAACTTTCATACCGATCTGACCTAAAATAAACTTTCTACAGCAAAAGTCCACGTAATTCTGGATCACCCCTCGTATCTAAGCTCTATGCATTGTGGTTCCAGAGAAGAAGAATTTTTAAAGTTATTTCTATATATCTCTTATATAAAAATTAAGGGACCCCTGGGGCGGGGTCAATATTGACCCGGGGTCATGATTTGAGCAATCTTGGTTAAGGTCCACTACGCAATGCTTCATGCTAAATATCTTATCTCAGTGGCTTGTGGTTTCTTAGAAGAAATTGTTTAAGGTTTTGTTACCTGGTTGCCATGTCAACCAGAGTTCTAGATGGATCAACTATTTTTGAGCATTTTTTAAATATCTCACCTCAGGAACATCCAGGCAAAATTCCATCAATATTGGTCAAACTGTTTCAGAGGAGATGTCATTTGAAAGTGTGGACGGACGGACGTTCGGACGTACGACGGATGGTGAGTGATCACAATAGGTCACCTTGAGCACTTCGTGCTCAGGTGAGCTAAAAACTTAACTACTTACAATTCCTAAGATGTTTAAACATAATAACTTTAAAATTAACATAATATCGTACATTCTATATTTCTATATTGTGTAATATTTCACGCTAAAAGGAAAATGATATACACTATTTGCATATTGCTATTTAATCTGTTGGTGTACTTAAAGCATTTAATAAGTGTATTTTAATTTATTCAAAAAAACAACTTATAAGGTTCAAAATGTTTGCAATACTGTAATATACACGAATCTTCCTATTTGGAAAGTTGATCATATAGAAAGATACCAGGCGCGTAGATTCATCATTGTGCTAGGGGTGTCGGGGGCTGCTTACTCGAAGAAATTGAATACATTGGTGTATTCTGTTGAATTAGGGCAATTCTCGCGGTACTTTATTTAGTTCTAAAAACTTCAATTTAAGATAATGAAATTGCAAATAAACGCCAAAATTGGCAGAGATTTTCTCTATATAAGTCAAACAAATGCATGAGATTAAATTTAATATGTTCGCATAATATGCAGATATGCTCATAGAAGACTAGTCGCCGTTCCCTTTCCATGCCAGCAAATAAAGCGATATTGCACCCTCTTAAAACTACATGCATGACTATTGGTTCTAAACAAAAACTACACAACATAAACGACCTTGAACTATATATTAAAATACTGAAATAATCAATGTAGAATCGCATAAAGTTTTAGGAAAATATATAGAGAAACATTTATCTTGACAAACCCATATTGACAAAACCTGTAAGAAAATGGTTTGAACATAATTCCCTTTAAAACGTATTCAGTATGTTCTTACCGCTGAAATGAAACTACTAATTATTTCCGTTGCAAACCGATATTTGATTTCGATGTATAATATGTCACAAGGCAAGTCAACGATATGTAAATCGATAACTAAGCTACAGAAACGATCAGCTAGAATCATAACTAATGCAGAATCAGTATCATGGTCCTCAAAAATGCTGTCTGATCTCAATTTACTTTCAGTTTAAAGCAGATGCAAATATCTTACATGTCTACTAGTTAATAAATCCATTCAAAACTTAAGGTGATTCCCTACTCTTCAGTTGAGCGGAATTTTAGAAATTGGTGTAAATAATACGTATTGAAAGCGTCTGACTACCATGATGAAATAGTACGAAAAACTTAAAATTGATGTGTCAGCATGTTCTCATATCTTAAAATTGCGTATTTATTGTAAAGTTATTACTATATTATACTACAATATGCTTGCAGAATAAGATTATAGCTGAAAGTTTATGTGCCATTTATTCCAAACGTTGAAACACCAACACTCGCTAATACTAGCTTCAACGCATGTGAAACGGAACATAATGCGCCCACACACAATTGTATCCAAGTTTTAATATTTGTTTAGCAAGCATCCCGACTACTTTAGAGGAATGCTCTTTTGCATTTATTTCGTTAGAATATAGACTAGCTAATGCCAAAGAGCATGGGCTCATCTTTAAATATACATATTTTTCAAAAACAAATTATCTCGAAAACTGGATACAACGTATTCAAAACGTTTATTGTATTTTGTAAACTCTCCTGGGTTTAGACATTTCCGAAATCACTAAAGTGTCAATTAAAAACAATCTAGCCGAGCAACTGCCATGAAATTTGGGATAAAACTTCTATAATATTTACTCTACTGGTTGCATGTACGAAAAGAGTATGGTGTTAAACTACTTTTTCGTATAACTTAAAAATGATAAATCACATAATTTAAAATATCATTTAAAAAAATACATATAACATGCATAGTCTAACACAAACGTTATCGTGTGATTCCGTATGTACGAAATTTCGTGCGTGCCAAGTTTCATGTAATAAAATGTCAAACTTTTTTGGTGAAATGCAAATTTCAGTTTTTAGGGGGTGGGGGTTCCCCAAAATCTAAAATTATCTTGAAAACTAGCCGAGCAAAACTGTTATGGGTTTGCACAATCACTATCACGAGTGTGTTCTTTATAAAAATCAGGTGTTTGATACCTCTTGTACAGAAAATATTAAGAGTAGGGAATTACCTTAACACCTACTTACATTAACGAACTTCTTACTTTCTCAACAAATACCGAGTAAAAACTACCGTCAGTATCAAATAAGAATCTAACACATAAAACACGTAACACCAATACCTCAAAAGAACGTTTAGTTATTGTAGTATAGAAATATGGAACAAAATACCAGTTAATATTAGTGTTTCAAGAAATATTAATAACTTTTAATGTAGTCTCAAAACATTTCTACTAAAAACTGACTTATTTTAGTATGCTTTTAATTTTGTGTAATTATGCTTAATTCATTTTAAGTGTCTTTGTAGTGCATTGTTCTTGATATATGATTATTTTACATGTTTTAAAATATACTCAGCATCAATGGAAGCTACCACTCTATTGACTCTTATATTTTAAAATTCACGTTACACTGTGTTAAACGCCGAACACGACTATGTTTTGACCTTACTGTGAAGTCACAGTTATCCTATGTAACAGTACTCAAATGCACACACTATAAAACTTTTGTACCTTTGTATTGTATACAAAATATACAGGTTTCCAGTATATAAGTGGTAACTTTTCAGTTGCATCCAGTATATATCTATTGTATACTTGTCGTGTACTTATGTTTATCTGGGATTTTTTTTAGTTTATTTTGTTGCTGTTTTAACTTATTAAAGAAGGCCTCGTTGTAAATAGGATGTTCATCGATATATTTGTGTGTATTTTCATGTATATATACGAACTATCACTGCAGTGTGTTGATCCGTTGGGTGGTATTACCTCGAGATGCTTGTGTAATGCCGTATCTCGCGAGACCGCCAGGTCGAGCATGATGCGGTATGGCGCAAGCAACGAGAGGTAATACGGCTTAACGGATAAACACAACTGCAGAAATATTCCTTTTATTATGTACCTACAAAAGTGAAAAAAGCACTTATACGGGCGAAAATGCGTTTAATGTGTATACATTGACGTCATGAACGTCGGCATATTTTCGGAATATAATGCGACGCTCATTTATAAAAAGTCAACGTTTGCGTCGTGACGTCATTGACTTTGGCATATGTTCGGTATATAACACGTCAGACATGCATGATACGGAATCAGAAAACCAGACATGTATGATACGGAAAATGCAATCTGTCGCGTTGTATTCCACTGTGCGATTTGGTCTGTATTCGTGACAATACATTGGTATGTCCCCTATATAATAAATTGATGTATCATCGTAATGTGTTATATTTTGAAAATAAAGAGATTATTATTATTGTTATTATAAACATTGTCAATCATTCCTAAAGTCTATATATCTGTAGCAATAGCATGCAAAATTGCCAGTCCAGACAGACGGTCAGTGGTTATAGTAGGTTGCATATATATATATTTGTCCTTCTTATAATACTAATACTCCCTCACTTGATGCTCGGGAGACCCGTGACTGCACTTTTAAGGTTTCAAGCGGGATTCGAACCGTATTGTCCTTATGACAGGCAATTGTTGTCTGTGATTTCATGGGTGTTCTATTATGTGTCTATCGAGCTTCTCTGTTTCTGTTGAAGGCTTCCTTCTTTGTCCGAGATTTTATCATCTTTTTGTTTCTGGCCACAGTACAGTGGTACAGTTGAAAATAAAAATAAATAGCATCGGCACATTGGTAGTGTTTGTATCAATTATATATATGGTGCATTTGTTGCAGGTTTAGAATTGTTTATGCGTTGATAAATATAAGCCGTACCTCAATTGACCGAGTTCAAAAACTGGTGGAGGCACCCCTACTGACTGGCAAATAACTATGCACTGCATTTGTATAATATCCTTGTATATTCTTGTACGCGTGTGTTCTAGGAGATGTAACCACCAGGAACATACCTCGGCTACGACCTCAGCTGAAGCAGCAGACTATAACACTATTGATGATAGTACAATTGGAGATGATATCGACGTTGACACGGCCTATGATCTACACCCGGACCTGCTGGAGAGATCTGAACACAATAACGTGTCAACTGAGGAGGAAGACGGGTATGATTCCCATGGATACCTTGATCTGGGGAGAACTGATAGAAATGACACGAAAACTGATCAGGAAGGCAGATATGCTTCCGATGGATACCTTAAACCAGTACACACCAACATAATTACTAGCTATGACTATGTACGTGCTCGTATAGTAGACAAACCGCTTGAAACTGACGAAAGTAGATATCTTAAAATGGAGAATGGACTACGCAAGTTACCAGAAGTTCCAACCGTTAAACAAAGGGAATTACAACATACGTATGAAGGACTGAAAAGCAATAGAGAGCAGGAACATGATTATAGTAAAATGAACGTGAATAAATAAAACATTTGGTATTGAATAACAACCTTACGTTGACAATAGAAATAATTTTATACATTTGCTGTTAAATAATAAGATTTGTAAACCGATTTTGGAAGTTTGTAAACGTATATATAACGCATGGGCTTCTCATTGGCTGGTCAAGGGAGGCAACTCTGGAACAAGACAGATATTTTGCGGAAATAAGATTAAAACACTAAAAGAGCTTCCTATGCATCGTCGTTATCTTACAACAAAACGATACCAAGCAACAAAATTATCCATAAACACATGCTAACAGGAAAGATTTTTACGTATTAAGAATAAATTTTTTTTTGTCATTTCGCCCATCATGAAACGATCCTGTAACCACTTGTGCTTGAGAGTGTCCACAGAGCAATGACAATACTGGCAGGCGTCCTCCATCCGGACACTTTTGGCATATTTTTCACGATAACTCGAGAAATGTGTAAATCAAGTCATTGAAATTTCACCTGAACGTAGCTAGGTTCGTCTCTGACTGAAGAGCTAATTTGTTTACTTCTAAAAATAGCTCAAGTGCATTTTTGTGGGCCGTTGTAGGGGTCACTTCATCAACTCATTTTTAAATCCAACAGGACCATCAATCCGGACACCTTGTAGTCGCAATTTTATTACGAAAATAGCGTTAAATATCGAAATTAATTTATAATGCATCAAGTGAGAGCACCGATGGATGGTTTGTGCAAAAAGATTATATTAAGTCAGACAGGGAAGGCAGCACTCAACTTAACCAGCCGAGCACAGAAAACATTAAAAACACACAAAGCACAATGTCTAACTAAACAAGCGCAGATCCACCCAAGTCCAAGCTGTCGAAAAGTATAATAAATTCTAACTAGCTGAATGACCCAGTAGAAAAGATACAGCAACCAAACGGCGAAATGCCTACGCTGAATGACCTAGTTACAACAGTAAAACTGCTGAACTACATAGTTATAGCAGCCTTTAGTCTCAAAAGTTAAATAACAGTATTAAAACGTTGAAAGGCCCGTATAAATTTGTAGGACTTATCTCCCGTGAATATTGGAAAATATCGATTGAAACTTAGCGGTAAAATTTTAAAAGTTCACTTTTCATAGCAGACATTTTGATAAAAAAAGGCGTTGTACGATGTTTTGAAACTCTGCACCTATTTACTAAAGCTATATTTTCCTGGTTTAACTGTTAACAAAACATCGCATCGGCTTACCTCATATTTAGCATGAGGACCGTAGTTTACATTTCGGGGCTGCGCAGAAGTATTGCGCAGTTATGCGATTTTCGACTTCCCCTGTAATGTAAACAAACCTCCCGAGTGCAGACGAAAATAAATGCGACATTTCTTGCAAATTATTTAACTACAATCACTGCGACTCCGTAGTGTTGACGAAAATCAAGCGCCTAATTGATTTCAACAGATGAACAAAATTAATGGCCGCGAAAAAGCGTTTTTGAGTCAGTCCGGATTGGTGGTCGTCCGGATTTGGGGGTCGCCAGCCAGTACATGCTTAGTGTATGGATGCATGTTGATAAATTGCTGATGTAACTTACCACGTTATTTATTAGTAGCTACTACGACATGGTATAGTCCAGAGCATTTGAAACGACTCTCGACCTTCAATTAACATAATGTAACAGCTGGTATTTTTGTCTATATTTATAACCCCGTTGGATGTTTTCATAAGAGCGGGAAGTATCACGAATACGCTCGAGGTATAATACCTACACAAATCTAAAGGACCAATGTTGCACGATTTGCTCACGGAAATTTATATATTCAACGCAAAAACCATGTAAAATATGCATGCATGAATGTCAGGATCAGGTTAAATTCTCTGTGCTATATAACGTCTTTATCATATTCATTTCTCCCAAAGGGGCAGAACTTTTGACGATCTGTATACATGTATATTTCTTTGTCGTTTACGTAACTGTTGAAACTGTACATGCATGACAATAATATACTACTCAAAAGTTGATACGGGTCAACAAAATTCCCTCGTGAATATTTTGCAAAATTAAATAAGATGGACTGATGGAATTTTTAGACATACATTGTTCCATCATCAACATTTGTTATAGAAAGCATTTGAATTGGTTGCATCATCGTGCATGTGATGTTTGCTTTCATTTTGTGCATTATAAAACCTACATGAGGATTTTATTGTGTTAAATCTCCACGTGTTTTTTATCAAGACATTCTTCCTATTGGTTCTATGGCAACACTTTTATTATACTCGAGCACTTTGACAATTCCTCCAATAAAAGACAAATTAACATTAACCTGATGATTGGGCACGATTTTCTCGATTTTTTCACTACTTTAATAGCCAATATTACAACGCCGTCTATATGACATTTACCACGACAATACGTCGATTGGCTGACCATGGTCTAAGTGATATTTACTAAGATAAGAAAACCATGTCGTTAATTGGCTGACAGCAGCTTACTAGTGTCCTGTGAGACCATTGTTAGTCGCTGTCAGCCAATAAAAAGAAAAATAGAAAGTCGGACAGGGAAGGCAGCACTCAACTCAATTCCGTAGTAAATATCGTATAGACAGCGTTTTAATATCGTCTATTAAAGTCGTGAAAATCGTGCCCAGTCACATGTTTTATTCTACTTGTATATGCTAAAATTACAACATAAAGTTTATGGTTTCGAGCACACGGGAGAGGAAAATATTAACAGTAATTAACTACATTTAATTCTGACAATTGCAAACCAATTGGGAAACTTTTAAAATATATATTACGGACGCTGCATATCATTGTGTAGATGACAAAGCTACAAGGGCCTTAAAATTTACCATTTTAAATTAGTATTACTATCCGTCATGGAAGACACCAGCTGAATAGAAAGACACAAAGACAGAGGATGTGAGATAATAAACGAACATGTATCTTTGTAGAACCGATTCAGCCAACATGCTAGACCACAAGTGTGTTCAACCTGTTTCGCGAGTGTGCAGGATCAAACAGCAGTAACCATTGTAAGTGCTTGATTTGTTCCGAGCATCATACCATCTAATGACATAGTCTAGGTCGATTACGTAAACTGTTCTTACAACTTATATTATAAGCTCCCGACACCTCACTCTTGGTGGTATACATTGTCACGTGGTCTTGAGAAATGCTTTCGTCCTTCCACACTGAATATTTTGTCTGACACCAACTACGCCACGGTGGGAACCAACAGATGTATCCCAAAATGGGCTACGCATTATTCAATCTGTCGTGCTTCCGGGCACACATATGTCATCATCATTTCGACGGGAAAAGGCGAGACTCTTATTTGTTAACAATTTGGGTTAAAATTAAAATGTTTTACCAAAATATCTAAATGTGATGCAAACCTTTATACATTCCCAAACATGTACATGTATTTATTTTAACTCTATTTGTTAGAACGACGGAGAAAACCCTATTGTCCATCAGGCGGTATGACTGGAAATCAGCGACAATTTGTTTAACACGAGTATATCTTCTTTATTTTCACTTCAGTGGCTTAGTTCCAGTTATATAAACGTGACGTATTAATTCCACACATGTACCAAATTTAACGACCAGAATAATTTTATTGCCACAAAAAATAATTTTGGGATCCATCTGTTAGTTCCCCCGTGTACTCTATGTTTATCTGCTCATCGGTACCATAATTATCTAACAAGATAAATTGTGAGCCACTTCTCACTAGGTCCATCAACTAAGAAAATACGGAAAAACAACTTCTGTAGAGTGAATATATATTTAATTGACAGGATTGTTATTTGCCTGTATCTAAAGTTTCACATACATGTAACAATAGCAGACTATATCTTAACAAATACCAAAGGTAGTTCTATGCAATACGTCCAGTAAAATACAATGACGGGAATAGTCTTAAGCGACAACAATAATAAACAAAAGGAAGGGGAGCCGCAGACCGAGCACGCATCAATATACGATGCGTGGTCTCTTGTTACAGTAACGACACGGGGTGTGCTCCCGAGCACGCCTCAATATACGATACGTGGACTCTTTTTACTGTAACGACACGGGGTGTGCTCCCGAGCACACCTCAATATACGATACCTGGGCTCTTTTTACTGTAACGACACGGGCTGTGCTCCCGAGCACGCCTCAATATACGATACGTGGTCTCTTTTTACTGTAACGACACGGGGTGTGCTCCCGAGCACACCTCAATATACGATACGTGGGCTCTTTTTACTGTAACGACACGGGCTGTGCTCCCGAGCACGCCTCAATATACGATACGTGGGCTCTGTTTAGAACGCCGCACAATATACACAAGGAGAACACAATATAAATGACGATAAGAGTTACAGAGAATTCTATCGCGATCTGCGGATTAATCCATTAAATAAAGAGCGAACCTAACAATGTATTATTACCCTCATAAAACATACCTATCAAATTGGCTGTTTCTATTTACGCCCAGTATCACGTGACATATTTATGAATGAATGAACGTAAACTTTATAGTAAAATTATCTACGAGATACGATGACAAGGCGAGTTGCACGAGAATCCAGTGTTACAGCTATGACGCATCTATTTTTAGAAACTCCAATATACCCTAGCAACCAAGTTTTATTAAAGCTTCTGATAATCAATTCATTTATATTTTTCATTTTATGAAATAGATACTATATACTCGTGTTATTAAAATTGTTTCAATATTTAAAATGTGGTATTTCCTTCAGAAAATTACGAAGGTCGTTTTCATTAACGAGGGAGGTAATTGTACCAGCTAATAAGCAACTCAATTTCAGCGTGGAATTATGTGCAATGTCAAATGGGTGAAAATGGAATGCGCGCAGTTAAATAGTGCGGGATATTATCGTATTTAGAATCGAAATAAAAACTCTGTTCTTGTATATTGTCGGTGAATAAAACACGGGCACTAGTTCGGATGCTACGCACTCGTGATTTAATTTTTCCGCATCCGAACTCCAGCCCGTGTTTTATTCACCGACAATAAACGCGAACAGATTTTTATTTCTTAAATAACGTAGACAATCAGCATGAGTCATCCCACGTTGAATTAAAATATATCAATAAGCTGGATCTGGTACAATATCTGGAAGTGAAACACCGTATAGAGTGTTACTTCTGCGGACAAAACAATTTGAGATTTTGGTCTAAATGGGTAGGTTTTAATTCTGCGGTTTTTATTTCTGCGACCTACCAGAACATCGGGAATATGTATATGAAGTATTCGTGTCTATATACTATGGAGCAACAGCAGGGCGATGATTGAGTCGTTTACTGTTACAGTGACAAAATGTTTAAATCTACAAGAACATAGATATGCCTCACAGGTTTGTGAAGTAGATATAGAATACAGGTGGGTCTTGTGCGGTTATGTAAACGCAAATCATTTTCCCCTTAGCGTGGCGTATATTTCATAGAAATCGATGAATAAATAAGTACTTACAGATATTTTTTGTTTCAGATATGAAGCAAACATCGTCTTGGACCTGTAGCCAAAAGTCAGGTGTTATTGCTACACTGTAATATTGAATCTTATCCATACACGTTGAGACATAGTACGGAACATTTGACTTGGCGCTAATTAATCCTCGTGTGTTCTTAATATTGTACCGTAAGAATGTTTTGATTAGTTAAAATAACAACGGATAAGCACGGATATTCATGGATTCCTCGTTAAATGTTTCCAGCTATACCAGTGAAATATAATTTATTTCGTCAACTGTCTCTGACTATACATATAAACATATTCAATATAAAAAATCATGATTTATATACTCTACTATTATATAGCTGTAAATACAAAAAATGTAAAACATAGTATTAAAATTGTTTTTCTATAATGATGCCGGTACCAGGGACACGTAACTAAACATTTCTGATAATACTTGTAAATAATAATGCTAGAATGTCCTCAATACAATAATTTACGTACATTGATATATGTAAACTGTTGGGCTTCAAGCCTTATGTTTGAAATACATATCTATATATCTATCTATCATAATTAGGCTATAATAAATTGTAACCATACATAGCTATAAATAGTAACATTATCATATATGAAATGTTGTCGGTACCAGGGACACGTGACAATACATTATTTTCTGTGTATGAGTACACCGGAGAAACTGCTGGTAGAATAGGAATCTTCATACAATCTGTATCCTGCACAGCTAGCTGTACACCGTACAGTAACACGGTCCCCCTTCACCACATCCGCTACTGTAACCATGGTATGAACGGTAACATAATCCTTCTCCCCAATCAGACCACGTTGTACGATATCATCATTAACGTAAATACCATAATTTGCAGAGTGTGATGCTGTCATAGACAATTGAACTTGGAACATATATAGACCACCTACGGGTACAGTGAAAACACCCGTCTGGTAACTATAGGCATTCTCGTAGTTCAGTTGATCGGTCGTGAATATGATCACCTTGCCGTTAGCCATGGCTGTGTCTGTTACTTTATGACTTTGAAAAGCAACTGGTTGTATCATCGACGATTCTGAAATGGATAAAATTACTGTCTGATCTTGACATGTGTTATATGTAAGTTACTTACTAGTTATAAGGTATTTAAGGTTTTGAATGACTATTGTGAGATATTTAAAAACAAGAAATATCATTGAATGTAATGAATACCCCCCCCCCCGATACTGCTTTGCACATAAGTGCATTTAAGTGTACTAGCGAACATATTATACCTTAAACATTTGCCAGGGCGAAAAAGGTACTTGTTGGCATCCCTATTTTACCTATATTAACATTATGGCATTGTTCCTACAAGTGAAGTGTTGGTATTGAAAAAATATATATCAGATCACTCAACTGGTCAATGTTAACCATGGCAACTTCCGGTAATCGCAATAAGTCATACACGTTGATTTTTACAGCATCCCAATAAGTCATACAGTAACCGAAAATATCGTATCTCAAACTTTTTGCCTTTTGTCATTTTGTGTAAATTCAATTTGTACAGTCGAGAAAGGCTGTTATCTATAGTTATTATGTACGAATTAATGTATGTATTGCAGTCATTAAATACCACAGAAAACTATACTGAAACGAAAAAGAAACGCAGGGTTGAGTTTCTAAGATGTTAACTACCATTTCAATATATCTTAGTTAGAATGAAGATTAATCCATTGTGAACAAGGGCGATAAACAAACGGTCAGGTTTTTTCAGAGACAATTTTACAGCATGTTTAAAAGGTCGCCAACCCAGCCATATCACGCTGAAGTCAGATACGGGCCTGTATACAGGTGGTGTGTACCTCAGTTATCATCACTGCGGTATACCGTACACCGGATATTGCTAGTAAGGTGAGTAATGTTATCCATTTTCGCGACCTTCAAGTGTACACCAGGGTAAGTTCTGAGGCGCTTTTTTGTCTTTCTGAGTGTGTTTGATGCATATTTTATACAAAAGTATCTACTACGATAATTTTCCTAGTCATTGAAAGCCGGCTAACGACCAGGAATCACTTAAAAGGGTGATTAAAAGACCAAACTCTTTTCGTTACTCACGCAAAAAATAAGCTCGTTCTGTCAAATAAAGATGTTTTTGTTTATATTCTTCGTTAAACTACACAACTTAAATCGAGCAAAATGACATCCAAATGACCAAGTTTATGTTGATAATGTTTTACCAGGAAAGGAATCATAAATAACGGGACATTTTGAGAATAAATAAAATGTGAGTGTACAGAGTACTGCTTTTTGTGCGCTCACTGGTGTACGGAGTATTGCTGTTTAGTGTACGTAGTATTGCGCACGGAAATTATGTAAATTTTAGGTATAACCAGTGTTATCTGGTAGATATTACTTATATCGTCTCGCGATCTATATCTGTTGAAAATTGGAGAGTGTAAAAGCTACATTAAAACATGCTGTAATGTACGAATCCTGACGTAGGTCCGAACATTCCTCGAAATTTTATATGTAATACTTTACACGTACACCAGTTTGACAGGTTTAGAGTATGATTAGTACGTATTTATCGTACAAATTTAGGTAACTACTCCATTGTCTTAAATAAAGGTCGTTTCTACCATACGTTCAAATGCTAACTGACTAAAGGTTGTTCAATGAACATAATATTTGCTGACTAAAGTCTTGGATTTGTTCATGTGTATACAAACTTAACAACATATAAATACATGTAAGCTATAAATAGATAAATTCCCATCCTTTTTTAGAATAATAGGTTTTTGAACCCACTGGTCTGAACCCTTCCCTAGAAAAATAATTGGTCGGATCCACTTGAGAAAATGTCTGTATCCATGCATTACCATATTAGTCCAGGTGCCAGAGGGGGTAACCTAACTTTGGAGTCCGCACAAAATGTTTTGGTACCAAAATGTTCAGGAGAATGTCCCCACTCAGAATCTGTTGTGTGACACCTTGTCACCCTTGATCATTTTCCATCCAAGATGGCCGCCAAGATGGCCGCCATTAACTGCCAATTGATACACAATATTATGTTTCAGTGAGGAAGTTATGAATGAATGTAATGCTAAATGTTTGCATTCATAGTATTCACTTGATGGTGTGTTTCAAATGGGCATACTACACTGACCACTATGAGGCCAAGGTCAAGGTCATTTCAAGGTCAAGGTACATAAATAGCTGAAAATGTGATATTTTGCTCTACCTTTGCACTAGAATATATATTTTGTTTGTATATTGTATCATATAATTGGGATAGAAAAGTTATAGAAGTTTTGGTAAGAACATTTATCTCTAATTCAAAAAACTGTTTTTACTTCAGCATATTGTAACTTTGTGAAAATAACCATTTTATTCTTGTCCATGATGTCAGATATGACATTTTTTGTAAACTTTCTGATTTGATATTCATAATTAACCTAACTTTGGAGTATTTACAAGAAAAGATTTGGTACCAAAATGTTTAGGAGGATGTCCACTCTCAGAATATGTTGTATGACACCTTGTCACCCTTGAGCATTTTCCAAGATGGCCGCCAAAATGGCCGCCATAAGTTACAAATGCATACATTATTTATGTTCTAGTGAGGAAGTTATGAATGCATGTAATCGTAATTGCTGCATTCATAGTATGCATTTGATGGTGTGCACGAAATGGACATACTACACTGACCACTTCGAGACAAAGGTTAAGGTCCTTTCAAGGCCAAAGAACAAACATTTGATATTTCTTCTCTTCTTTTTTATGATAATTATATTTGTTACAATTTGATTTGGTTAGAAAATGATAAATGTTTTGGCAAGTTCATGTTTTCTAATTATGAAGACTTTTATTCAGCATGTTATAATTTTGTGAAAATAACTTTTTTATGCGTGTCCACGATGTCCGAGGTGACATTAATTCATACAATTTTTTATTATAACTACCTCTTTCGAACACATGTATTGACATTTACATGTTTCGCTATAAAGTATAGATTTCATTGTTAAGCCTACATCTGTTTGTTACATCGGTAGTGTAGGTACCCATAGAGCTAGGCTGTGTGGTATGCTCTATAGAACCCGGAAATGCTGTTCTATGCAGTGTCATGTACACCCAAGAATAACTGTGTTAATCATTGTTATGTACCATATAGAGCCATGCAAGGCAGGGTCTTGTAGTTATCCAATATAATTATCGTAAAAGGTCTATTTCTGCCTATATTGGGCACCGGCAGGGTAATGAATGGTTTGTTAGGTCGTGTTAGGTACCTTGTAGGGGATGGCATGGCTGTACTTGGAGATGATGAGCTCCTCTTCTTAGTGACTAGGTTTCTTTAATTAACGGTAGTGAGTACACCTATAGGTCAAGGGGTGTATGTACTTGGTGGTGATAAGTACCCCTTAGAGCCTGTTATGGATGTATTACGTGATAGTTACTACCAATAGGCTTGGATGGCTGACGAGGTGGTGATGAGTACATATAGGGGCATATATGGATGTACCATGTGGTGGTAAGTATCCCATACAGCTTGGCATTGCTGTACCTGGATATGACGCGCATCCCCGAATGTTCGGTAAGCTGCAGTTAACATTGCCGAGTACACCCATAGGTCATGGGTTGGCAGTCTTGGATGGTGGTGAGTTACCTATAGGGACTGATATGGCTGTACTTGATGTTGATGAATACTTCAAATACGCGGGGTGGCTGTCCTGTGTAGTGGGGAGTATCCTTTAGATCCTGGTATGGCTGTACTCTTTAGTAGTAACAACCTCAAAGAGACAGTGCTGTCTGATCATGGTGGCGAATACCATACATGGGCTCGTTAGAACACCTTTGGGGCAGGTGTGTCTGTATTTTGTGGAAGTAAGTACTCCAAGGAGCATTGGATGTCTGCACATGCTATTGGTGGATACCATATAGGGGCTGTGCTGGCTGTACTTGTTGACTTTGAGTTTTCCTAGGGCTCAGTTTTGTCTGTACTTGGTGGTGATAACTATTTAATAGCATAAGGTATAACTGTCATTAGTGGTTTGAAGTACCTTGTGTGACCATGTAGGACTCTGTATTGCATAGTGTATTGATGTATGTACATGGTGGTAAGTACCCTATTGGGAATGTGATGGCAGTGCTTGATGATGGAGAGGACCCCTAAGGGTCTGATATGGATATACAGTTACTAAGTGGTAGTGGTTACTCTCTAGAGTCAGGGATATCTATACTCGATGAAATTGAGTACCAGGGGATGTGATGGCTGTACTTGGTGGTGGTGAGTATCCCTCATGTTCTTGAAGACTAACCTAAGTGTTAGTGGCTATCCCATAGAAAATAAGATGTATGTGCATGATGGTGTTGAGTATCGTGTAGAGGCTGGAATGGCTGTACTTGGGGCTGATGAGCTTGACTAGGGCTGATCATTCTTCTTGTATCACATGTACTATGTGCTGAGAGTATCAAATAAACTGTAATCTTGTTCGGCAGTGTGTTGGGCACTTATTCTTTTTTTGGATTTCTGACAGCTACAACTAGGCATTATAGTCATTTTAATGTGGAAACTGGGTCATTCAGCTAGGGCATTCAGTTTTTTCTCGCTGAAATTAATTCATTATACTTTTCTACAGCTTGGACTTGGCGGATCTTTACTTGTTTAGTTGGGCTTGTGCCTAGTATGTGTCTTATGTTTTTTGTTCTCGGTTGGTTCAGCCAGGCTCGGCTGGTAAAGCTAATCCTGCCTTCCCTGTCTGACTTAATATACCGGTATCTTTTTTAGTGACTGGGATCAATTTAATTAACGATATTAGTGGTACTGACTATACTATAGACTTGAATGGCTGTACTATGTTATACATACATCATATGTCATGGGATGGCCGCCTGTGTGGTTGAGAATATCCATTGTGGCCTGGTAAAGCTGTATTTGATTGTGGTGAGTACCCCTTAGGACATTGTATGGCCAACTAAGTGATAGTTAGTATCATATAGAAGATAAAATGTCTGAGCATGATGGTGTTGAGTACCGTGTAGGGGCTCGAATGGCTGTATTTGGAGCTGATGAGCTCGTCTTAGTGACTGTGTTGACTTTAATGTACGGCAGTAAGTACAACCGTCGATATTTCAACGGATGGCTGTACTTGGTGGTTGTAAGTACCCTTTATAGGTTGATATGGATGTACTAAGTGGTAATGAAGATCCCACAGTCTTGGATGGCTGCACTAGGTGATGCATACTTCATAGGGCAGGAATGTCCTTTTGGTGGAGAATATCCATCATAACCTGGTATGGCTTTACTTTATCGTGATGAGTACATGGGATGGTTTTATGTTTTGAGAGTGAAAACTCCATAGAGCCTGTGATATTAGTTCTTGGTTAAGGTAGTTATCCCAGGCTGTAATATGTCTTGGAGATGATAAATACTATATATTGTATGAGTTGCCGGTCCTTTGTATTGGAGTTAAATGACAAAGGTAATGGGTCTGATATTGTGGTGCTTAGTTGTGATAATTACGTCATCTGGTCTAGTATGGCTATATTTCGTGATATTGAGTATCCCATTCATCCTGGTAGTGGTCGATATAGGGTATATGATGACTGTACTATGTGGTGATGAATACACATACGGCCTGTGATGTCGTTTCATACAGTGATACAGGTCTATACCTACAATTACTAAAACACTGCATGACGCTTCTGGGCACAGTGTCAAATTCGGTCTTCATAACAATTTTGTTAATGTACAAATGTAAAGACTTTTAATGAATGTATATACATATAGAATATCCACTGTCACATTTATAACAAAAAACAATGCTCAACATACATTTTGTACTTCATAAAAGACATATTGCGACGAAATATCAAATTTGACCTTGAAATGTCAATGACATTGACCTTAAAGTGGTCAGTATGTTTTCGAGAGATAAGGATACAACATGAATTCAAATGAAGCTGACAATCATGCACATACTTGATTTATCCATTATAAATAAAACTATATCATATTTGAATATAAGAATTATGAATACCGAATCAAAGAATGTCATCTCTGACATCATGGGCATGAATAAAATGGTTATTTTCACAAAGTTATAATATGCTGAAGTCAAAACAGTTCTTTAAATAAGAGAGAAATGTTCTTACCAAAACTTCTATCACATTTCTTGAATGATACAATATACAAACAAAATATATATTCTAGTACAAAGGTAGAGCAAAATATCACATTTTCAGCTATTTTTGTACTTTGACCTTGAAATGACCTTGACCTTGGCCTCATAGTGGTCAGTGTAGTATGTCCATTTGAAACACACCATCAAGTGAATACTATGAATGCAAACATTTAGCATTACATTCATTCTTTACTTCCTCACTGAAACATTATAGTGTGTATAAATTGGCAGTTAATGGCGGCCATCTTGGCGGCCATCTTGGAAAATGCTCAAGGGTGACAAGGTGTCATACAACATATTTTGAGTGGGGACATTCTCCTGAACATTTTGGTACCAAAACATTTTGTGCGGACTCCAAAGTTAGGTTCATCATATAAACATGACTGGCTGGCACCTGGACTATATTCAATAGAAATGCTCTGTCACACACAAATTATTCCTGAATAATACTCCTTTTATAATGACAGAAAAATATTACACAAATAGAACTGATAAATTCTTTTTCATTTAACAGCACTATACTGTTTGTAATTTGATATAGAATCTATCTAAGAGATATAAAACATTACATACTTATTCTTATTAAGTAGAATTGTTGGTGGGTAAGTCACATATTAAGATACACATATGTATGAAAGGTAATCTAGATATTCAGTTAAAAGTTTAATTCTGTTTAGTTTGTGTTTAGAAAATTCATTATCTTAACTATATAATTATGATACGCTTTACAACCAATGCTTACACTCAAATATTCAAATTTACTCTTTTGAGGTTCATAGCAAGCAACATTTTTGAAAGCATAAAGCAAAAGGTTGTTATAATGTTAAACTGGTACCCAGTATCATTTTTGGCTAATTTCCTAGTTAAATTTAGTGTATTTGGAGGCTTGAGCAAATGTGCAACACTCTGTACAGGTGTGTATCTTTGTTGTACTTTGATCAATTTTTCTGAAATTCGGACTTAAGACATTTAGGTTCAATACAAACAGAATGCTCATTTCAAAAAAAAAAAGCAGCCCAATACTGGTTAATTTGAACATTTCTACGAATACCTGCTATAATATGGCGTACTATAAAGTTGTAAAAATATCCGAAGACGTTAAACCCTAGTTTGGATAATGTAAGTAGTCTAAAGTTTGGCAAATATCGTCTCTGAACCTCTCCTGGTATACACGAGAATGTCGCGAAAATTGATTATATTACTCACCTTTACTAGCAATATCCGTTGTACGGTATACCACAGTGATCACCGGACATTATATTCTCACTATTTTTAATGAATTTAGTGAATATGAGTACTTAGTGGTAAAAATAAATGTATTGAGTGAGAATAACGTGACTATTGTGCAATGTATGTGACCATTAAGCATGTCATGACGTCAAGACGTCACATGAACGCACAGACCTAGGTCTGCAATTGATCCACCAAGTTTATGTATAGCAAAACGTTCCATGCCGCGAACAAGTACACATGGACGGCTGGATGCCAACAATTTCCTTAGCATCGTAAATGATTGACCCTCTTATCTTCAGTCCGCTGTGTTATTGTTAAATGCGATTAAAGAAAAAATCTAAGGTTTAAAAATGATTGATCTCTATGAAGACTACATAACTGTGTGACGAGCTGTGTAACTGAATGCCAAAACAAGGATGTGTTCGAGATTTTCGGATTCATGCTCTTGTCGGAAGTGAGCATTTCGCTATCACACCATTCTACCATAGATGAATGTCTAGGAGCATTGTACCATAGACAATTACTTTGCCAATCTTTATTGTTATTGCACGACGCATTCGTCGGATATCGCAAAAAAAGGTTGCATTACGTTTCTTTTTCGTTTCAGTATATTTGTGACTTTGTTATTTAGAAATGGAGAATATGTTTTCGCTCTTCTGAACAAGGGAATTAGGTAATACACGTATAATTCTTCAACATCTGCAAATACTGTCCTAATGTGGTTTGTAGGAATTCACTAACTGAATCTTTATTAGTATTGCAGCTCCATTTAACACACTTTACGGTTGTCAAAGTATTACAAGTAATTTTTAATTTGATCGTTAGTTTACGGTTTTCGTAAGTGCGTTGATAAAACAGTACTTTGGAGCATATTCCTTGACTATATCCTAACCTGTCCTTAGTCGCCCTTTCACAAGGAACTAGCAAGCTCTCCAACGTGGAGGAAAATCAACTTTGATGTTATATTTCATGAAAGGGTCTAGCAGCATTGATTGGAAGCATTGATTGCAAACCTAACTGGACGAAAACAAGCATGTCGTCATCCGGGAAAAACCGGGGTGACGATACTAACAGTGTTAATCACACCGTGATGATGTCGCTGAAGCATAGTTAGTTAGCATCTATCGATGATGATTCTGAACTGCCAAAAGACAGAGAGGGTTTAGTATAGATTCAGTCCAACATGTATACTACATTGCTTTACAAATAATTTTCTAGTATTAAGTGTTAAAACATACAACATTAAACGTTTATATATCCTTATATACAATCGCCACACTACAAGTAAATAGTACGCACCTTTGATTTTGGTGACCTCATCGGCAAACTGCTTAATGGCGTCCAAGTGATGATTCTTTGTTTTCATTAAATCGTCTTCAATGGCAGCTTTCCTAGTCTCAAATGCGTCCTTCATTTCTCTGATTTCTTCCTGGAACTGTTCACGTTCATTTTTAAGAGTGTTCAGTTCGTGTTTGACCTTACTTTGAGTAGAGTCCACATCCTCTTTTATTTGCTCTACAAATATTTGCAGTCGTATCATCTTTTCTAGTGTCTTTTCCTCGTAGTCAAATTTGGAACAAGACTGTTCCAGTTTAAACGCCATATTTGAACTAATAAGTATCACGAGCGTGAATATAAACACGAACATTTTGTTTCAATACTGATTCTTTACAAACTTCAGAAACACGTCTGTCGACTTGAACTATCAAAGAACTTTTGAAACATGAACTGTACCAGCTACAATTTTATAGATGCGTGCGCATATCTGTACATTTAAGAGGGTCGTTCAAGAAATAGGCGGTGAATTATTGATCATATCACCAATATTGCGGCATATTGCTCAGATAATCTTGAAATTTGACACAATTATAAAAATTATTTATGTTATCATATATTCATGATCACTCTATACTTGCCATGATGGCCCTGAATCACTCACCTGAATAAACTTGCTCATGACATTTTTATGTATAAACATGTGGCCTCTTAAAGAAGACAAGTGCCCTAAATTTGAGAAAGGACCTTATTAGGATGCTACAGACCAAATGTTATGAAGATCCATCAAGCGGTTCAAGAGAAGAAGTCTTTTTAAAAAAATCTATACTATATATAAAATTAAGGGAGGCACGGGATGGGGCCAATATTTTCCCAGGGGTCATGATTTGAGCAATTTTGGTAAAGGTCCACCAGACACTGCTACTAGCAAAATATCTAAGCTCTATGCCTTGTGGTTCGAGAGAAGAAGATTTTTTAAAGTTTTCTATCTATTTCTAAATTAAAATTATGAGATGTCTGGGATGGGGTCAATATTGACCCGGGGGTCACAATTTGAACTAATTTGGTAGAGGAGGTCCACTAGACAAGGCTACATGCTAAATATCTAAGGTCTATGCCTTGTGGTTCCAGAGCAGAAGATTTTTTAAAGTTTTTCTATATATCTCTTATACAAAATTAAGGGCCCCCCGGGGCGCGGCCAATATTTATCCAGGGGTCATGATTTGAGCAGTCTTGGTAAAGGTCCACTACGCAATGCTTCATGCTTAATATCTAAGCTCTATGCCTTGTGGTTTCTTAGAAGAAGATGTTTAAAGATTTTGTTACCTGGTTGCCATGGCAACCAGAGTTCTAGATTGATCAAATTTATAGGAGATGTCATTTACAAGTGTGGACGTACGACGTAAACAACCATTGATACACCGACCCTATAGAATTACATGTTACCAGTATGAAACAAAATAATAAAACACGTAACACAACCATTAATACACCGACCCTATAGAATTACATGTTACCAGTATGAAAAAGATAATAAAACACGTAACACAACCATTGATACACCGACCCTATAGAATTACATGTTACCAGTATGAAACAAAATAATAAAACACGTAACACAACCATTAATACACCGACCCTATAGAATTACATGTTACCAGTATGAAACAAAATAATAAAACACGTAACACAACCATTGATACACCGACCCTATAGAATTACATGTTACCAGTATGAAAAAGATAATAAAACACGTAACACAACCATTGATACACCGACCCTATAGAATTACATGTTACCAGTATGAAAAAAAGATAATAAAACACGTAACACAACCATTGATACACCGACCCTATAGAATTACATGTTACCAGTATGAAACAAAATAATAAAACACGTAACATAACCATTGATACACCGACCCTATAGAATTACATGTTACCAGTATGAAAAAGATAATAAAACACGTAACATAACCATTGATACACCGACCCTATAGAATTACATGTTACCAGTATGAAAAAGATAATAAAACACGTAACATAACCATTGATACACCGACCCTATAGAATTACATGTTACCAGTATGAAAAAAGATAATAAAACACGTAACACAACCATTAATACACCGACCCTATAGAATTACATGTTACCAGTATGAAAAAAGATAATAAAACACGTAACACAACCATTGATACACCGACCCTATAGAATTACATGTTACCAGTATGAAAAAAGATAATAAAACACGTAACACAACCATTGATACACCGACCCTATAGAATTACATGTTACCAGTATGAAAAAGATAATAAAACACGTAACACAACCATTGATACACCGACCCTATAGAATTACATGTTACCAGTATGAAAAAGATAATAAAACACGTAACACAACCATTGATACACCGACCCTATAGAATTACATGTTACCAGTATGAAAAAGATAATAAAACACGTAACACAACCATTGATACACCGACCCTATAGAATTACATGTTACCAGTATGAAACAAAATAATAAAACACGTAACACAACCATTGATACACCGACCCTATAGAATTACATGTTACCAGTATGAAACAAAATAATAAAACACGTAACACAACCATTGATACACCGACCCTATAGAATTACATGTTACCAGTATGAAACAAAATAATAAAACACGTAACACAACCATTGATACACCGACCCTATAGAATTACATGTTACCAGTATGAAAAAAGATAATAAAACACGTAACACAACCATTGATACACCGACCCTATAGAATTACATGTTACCAGTATGAAAAAAGATAATAAAACACGTAACACAACCATTGATACACCGACCATATAGAATTACATGTTACCAGTATGAAAAAGATAATAAAACACGTAACACAACCATTGATACACCGACCCTATAGAATTACATGTTACCAGTATGAAAAAAGATAATAAAACACGTAACACAACCATTGATACACCGACCCTATAGAATTACATGTTACCAGTATGAAAAAGATAATAAAACACGTAACACAACCATTGATACACCGACCCTATAGAATTACATGTTACCAGTATGAAAAAGATAATAAAACACGTAACACAACCATTGATACACCGACCCTATAGAATTACATGTTACCAGTATGAAAAAGATAATAAAACACGTAACACAACCATTGATACACCGACCCTATAGAATTACATGTTACCAGTATGAAAAAGATAATAAAACACGTAACACAACCATTGATACACCGACCCTATAGAATTACATGTTACCAGTATGAAACAAAATAATAAAACACGTAACACAACCATTGATACACCGACCCTATAGAATTACATGTTACCAGTATGAAACAAAATAATAAAACACGTAACACAACCATTGATACACCGACCCTATAGAATTACATGTTACCAGTATGAAAAAGATAATAAAACACGTAACACAACCATTGATACACCGACCCTATAGAATTACATGTTACCAGTATGAAAAAGATAATAAAACACGTAACACAACCATTGATACACCGACCCTATAGAATTACATGTTACCAGTATGAAAAAAGATAATAAAACACGTAACACAACCATTGATACACCGACCCTATAGAATTACATGTTACCAGTATGAAAAAGATAATAAAACACGTAACACAACCATTGATACACCGACCCTATAGAATTACATGTTACCAGTATGAAAAAGATAATAAAACACGTAACACAACCATTGATACACCGACCCTATAGAATTACATGTTTCCAGTATGAAAAAAGATAATAAAACACGTAACACAACCATTAATACACCGACCCTATAGAATTACATGTTACCAGTATGAAAAAAGATAATAAAACACGTAACACAACCATTGATACACCGACCCTATAGAATTACATGTTACCAGTATGAAAAAAGATAATAAAACACGTAACACAACCATTGATACACCGACCCTATAGAATTACATGTTACCAGTATGAAAAAAGATAATAAAACACGTAACACAACCATTAATACACCGACCCTATAGAATTACATGTTACCAGTATGAAAAAAGATAATAAAACACGTAACACAACCATTGATACACCGACCCTATAGAATTACATGTTACCAGTATGAAAAAGATAATAAAACACGTAACACAACCATTGATACACCGACCCTATAGAATTACATGTTACCAGTATGAAAAAGATAATAAAACACGTAACACAACCATTGATACACCGACCCTATAGAATTACATGTTACCAGTATGAAACAAAATAATAAAATCGGACAGGGAACAAAGGCAGTAATCCAGAAAACTGTAGAGCATGAAAGGCATAAAACAGAACACACAGTTTAAAGGACACACAGTTTAAAGGACACAGGGATAAACAGAAAAAAGAAGAAACGAAAAAACGAAACCGAACAATCACTACATGTAAGTGCCACCCTCAAGTTCCAACTTTGCCCAACAAAACAATGAGTGAGTGTTACAACCCGCACTGCTCTGACAGCTGCGTACACAACCTGCAACGAGTGCCGACATCCATACACAGACATGTGTTACGTCCCGCAATGCTCTGACGTAGCTGCGTACACAACCTACAACGGGTGCCGACAGTCATACACAGACATGTGTTACGTCCCGCACTGCTCTGACGTAGTTGCGTACACAACCTACAACGGGTGCCGACAGTCATACACAGACATGTGTTACGTCCCGCACTGCTCTGACGTAGCTGCGTACACAACCTACAACGGGTGCCGACAGTCATACACAGACATGTGTTACGTGACAGATGGTATGAATATAATATTATTCATAGATTGAGAACATGCATAAGTTAGGTGCCACTAGAAAATTATTGATATATAACGTTTAATTACATCAAAAGCATCACTCTAACAGTAATTTAAACTCGTTGCTAAACATTGCACAAAACACGGAATATCGGCCGAATGGCGAGATAAACCGTTTGCTGTACCTTGATGTTAAAGGCGTCGGGCGGGTCTTTGTACTAGGCCGCATAAACCGTTAATCAGAACAACATTATTTCAATTGACAAATGAGATATTTTTATTTTCGACCAAGGGCGTCATGTTAATTGTTATAATATTTATAATCCATGTAATCATTACACTCACAATTATACCCCATGTTATCTCAATTGATATCATAATTTTAAATATCCGTCCATAAATATGAAAATAAACCCATAGGGCGTGATCACTATCTTCATTCTTGTTTAGAACAGCATTGCCGTTTCTAATGAATGTACCTCAGTGATTGACTGAACCCAGTTGTACATATTTCATGGTATAACGTTTTAACTGGTTGATTAATTTCAATGGGATTTTGCATGGATGTAGTACTAACGATGTTGTCTATGAATGTAATTACTTTATGAAGATACATTTCTAAGATAACATAAATTTTACTCTTTATCAATGGTACAGTTACCTGTGATGACGATTAGATGAAATTCAAGGACTTACAACTTCGGACCGTTTAGTCGAGTCAAATATTTAATTACAACGACAAACATTTTATTGAACGCCCCTCATTTATCTTTATGTTTCAACCACGGCATGTGACGTAATCGTTTCAACTGATTTGCACTGATAATGTGTATGATTAACAACGCATATGCCTTGGTTTTAGCTCAACTGATCGCAAGTTGATAGAGTGTGCTTTACACCGTTATTGAACGATATTTTAGTTCTATCGGCGACCGACTCACATAACCGACTTCTGTGTGCTACAGTATTAGCTATATCCCAATGAGTCGGGACGTTTCAACATGAAACGAACAGTGAAATTTGGTTAATGATTCATATAAGAATATGACCTTCACGACCGGAAGTCGGGTCTGGACGGTCTGTATGCAAGCCTAGTATAATAACGACTGGACTACGGTAGGTAGTTCTGAATTTGAAAATATGTTTGATTCGAAACGGTTACCTCTAGTAGAACTATGCTATTTGACATAGAACATATTTTAAAGATTTTGTTCGTTCGTTGGTTCGTCGGTCGGATCAGATCGGGTCGAATGAAACGAATATGTGCTTGAATTAAAGTTCAAACACAGCTAAGTCAAATAACTGATACACTCCAAGTACCCATGTCTTGATGTGCTGTTTTAAATACAGAGCACTGTCTTTGTTAGAATCGAAATAATAAACTATGTAACCATACATTATATTATTATACATAATAAAGTATGCTCATTTGATCATATATACGTTAACTACACACTTGTGATTTCTTTCCTACGTATCAGAGCTCATGAGCGTTAACTATTCGGCGATTAAACACAGGTACTTATATTGTTTCTATTATTTCTTAAGTAAAGCATTATTTGGACTAGGTGTTTACGTATGAGTGCTTCTACCCGTATTTGAACCCGGGTAGCCAGATTAGACAACACACGCTCTAACCACTAAGCTACTGAGGCACACAGTGAATATAATTGTTATATAATATAATATAAGTGTAATAATAATCAGGTGGGTGATATAGGATCGTCACGGACCTCTTGTTAAATGATTTCTCACGCTGATTACTGGCATGTTCAGACAAAAAACTGAATGTTTATGCTGAGTGGTACTTGCATATATCCGGGTCTGAATTGGAGTTATCTGTAACCTTTGACAAATCGTAAAATCCGGCAAACACGAAACTTGACTCAAGGATAAAGACAATCAATCAGATCACATCATATTAAATTCCTGGTTAGTAACGGGCGGTGTGATTGGCTATCCTAATTCTCCAATGAAATAAGATCAAATAAGGATGTAGTTGAACATAAAAAACTTCTAAATGTTAACTCACCTGACAGGGGCGTAGCTAGAAACATCTGATTGTAATCATAATAAAAATTCAGTCTGCATGGCGCATGCATCCCAGAAAAATATGGAAAATGGAACGATGCCCTGGTATTTGACTGTGTCCGGAAACCACTTTTACTTCAGGCTTTAAGACAGAAAATAACTGAAATCTCACCGATTCAACTGCTATCCATGTACACTTAACCGATTAAAAGAATATTACTAGTAGGTTTTTTATGCATTTAAGCCTTTTATTGACAATTTTTACTTTAAAACGAATTCAATACATGGTGAAAAATACGCATATTTCATTTTAATCAAGGTCTAAATGACCACAAAACCAAGTCACGAAAAGTATTGATCGGCAATGTCAAATTCACAAAATTAATAGTGTATTTATGAGTTGCAACCAGCTATGCAAATCAGGCCTCCGTGCCTCATTGGCGGGAAAATATGGGGCTGTGTAATGTTGTTTCACACATCTATAAGAACGAACGCGTAACTCTCTAACCCCTCTGAAGTTTCTGGTTGACGATGCACTTGACGGCTATCTGTGTCTGACTTCAAATATAACTTAACACGCATAAAAATGCAATGACCTCCACAGTTAAATGAGCTGCCAGTAAATATTTGACTATCCAGCATACGCTGCATTGTGTCCGATGGCTAAGATTATACCTTTCTATGGCATCTCAAACTCGTATCCAGAAGACGATTATGGATTGTGATATGGTTGATAAGAAGATGTAAATAATAAATCGAGTTTGAACATGAGTGGACAAATAAAAATGTCATGTACATGTATATGGAATGTATATTTTAGCGAAATAACTAAATCGTATGCATGTACATCATTGCCTTCAAACTGTAGGAATAACAGTAAGTTCTATGAATAACGACTGTCTTCTTTACTTTATTTATTTATCGAACTCCCAACTACATAACATGGGATTATTCTTCCCTGTTTCATGAATTTACTACCCACGAAAATGGACGACCAGGAAATTTCAAACCAACGAAAATACGTAATTTTACAGTATTTAGCATATAAATGTACTTGAATAATAACAACTATCAGATAAACTATATTTAGCATGTCCTTGAACTGTGGTTACAGAAACCGTAAACACAAATCGAGGAAAACTTGCTGTGCTATTTTTGCACCATTACTTTAAACCTGATATTCGTAAAACACGACCGACCTCCAGACTATCATTAATATTAATGTTAGCGTTCCTCTGTAAATGATAACAAAAAACAAGTATGCGTTATGTTACGTTACTAGTATATTATTCATAGTTTATAGCATGTTCGTTCAGTCCAGTCTACTGTTAATTATTATCACAATCGTTACTAGATTTATAATATTGTTCGGTATATAAAATAAATATTATATGTCTGCATGCTTGACATTGATATTGTCACACACGCAGGCATATGATAATGACGTATATATATACACTCATTAAAAGTTATACGTACACCAACTTGTTACGATTGAATATTTTATTATTTATTTTATAAACTAGCTTCTTAATTATTTGCGTATATACATGCGAGTAGTACATCAACAATATCCGATAATTGGATATTTGTATTTGGCATAGTATAAGCAGTGAAACGTGTACCCTCTAAATTCAGAAAAATGCACCTGCACAACACTGTGTATCGTACAATGTCTAGAAATGTTGACTACACATTGTCCAGCAATACCAAAACCCCCAAAAACATAAAATCTAAAGAATTCCGATTACAGAAAGAACAACAGATGTTTATAAAACATGCATGTCTCATAATAGTCATGTATACTAAGACAAATATACCAATGTATATTAAGGCCATCCCGACCTTGACCCCTGACCTATTGACCTTCAAATTTGTAGAAGTCTTCTGTTGATAATCAGCAACCTGTCTGTGAAGTTTTACGATCTTAGGACCCATCGTTCTTACGTTGTTGATCCGAAATCGTTGTGTATTCGAAAGGTCGTGGTTTTTTGACCAGTGAACCATAGCGACCTCAAAATCAATGGGGTAATAATAATAATAATAATAATAACGACTTTATTTATAGTGGATGACATATTTGGTTCTAGACCAATTTTCAATATGGTCCACATCAACATGGGATATATACAATCATTTACAGGAATACATGATAATTATGAGCAAAAGAAAAACATAACAGAAAAACTCATGGAGTCAATAATAAAGATGCAAAACAAAGCACAATGTTAAGGTAATGGTAAATAATTATGATATACAAAATTCAACACTGTAATTTGTAGATATAATTAATAGCGTAATGTTGTGAAACATGTAAATGTTACATCATGTGGCCAGAGTACATCCACTGTAGATAGGAGTTCTTGAATTGTTTGAGTGTTTTTGAAGTACGTATTTGTTTTGGGATGACATTCCAAATGACTGGCCCTGAATAATTTAAGGACTTGCGGTAAAACTCGAGCCGTGGTTTAGGAATATTGAGTTCACCATTTTCAGTTGATCTAAGATGACGATCTGAGTGTTGGTAGTTTTGGTTAAATGTGAATTTCGAATGAAAGTATTCTGGGCAAATATTATTTAGTGATTTGTATACCAATATTGCCTTTTTGTAATGAATTCTGTCTTGAAAAGTCATCCACTTTAATTCTTTAAATAATTCTGCAGATGGTGCATCAAATTCCTTATCAAGAATGATTCTGGCTGCGCGTTTTTGGAACTTCAGAACAGTGTCTAACAGTTCTCCACTGCAGTTTCCCCATACTGTACAACAGTAGTCAATATGGGGCAATATGTACGCATTGAAAAACATTTTCCTAGAGTGGATGTTTAGGAAGCTTTTGATTCTTAGGAGAAGATATAGATAACTATTGCACTTCTTAAGAGTTTGTTCAATCTGACTCTTCCAGTTTAGATTTTGGTCTACATGCACTCCTAAGAGTTTCTCAGACGAGGAGTATGTCAATGACTGTCCTTGCATTTGGATGTTGTGAGAGTTTGTATGCGTAACAATTTTCTGGTTATTGTTGGAAGCAGATATATACATCGCCTTTGTTTTCTTAATGTTTGGAATCATAGCATTTTGACGACACCATTCGTCTACAGTGTTGACCTCATGTTGTAAAATGTTATGTACTTCTTCTATGGTACTGCCATATGCAGATAGTGTGGTATCATCGGCAAACATGTCAACTGATGAATTTTCAGTGTGGAGTGGAAGGTCGTTTATGTAAAGTATAAATAGTACAGGCCCAAGAACAGATCCTTGGGGAACTCCTGCTGAGATTGGTTGTGCATCTGAAAGATTTCCAGATATGCATACTTTCTGTGAGCGGTTTGTCAAGTAGGATGTAAACCATTTCACTGAAACTTCGCTGAAGTGATAAAGTTTCAGTTTGCTTATTAAAAGAGAATGATTAACAAGATCAAAAGCTTTAGTGAGGTCTAAGAAAATAGTCCCAACATAAGACTTATCATTGATAGCAGTAATCCAGTCATCAATAATGGCAGTAAGAGCTGTTTCACAAGAATGGTTTGATCGAAAGCCTGATTGCTTATCGTACAAAAGTTTGTGAATCTCTAAGAAGTTTTTTATATGATCAGATACATGTTTTTCTATGATCTTGGATAAAACTGGCAAAATTGAGATTGGTCTGTAATTGGTCTTATCAGATTTGGATCCTTTCTTAAATATTGGAGAAATTTTTGCCGTTTTAAATTTTTCTGGAAATTTACCCATGTTAATACTTAGATTAATTAGTTTTGTTAGTGGCTTTGCAATTACATTACAACTTATTCTTAATATCCTGGGACCAATGTCATCCAGCCCTGTTGATTTTGAACCATCAAGTGTGTTTAGTTGTTTTAATATGTATTCCTCGGTTGCTAGAGGTATAAGGAATGTTTCATCATGTATTTTGCTGTTGACAAATTGTTTGATTTTTTGCTCACTCTCTTCTACGAGAGTTTGAGGCGGATCTGGCACTGTTCTAAATATGTTTGTGAAGAAGGTGTTGAAAGCTTCTGCTGTGTTTGTTGGGTTTAGAATTGGAGTACCATTGTCATCATTGATATAGTTAGCTTGGTGGTGTTTTTCTTTACCAGATAGGCTCTTGAGATTTCTCCATAGAAGTTTGGGGTTTCTTTTGTTTTCATTAATGGTTTTGGAATAAAATGATTTTTTTGCATGGGTAATTAATATTTTGACTTTTTGTCTCCAGAACTTAAATTGTATTTCATTGCATGTTTTCTTAGCAAAGTTTCTTTGACCAATAGCATCTGCTATTTCATCATTAAACCAGTCTGGTTGTTGTTTGTGTTTGACACGTTTTTCTTTCTTAGGTAAATGACGGTTCATAACATCATCAAATATCTTTAAAAAATAATCTAGTGCATCATCAGGATCATCATATATGTCTATTACAGACCATGGCTGATTTTCCAAGTCATGTAAGAATTGATTTTCTACAAAGTTTTTGTATGATCTATACTTTATTGTAGAATGCAATGGGCCATTTTCATTACAGGAAGAGCATTTCCTGGTAAAGCAGACTGGGAAATGATCACTAAATGTAAGGACTGGGACTTTAACATTTATTATATTTGATGGCCTATTTGAATATATGTGGTCAATAATAGTGGACGTAGTGGATGTAACTCTGGTTGGTTGCTCAACAAGTTGTTTAAAATTGTGTGCACTAGTTAAGTTGTTCCACACATTGTTAACTGAAATATTATTGACATAATTATAGTTAAAGTCTCCAAGCATTATTATTTCTTTGTTTTCAGAATAAACAGTTTCTAAAGATTGTTCAAATTCGTTATTCCAATTTGTTGTAGAGGAGGGTGGTCGATATGTATAACATAAAAGAAATGATTTTTGTTTTGGCGGTTTGATTTCTAGCCACAGAGTTTCTATATTTTCAATTTCCAAGTCTGTTCTTTGCCAACATGGGTATTTCGTTTTGACATACACTATTATTCCTCCTCCCTTCGTTTTCCTATCTTTCCTAAACATTTGATAGTTTTTCAAGTGGAATTCATTGTCTGCAAAGTTATCATTTAGAAATGTTTCACAAAATCCAAGAATATCAATTTCACTATGCTCGTCAAGAAAATATTTAATTTCATTAAATTTTGGGTAGAGAAAATGAACATTAAGGTGCATTATTTTAATTCCATTTTTTGGGAACAAAGTATCACTATTCACATTTTGAATGGGAGGAGATTGTGTATATCCAGGGGTCACAGCTGGTATTTTTGTTATTACTGCTTTGGAAGCCTCCACTGTGCTGGGTATCTCCGTTGGAAGTAATGATTGTGAGGACTCTGTCGGCGATGATTGGTTCTCCTGGGATTGGCAACTCGAAAATTTACAGTAGAGTAATTTTTTCCTTCCTTACAAATGCTCAGCTCTTTATGCAGAATGAATTTCATATGTTTGGCTGATGAATAACGTCAACTTAAAGTTTGTGGGCTCTAGGTCCGTTCGTTCTGGAGTCATTGATCGGATAACATTTAGTCTACCAACTGACCGATCGACATGCATGATTGTACTAAGTCATAAACCTCACTTCTAAGATACGGAGACATAAATAAGAGGGCCATGACGACCCTTGCTTATGTACAATTATGAGAGGCACGGGGTGGGGCCAATATTGACACAGGGGTCATGATTTGAGCAATCGTGGTAAAGGTCCACCAGACAATGCTGCTACTAGCAAAATATCTAAGCTCTATGCCTTGGTGGTTCCAGAGGAGAAAATGTTTTAAAGTTGTTTTTATATATCTCTTATATAAAATCATGAGATGTCTGGGGTGGGGTCAATATTGACCCGGGATCACAATTAGACCAATCCTATGCTACATGCTAAATATCTAAGCTCTATGCATTGTGGTTCCAGAGAAGAAGAATTTTTAAAGTTATTTCTATATATCTCTTATATAGAATTTAAGGGACCCCTGGGGCGGGGTTAATATTGACCCTGGGGTCATGATTTGAGCAATCTTGGTTAAGGTCCACTACGCAATGCTTCATGCTAAATATCTTATCTCAATGGCTTGTGGGTTCTTAGAAGAAATTGTTTAAGGTTTTGTTACCTGGTTGCCATGTCAACCAGAGTTCTAGATGGATCAACTATTTTTGAGCATTTTTTTAAATATCTCACCTCAGGAACATCCAGGCAAAATTCCATCAATATTGGTCAAACTGTTTCAGAGGAGATGTCATTTGAAAGTGTGGACGGATGGTGAGTGATCACAATAGGTCACCTTGAGCACTTCGTGCTCAGGTGAGCTAAAAACTTAACAACTTACAATTCCTAAGATGTTTAAACATAATAACTTTAAAATTAACATAATATCATACATTCTATATTTCTATATTGTGTAATACTTCACGCTAGAAGGAAAATGATATACACTATTTGCATATTGCTATTTACTCTGTTGGTGTACTTAAAGCATTTAATAAGTGTATTTTAATTTATTCAAAACAAAAACCTATAAGGTTCAAAATGTTTGCAATACTGTAATATACACGAATCTTCCTATTTGGAAAGTTGATCATATAGAAAGATACCAGGCGCGTAGATTCATCATTGTGCTAGGGATGTCGGGGGCTGCTTACTCGAAGAAATTGAATGCATTGGTGTTTTCTGGTGAATTATGGCAATTCTCGCGGTGCTTTATTTAGTTCTAAAAACTTCAATTTAAGATAATGAAATTGCAAAGAAACGCTAAAATTGGCAGAGATTTTCTCTATATAAATCAAACAAATGCATGAGACTAATTTTAATATGTTAGCATAATATGCAGATATGCTCATAGAAGACTAGTCGCCGTTCCCTTTCCATGCCAGCAAATAAAGCGATATTGCACCCTCTTAAAACTACATGCATGACTATTGGTTCTAAACAAAAACTACACAACATAAACGACATTGAACTATATATCAAAATACTGAAATAATCAATGTAGAATCGCATAAAGTTTTAGGAAAATATATAGAGAAACATTTATCTTGACAAACCCATATTGACAAAACCTGTAAGAAAATGGTTTTAACATAATTCCTTTTAAAACGTATTCAGTATGTTCTTACCGCTGAAATGAAACTACTAATTATTTCCGTTGCAAACCGATATTTGATTTGGATGTATAATATGGCACAAGGCAAGTCAACGATATGTAAATCGAATAACTAAGCTACAGAAACGATCAGCTAGAATCATAACTAATGCAGAATCAATATCATGGTCCTCAAAAATGCTTACTGATCTCAATATACTTTCATTTTAAAGCAGATGCAAATATCTTACATGTCTACTAGTTAATAAATCCATTCAAAACTTAAGGTGATTCCCTACTGTTCAGTTGAGCGGAATTTGGATTTGGAAATCGGTGTAAATAATACGTATTGAAAGCGTCTGACTACCATGATGAAATAGTACGAAAAATTTAAAATCGATGTGTCAGCATGCTCTCATGTCTTAAAATCGCGTATTTATTGTAAAGTTATTACTATGTTATACTATAATATGCTTGCAGAATAAGGCTATAGCTAAAAGTTTATGTGCCATTTATTCCAAACGTTGAAACACCAACATTCGCGAATACTAGCTTCAACGCATGTGAAACGGAACATAATGCGCCCACACGCAATTGTATCCAAGTTTTAATATTTGTTTAGCAAGCATCCCGACTACTTTAGAGGAATGCTCTTTTGCATTTATTTCGTAAGAATATAGACTAGCTAATGCAAAAGAGCATGGGCTCATCTTTAAATATACACATTTTTCAAAAACAAATTATCTCGAAAACTGGATACAACGAATTCAAAACGTTAATTGTATTTTGTAAACTCTCCTGGTTTTTGACATTTCCGAAATCACTAAAGTGTCAATTAAAAACAATCTAGCCGAGCAACTGCCATGAAATTTGGGATAAAACTTCTATAATATTTACTGGTTGCATGTACGAAAACAGTATGTTGTTCAACTATTTTTTCGTATAACTTAAAAATGATAAATCACATAATATAAAATATCATTTAAAAATACATATAACATGCATAGTCTAACACAAACGTTATCGTGTGATTCCGTATGTACGAAATTTCGTGCGTGCCAAGTTTCATGTAATAAAATGTCAAACCTTTTTGGTGAAATGCTAATTTCCGTTTTTAGGGGGTTCCCCAAAATCTAAAAATATCTTGAAAACTAGCCGAGCAAAACTGTTATGGGTTTGCACAATTACTATCACGAGTGTGTTCTTTATTAAAATCAGGTGTTTGATACCTCTTGTACAGAAAATATTAAGAGTAGGGAATAACCTTAACACCTACTTACATTAACGAACTTCTTACTTTCTCAACAAATACCGAGTATAAACTACCGTCAGTATCAAATAAGAATCTAACACATAAAACACGAAACACCAATCACCTCAAAAGAACGTTTAGTTATTGTAGTATGGAAATATGGAATAAAATACCAGTTAATATTAGTGTTTCAAGAAATATTGATAACTTTTAATGTAGCCTCAAAACATTTCTGCTAAAAACGGACTTATTGTAGTATGCTTTTAATTTTGTGTAATTATGTTTAATTCATTTTAAGTGTCTTTGTAGTGCATCGTTCTTGATATATGATTATTTTACATATTTTAAAATATACTTAGCGTCAATAGAAGCTACCACTCTATTGACTCTTATATTTTAAAATTCACGTTACACTGTGTTAAACGCCCAACACGACTATGTTTTGACCTTACTGTGAAGTCACAGCTATCCTATGTAACAGTACTCAAATGCACACACTATAAAACTTTTGTACCTTTGTATTGTATACAAAATATACAGGTTTCCAGTATATAAGTGGTAACTTTTCAGTTACATCCAGTATATATCTATTGTATACTTGTCGTGTACTTATGTTTCTCTGGGAATTGTTTTAGTTTATTTTGTTGCTGTTTTAACTTATTAAAGAAGGCCTCGTTGTAAATAGGATGTTCATCGATATATTTGTGTGTATTTTCATGTATATATACGGACTATCACTGCAGTGTGTTGATCCGTTGGTTGGTATTACCTCGAGTTGCTTGTGTAATGCCGTATCTCGCGAGACCGCCATGAGGTCGAGCATGATGCGGTATGGCGCAAGCAACGAGAGGTAATACGGCTTAACGGATAAACACAACTGCAGAAATATTATGTACCTACAAAAGTGAAAAAAGCACTTATACGGGCGAAAATGCGTTTAATGTGTATACATTGACGTCATGAACGTCGGCATATTTTCGGAATATAATGCGACGCTCATTTATAAAAAGTCAACGTTTGCGTCGTGACGTCATTGACTTTGGCATATGTTCGGTATATAACACGTCAGACATGCATGATACGGAATCAGAAAACCAGACATGTATGATACGGAAAATGCAATCTGTCGCGTTGTATTCCACTGTGCGATTTGGTCTGTATTCGTGACAATACATTGGTATGCATATAATAAATTGATGTATCATCGTAATGAGTTACCTTTTGAAAATAAAGAGATTATTATTATTGTTATTATAAACATTGTTAACCATTCCTAAAGTCTATATATCTGTAGCAATAGCATGCAAAATTGGCAGTCCAGACAGACGGTCAGTGGTTATAGTAGGTTGCATATATATATATGTGTCCTTCTTATAATACTAATACTCCCTCACTTGATGCTCAGGATACCCGCATGGTGATTAGCACAACAAAGGAACGGTAAGAACAGTGCCCTTGTCCAAGATGGAGTCGGTGGTTATGTTGTCTCGGTTCATTGGTGGCGAGGTGCTTTCGTCAATGAACTTTGAAGGCTGTTCATCCTGCAATTCGGACCTGGTCACAACTTTGCCGTACGACTCGACCCTCACGGCGGCGTCTGCTACACCAACGTGCAAGGGACGAGGTTTTAAGAACCTAGCTTGTTAAAAAAGCTTCCAGTCTTACAAGGTGCTGTATACCATATAGCTATTTATAATCCGTACACATAAAAGTTATTCAATTTGTATTTTAAAGAAAAGAAAACAAACCTAGCTGTTAAAATGTTTCATGAAAATTATAAACACACACTGTACTATAGTTCTATTTCGAGCATTGAGCCGTGACTGCACTTTTAAGGTTTCAAGCGGGATTCGAACCGTATTGTCCTTATGACAGGCAATTGTTGTCTGTGATTTCATGGGTGTTCTATTATGTGTCTATCGAGCTTCTCTGTTTCTGTTCAAGGCTTCCTTCTTTGTCCGAGTTTTTATCATCTTTTTTGATTCTGGCCACAGTACAATGGTACAGTTGAAAATAAAAATAAATAGCATCAGCACATTGGTAGTGTTTGTATCAATTATAACAGTTTAACCGTTTATTTCAAATATACATTGGACAATGTGTCCATGAGTACACAATATTAACATTTATAAATATTTATACATAGATATTACACCCAATGAACATTACATAACAGTACAAATTTGATGCATAGGTACATAATAGTTTACAGTGCAAAACATACATTGATAACCTTCAAGAAGAAGCATGTATATAGCAAAGGTAAAAACGAGATTAATGTGGTCACATAATAATGTGATACTTAATTGAACACCAAAGAATTCCTGACGTTGAAAGATTTTTGAACAAACATGGATAATTTTTTAATTACGTTTTCATTTTCGGACGATAACAGTTCGATAAATTTTGGGACATTTGGCCTTTTCCTAAAGTATTTATGTAAATATTGTTTTCTCAAATCATCGTATAATGGACATTCTAATAAAACATGAAATTCGTCTTCTAATTTGGAACAACTATCACAAATCCTTTCATTGTATGGTATTGCCTGTGGTTTATGCCATCTCCCGGTTTCGACTTTAAGTCTATGTGAGGACATTCTCAAACGAGATAGAGAAAATCTAAATTTTTCAATATGTATACATATTAAATAAGGTTGTAATTGAAAATTGCAAAACAATACATATGTTCTAGCACGTGTTGATTCTCTTAATTCGGAATACCAGTTTTGTATAAACGTATCATTTATTCTTTGCTTAAAAATGTTCATAAATATATTTTCATTTCCTACACCTTGATTGATCCAGACATTATTAAAACCTAAAGACTGTAACAAATTTCTCACGGATTTTGCCCATGACGCACAGTTTGGCTTCTCGTTTAAATCTCTTAACATTACATTATAAATAACTTTAGCATATTTTGTGCTATCAAGTTGAACAATCTTTAACCAATATTTAATAACATTCATAGCTCTATATGTTTTTAAAGAAGTTCTTCCAAGTTCGCCATATACGAAATTATTCTGTGTATGCTGTCTAACACCTAAAATCTGTTTACAAAACTGCAGGTGAACTTTTTCCAATTGAGAACTATCGTTTAAACCCCATACCTGAGAGCCATAATTGAGTATTGGTAGTACAAGTTTATCAAACAAATCTAACTTATGTTTTATGGTAATACATGGAAATTTTATTAATTATTTTTGAAGTTTATATAATGCTTTAAGTGCTTGTCCAGACAATGTTTCATAAGTAAGATTGAAAGAACCACCTACAGAAAAAACAACACCTAAGTAGGTAAATTTAGTGACAATATCGAGATTTTGGTTCTTATACCTAAATTTTAAATTTTGCCTGAGTCTACCTCCCTTTTTAAAAATCATGACTTTAGTCTTAGTACAATTTACTGTCAATTTCCATCTGTCACAATATTCTTCCAAAAGTAATAATCCTTTATGTAATCCCTCCTCGGTTTCAGACATAACAACTATATCATCTGCGTACAACAGTAAAAACAATTTTAAAAATCCCAAGTCTATACCTTCAAACCCATTTAACATGAAATATTCCTCGATGTCATTAAGATACATAGAGAACAAAAAGGGAGATAATGATTCACCCTGTCGTACTCCTAAACAGCAAGTAAAGTCATCACTAAGCATATTTTTATACTTAATACGGGAGCTAACACAATCATACATCGACCTAATAATATCTATCATTTTACCTCTAACACCAAGTTTTATAAGTTTATACCAGATGACATCTCTAACTAAATAGTCAAAGGCTTGAGTAAAATCTACAAAGACGGCATACAATTTCTTATTATGATTCAACAGATGGTTAATTATACCTTGCAAAATGAAAATATTGTCAACAGTGCCCATATTTTTTCTAAATCCCGCCTGTGCTTCAATATAAACATGATATTTTTCTGCCCACACATTGAGTCTATCGTTTATAATCTTTGTAAATAATTTGCCGAAAGTGCTTAAAAGAGTTATTCCCCTGTAATTACTTGGATTATCGATATCCCCTTTCTTATGTAATAGTATAATTAATCCCTCAGACCAACTTGATGGGAAATACCTCAAGTCAAACATTTTATTAAATAAACATGATATTACATTCACGAACTATCTACAATTGGAAACATATTTAAAAAAAACTCATTCAATAAGTAATCAGAACCAGCAGCCTTTCCAAAGTTTATATTGTTGCATGCTCTAGTAATTTCTTCAATGGTAAAAGGGATATTTAGTTCTGTAAACATAATATCCATTTCACCATTTAAATATCTTTCATTAAAATATAAAATGTCTTCATCTGGTTGGTAAAACACAGACTCAGGGTCATTTACAGACTTAAACTATTGTTGAAAATCACCAGTTGTCAAGTTACATTTATCATTTTTTATAGCAGAGCCCCTCAACATTTTCCAATACAATCTAGCATTACTAAACCTAACTGTCTCTAGCTTCTTTGTTTGGTCTTTATCATACAAAAATTTCTTTTTTCTAACAGTATTTTTATAAGAACTTCTGGCCTGTACCATATCAACTCTAGTTTCCTCACAAGGGTTATTTCTGTAATAATTTAAACATCTATAATACTTCTGTTTTAGAGATTTACACTCTTTATCAAAATAAGGGTTATTATTTTTTATGTGACTTGACGGTTTACCATTGTCACCTAAATTTCTTTTAAATAATGGTGTACAAATATTCTCTAATACACTACAAAAGCTATTTAAATTTTCATTAATTGATGTATCATTTTCGGCATGATTTAATTGAAAACATATGTTATCAAACTGGTTAACAATATCATCATTGTTAAGTCTATCTAAAAATAAATCCTTCTGGTCTGCATTCCATCTATACATATAAGGTATATGGCTGACATTTTCCTCTTCAGGATTATCATTTTCAACATAAATGGGACATGACTTAAAACTAAAATTCACACAACAATGGTCACTCAATATATTTGGATCACTGACTTCAAAATTGCATACATATTTAAAATCTTCCTTTCTACACATGACATAATCTACAACACTACTACCTTGTGTGTTTACACATGTAAATTTACCAATATTTTTATCCTTACCACATCTACCGTTTAAAATTCTCATTGATGTTGTTTTGCAAAATTCAAGTAAAAGTTTCCCATAATTATTAACAGTCTTGTCCTGGCTATGTCTAGTTAAAATTTCTTCCTGCACATAATCATCTGGTAACATATCTAATAAATGAAGGTGACCATTTTCATCAACAATACAGTCTGGTCTTTCCCCAATTCTTGAATTAAAATCCCCAGATAAAATAAAATGACATTCACTTCCAACCATGTTTTCAAAATATAACATATCATTTACAATAATATCATAAATA
The DNA here is from genome assembly GCA_947247005.1 of Spisula solida. Lineage (NCBI taxonomy): Eukaryota > Metazoa > Mollusca > Bivalvia > Venerida > Mactridae > Spisula > Spisula solida. Next base: position 46,476,893 of record OX365956.1, read on the forward strand.
GACTGATCAGCAATATATTCTCTAGAGCTACCCTGTGGTGTATTGTATGCTAAACATAAAAACACATCATTATCAAATCCAAACAACGTTTTACATAATTTTATCCAGATAATACAATCCTCAGAGTTTTTTACAAACTCGACATAATTTTTCAATCTATTGTGAACATAAATAATAACACCCCCACTATCCCTTTTTGCCCCTCTAGATTTGTATTTTCTGTTTAAAATAAAATGATCAAAACATTCAACATTATAGTCATACATATCATTTGACCAGGTTTCAGTTAAAAGTAATACATCATTTTTATCAAATAACGATTTCATTTCACAAGACTCTAGTTTGTTATATTGTTTCCCAACAAGTCCCTGTACGTTTAATAAACAAAACGTAATCTCGGTTTTACCCAAGCTGTTCTAATTGTGTCCATTATTTTCATTGGTCTTTCTGTTCGGTGATGAAGGATTTATCAACGGTTTCTCAATACCCACTGTCTCCGGTAATTGAGAGCACTTTTTCGGTTTCACGTATATATGGTGCATTTGTTGCAGGTTTAGAATTGTTTATGCGTTGATAAATATATGCCGTACCTCAATTGACCGAGAACAAAAACTGGTGGAGACACTCATATTGACTGGCAAAAAAGGACATGCTCGGCATTTGTATAATATTCTTGTATAGTGTGTTCTAGGAGATGTAACCACCAGGAACATACCTCGGCTACGACCTTAGCTGAAGCAGCAGACTATAACACTATTGATGATAGTACAATTGGAGATGATATCGACGTTGAAACGGACTATGATCTGCATCCGGACCTGTTGAAGAGATCGGAACACAAAAACGTGTCAACTGAGAAGGGAGACGGGTATGATTCAGATGGATACCTTGATCTGCGGAGAACTGATAGAAATGAAACGAAAACTGATCAGGAAGGCACGTATGCTTCCTATGGATACCTTAAACAAGTACACACCAACATAAATACTAGCTATAACTAAGCACATCCTTATGAAGGACTGAAAGGCAATAGAGTGGAGGAACAATATTTTAGTAAAATAAAACATTTGGTATTGAGTAACAACCTTACGTTGACAATAGAAAGAACTTTATACATTTACTGTTAAATAATAAGATGAACCGATTTTGGAAATTTTCAAACGTATATTTAACGCATGTGCTCCTCATTAGCTGGCCAAGGGAGGCAACTCTGGAACAAGACATATATTTTGCGGAAATAAAATTAAAACACTAAATGAGCTTTTTATGCATCCTCGTTATCTTACAACAAAACGATACCATGCAACAAAATTATCCATAAACACATGCTAACAGGAAAGAGTTTTACGTATTAAGAATAAAATTATCTTTTTTTGTCATTTCACCCATCATGAAACGATACTGTAACCACTCGTGCTTGAGAGTGTCCACAGAGCAATGACAATACATGCTTAGTGTATGGATGCATGTTGATAAATTACTGAGGTAACTTACCACGTTATTTATTAGTAGCTCCTACGACATGGTATAGTCCAGAGCATTTGAAACGACTCTCGACCTTCAATTAGCATAATTTAACAGCTGGTATCCCTGTCTATATTTATAACCCCGTTGTATGTTTTCATAATAGCGGAAAGTATCACGAATACGCTCGAGGAATAATACCAACACAAATCTAAAGGACCAATGTTGCACGATTTGCTCGCGGAAATTTACAGATTCAACGCAAAAACCTTGTAATATATTCATGCATGACGGTCAGGATCAGGTTAAATTCTCTAGGTATGTAACGTCTTTATCATATTCATTTCCCCCAAAGTGGAAGAACTTTTGACGATCTGTATACATGTATATTTCTTTGTCGTTTACGTAACTGTTGCAACTGTACATGCATGACAATAATATACTACTCAAAAGTTGATACGGGTCAACAAAATTCCCTTGTGAATATTTTGCAAAATTAAATAAGATGAACTGATGGAATTTTCAGACATACATTGTTCCATCATCAACATTGTAAACGTATGGAAATTGCTTCCAAACTCGATGTCATTAAGTGCTTATTAGCCCCGCTACCCCTAATTTGTTTGGGTGCATTCAAGCCTCTGTGATAACTGGATGCGATATTTGTTTTACAATTTTGGTCTTACATAATAATAGAATAGAAAAGATAAAACAAGTTCCGTGTTATTCTTGCAAGTTTGGTTTCTGCAATTAGGGCTTATCAGTTACCTGGAAAAAGACAACGTTATGTCAATGAATCTCAAATGTATCAGATGCATTGTTCGACATTTAGCAGCAGATATGTTGAGATTTCAATATTTGCGCAACGCTATTTTATTTCGGTTTGTTCCTGTAACGTAAGGCGGACATAAATGTTTATTTATTGACCCTTAGTAAAGTTTGAGTAGTATATACACTCGGCAAAACTTATAAGTACACATTTGTTTGTTGTTAACATCTGATTTAAATTGTCACAAACAGAATAAATTAATGATGCCAACAGCAGAATCTAAAAAAACACAATAATGCCATGTGTTCATCGGGCGATTGTCAGGTTGCTAATGCACACATGGCCCCGCTGCGCTGATACAGTACGGTTTCAAGTCTATGTTTCTATCATGGACACAGTAATAAAGAAAACAATGATAGGAACAAGCCCAATTTAGGTTTAGAAATATCGACTTCTGATAAAAAATGCAATGTGAAACAAGGTTAACTCCCCTTAACCATAACAATAAAAGTAAAAAAACACTATGTTGTTGTTTGAAAAATCGAATTATTTTGTGTGTTTTTAATTTGACAATAAATCTAAAATTCAAATTTACCTTACATAAAAATATTTTGCACATACGCGTCAATTTCACGGCCATTTTACGGTTTTTGACGTTTCATGGTTCAATGAACCGCTGTATTTAATTTTGAAGAAAAAAATGTATTAATCCAGTCCTTTGATAGTCAATACCATGTATACAAAATTTCATGCAAAAATAATAAAAAATCAAAACGTTATAGCGAAAAAACGACGTGTGTACTTATAAGTTTTGCCGAGTGTAGTATAAAGTCCAATGAGTTCAATGGGTAGACTTGTCATAGCCAATTGTGTTTCCGCTTTAAATAAAGCCTTTCATAGCAATATATATTTTCTTTTTTCTTATATTTGGTATTGTATTGTTCAAAAGCAATGTAGTTTGTTATAGAAATCATTTGGATTGGTTGCATCATCGTGCATGTGATGTTTGCTTTCATTTTGTGCATTATTATGCCTACATGAGGATTTTAATGTGTTAAATCTCCACGTGTTTTTTATCAAGACATTCTTCCTATTGGTTCTATTGCAACACTTTTATTATACTCGAGCACTTTGACAATTCCTCCAATAAAAGACAAATTAACATTAACCTGATGATTGGGCACAATTTTCACGATTTTCCACCACTTTAATAGCCAATATTACAACGCCGTCTATATGACATTTACCACGACAATACGTCGATTGGCTGACCATGGTCTAAGTGATATTTACCAAGATAAGAAAAACATGTCGTTAATTGGCTGACAGCAGCTAACTAGTGTCCTGTGAGACCATTGTTAGTCGCTGTCAGCCAATAAAAAGAATAATAGAAAGTCGGACAGGGAAGGCAGCACTCAACTCAATTCCGTAGTAAATATCGTATAGACAGCGTTTTAATATCGTCTATTAAAGTCGTGAAAATCGTGCCCAGTCTCATGTTTTATTCTACTTGTATATGCTAAAATTGCAACATAAAGTTTATGGTTTCGAGCACACGGGAGAGGAAAATATTAACAGTAATTAACTACATTTAATTTTGACAATTGCAAACCAATTGGGAAATGTTTTAAAATATATATTACGGACGCTGCATATCATTGTGTAGATGACGTAGATAGAGGATGTGAGGTAATAAACGAACATGTATATTTTCAACATGTTGGACCACAATTGTGTTCAACCTGTTTCGCGGCTATCCAGAGCGTGCAGGATCAAACTTCATTAACCATTGTAAGTGCTTGATTTGTTCCGAGCATCATACCATCTAATGACATAGTCTAGGTCGATTACGTAAACTGTTCTTACAACTTATATTATAAGCTCCCGACACCTCACTCTTGGTGGTATACATTGTCACTTGGTCTTGAGAAATGCTTTCGTCCTTCCACACTGAATATTTTGTCTGACACCAACTACGCCACGGTGGGAACCAACAGATGTATCCCAAAATGGGCTACGCATTATTCAATCTGTCGTGCTTCCGGGCATACATATGTCATCATCATTTCGACGGGAAAAGGCGAGACTCTTATTTGTTAACAATTTGGGTTAAAATTAAAATGTTTTACCAAAATATCTAAATGTGATGCAAACCTTTATACATTCCCAAACATGTACATGTATTTATTTTAACTCTATTTGTTAGAACGACGGGAAAAACCCTATTCACCATCAGGCGGTATGACTGAAAATCAGCGACAATTTGTTTAACACGAGTATATCTTCTTTATTTTCACTTCAGTGGCTTAGTTCCAGTTATATAAACGTGACGTATTAATTCCACACATGTACCAAATTTAACGACCAGAATAATTTTATTGCCACAAAAAATAATTTTGGGATCCATCTGTTAGTTCCCCCGTGTACTCTATGTTTATCTGCTCATCGGTACCATAATTATCTAACAAGATAAATTGTGAGCCACTTCTCACTAGGTCCATAAACTAAGAAAATACGGAAAAACAACTTCTGTAGAGTGAATATATATTTAATGGACAGGATTGTTATTTGCCTGTATCTAAAGTTTCACATACATGTAACAATAGCAGACTATATCTTAACAAATACCAAAGGTAGTTCTATGCAATACGTCCAGTAAAATACAATGACGGGAATAGTCTTAAGCGACAACAATAATAAACAAAAGGAAGGGGAGCCGCAGACCGAGCACGCATCAATATACGATGCGTGGTCTCTTGTTACAGTAACGACACGGGGTGTGCTCCCGAGCACGCCTCAATATACGATACGTGGACTCTTTTTACTGTAACGACACGGGGTGTGCTCCCGAGCACGCCTCAATATACGATACGTGGTCTCTTTTTACTGTAACGACACGGGGTGTGCTCCCGAGCACGCCTCAATATACGATACGTGGTCTCTTTTTACTGTAACGACACTGGGTGTGCTCCCGAGCACACCTCAATATACGATACGTGGGCTCTTTTTACTGTAACGACACGGGCTGTGCTCCCGAGCACGCCTCAATATACGATACGTGGGCTCTGTTTAGAACGCCGCACAATATACACAAGGAGAACACAATATAAATGACGATAAGAGTTACAGAGAATTCTATCACGATCTGCGGATTAATCCATTAAATAAAGAGCGAACCTAACAATGTATTATTACCCTCATAAAACATACCTATCAAATTGGCTGTTTCTATTTACGCCCAGTATCACGTGACATATTTATGAATGAATGAGCGTAAACTTTATAGTAAAATTTTCTACGAGATACGATGACAAGGCGAGTTGCACGAAAATCCAGTGTTACAGCTATGACGCATCTATTTTTAGAAATTCCAATATACCCTAGAAACCAAGTTTTATTAAAGCTTCTGATGATCAATTCATTTATATTTTTCATTTTATGAAATAGATACCATATACTCGTGTTATTAAAATTGTTTCAATATTTAAAATGTGGTATTTCCTTCAGAAAATTACGAAGGTCGTTTTCATTAACGAGTGAGGTAATTGTACCAGCTAATAAGCAACTCAATTTCAGCGTGGAATTATTTGCAATGTCAAATGGGTGAAAATGGAATGCGCGCAGCTAAATAGTGCGGGATATTATCGAATTTAGAATCGAAATAAAAACTCTGTTCTTGTATATTGTCGGTGAATAAAACACGGGCACTCGTTCGGATGCGGAAAATTAAATCACTCGTGCTACGCACTCGTGATTTAATTTTTCCGCATCCGAACTCCTGCCCGTGTTTTATTCACCGACAATAAGCGCGAACAGATTTTTATTTCTTAAATAACATAGACAATCAGCATGAGTCATCCCACGTTGAATTAAAATATATCAATAAGCTGGATCTGGTACAATATCCGGAAGTGAAACACCGTATAGAGTGTTACTTCTGCGGACAAAACAATTTGAGATTTTGGTCTAAATGGGTAGGTTTTAATTCTGCGGATTTTATTTCTGCGACCTACCAGAACATCGGGAATATGTATATGAAGTATTCGTGTCTATATATACTATGGAGCAACAGCAGGGCGATGATTGAGTCGTTTACTGTTACAGTGACAAAATGTTTAAATCTACAAGAACATAGATATGCCTCACATGTTTGTGAAGTAGATATAGAATACAGGTGGGTCTTGTGCGGTTATGTAAAAGAAAATCATTTTCCCCTTAGCGTGGCGTATATTTCATAGAAATCGATGAAGAAATAAGTACTTACAGATATTTTTTGTTTCAGATATGAAGCAAACATCGTCTTGGACCTGTAGCCAAAAGTCAGGTGTTATTGCTACACTGTAATATTGAATCATATCCATACACGTTGAGACATAGTACAGAACATTTGACTTGGCGCTAATTAATCCTCGTGTGTTCTTAATATTGTACCGTAAGAATGTTTTGATTAGTTAAAATAACAACGGATAAGCACGGATATTCATGGATTCCTCGTTAAATGTTTCCAGCTATACCAGAGAAATATAATTTATTTCGTCAACTGTCTCTGACTATACATATAAACATATTCAATATAAAAAATCAAGATTTATATACTCTACTGTTATATCGCTGTAAATACAAAAAATGTAAAACATAGTATTAAAATTGTTTTTCTATAATGATGCCGGTACCAGGGACACGTAAATATACATTTCTGATAATACTTGTAAATAATTATGCTAGAATGTCATCAATACAACAATTACGTACATTGATATAGGTAAACTGTTGGGCTTGAAGCCTTATGTTTGAAATACATATCTATATATCTATCTATCATAATTAGGCTATAATAAATTGTAACCATACATAGCTATAAATAGTAACATTATCATATATGAAATGTTGTCGGTACCAGGGACACGTGACAATACATTATTTTCTGTGTATGAGTACACCGGAGAAACTGCTGGTAGAATAGGTATATTCATACAATGTGTATCCTGCACAGTTATCTACACACCGTACAGTAACACGATCCCCCTTCACCACATCCGCTACTGTTACCATGGTATAAACGGTGGTATAATCCTTGTCCCCAATCAGACCACGTTGTACGATATCATCATTGACGTACATACCATAATATGCCAGGTGTGATGTTTGCACAGACAATTGAACTGTGAACATATATAGACCACCTACGGGTACAGTGAAAACACCCGTCTGGTAACTATAGGCATTCTCGTAGTTCAGTTGATCGGTCGTGAATATGATCACCTTGCCGTTAGCCATGGCTGTGTCTGTTACTTTATGACTTTGAAAAGCAACTGCTTGTATCATCGACGATTCTGAAATGGATAAAATTACTGTCTGATCTTGACATGTGTTATATGCAAGTTACTTACTAGTTATAAGGTATTTAAGGTTTTGAATGACTATTGTGAGAAACAAGAAATATCACTGAATGTAATGAATACCCCCCCCCCCCGATACTGCTTTGCACATAAGTGCATTTAAGTGTACTAGCGAACATATTATACCTTAAACATTTGCCAGGGCGAAAAAGGTACTTGTTGGCATCCCTATTTTACCTATATTAACATTATGGCATTGTTCCTACAAGTGAAGTGTTGGTATTGAAAAAATATATATCAGATCACTCAACTGGTCAATGTTAACCATGGCAACTTCCGGTAATCGCAATAAGTCATACACGTTGATTTTTACAGCATCCCAATAAGTCATACAGTAACCGAAAATATCGTATCTCAAACTTTTTTGCCTTTTGTCATTTTGTGTAAATTCAATTTGTACAGTCGAGAAAGGCTGTTATCTATAGTTATTATGTACGAATTAATGTATGTATTGCAGTCATTAAATACCACAGAAAACTATACTGAAACGAAAAAGAAACGCAGGGTTGAGTTTCTAAGATGTTAACTACCATTTCAATATATCTTAGTTAGAATGAAGATTAATCCATTGTGAACAAGGGCGATAAACAAACGGTCAGGTTTTTTCAGAGACAATTTTACAGCATGTTTAAAAGGTCGCCAACCCAGCCATATCACGCTGAAGTCAGATACGGGCCTGTATACAGGTGGCGTGTACCTCAGTTATCATCACTGCGGTATACCGTACACCGGATATTGCTAGTAAGGTGAGTAATGTTATCCATTTTCGCGACCTTCAAGTGTACACCAGGGTAAGTTCTGAGGCGCTTTTTTGTCTTTCTGAGTGTGTTTGATGCATATTTTATACAAAAGTATCTACTACGATAATTTTCCTAGTCATTGAAAGCCGGCTAACGACCAGGAATCACTTAAAAGAGTGATTAAAAGACCAAACTCTTTTCGTTACTCACGCAAAAAATAAGCTCCTTCTGTCAAATAAAGATGTTTTTGTTTATATTCTTCGTTAAACTACACAACTTAAATCGAGCAAAATGACATCCAAATGACCAAGTTTATGTTGATAATGTTTTACCAGGAAAGGAATCATAAATAACGGGACATTTTGAGAATAAATAAAATGTGAGTGTACAGAGTACTGCTTTTTGTGCGCTCACTGGTGTACGGAGTATTGCTGTTTAGTGTACGGAGTATTGCGCCCGGAAATTATGTAAATTTTAGGTATAACCAGTGTTATCTGGTAGATATTACTTATATCGTCTCGCGATCTATATCTGTTGAAAATTGGAGAGTGTAAAAGCTACATTAAAACATGCTGTAATGTACGAATCCTGACGTAGGTCCGAACATTCCAAGAAATTTTATATGTAATACTTTACACGTACACCAGTTTGACAGGTTTAGAGTATGATTAGTACGTATTTATCGTACAAATTTAGGTAACTACTCCATTGTCTTAAATAAAGGTTGTTTCTACCATACGTTCAAATGCTAACTGACTAAAGGTTGTTCAATGAACATAATATTTGCTGACTAAAGTCTTGGAATTGTTCATGTGTATACAAACTTTACAACATATAAATACATGTAAGCTATAAATAGATAAATTCCCATCCTTTTTTAGAATAATAGGTTTTGGAACCCACTGGTCTGAACCCTTCCCTAGAAAAATAATTGGTCGGATCCACTTGAGAAAATGTCTGTATCCATGCATTACCATATTAGTCCAGGTGCCAGAGGGGGTAACCTAACTTTGGAGTCCGCACAAAATGTTTTGGTACCAAAATGTTCAGGAGAATGTCCCCACTCAGAATCTGTTGTGTGACACCTTGTCACCCTTGATCATTTTCCATCCAAGATGGCCGCCAAGATGGCCGCCATTAACTGCCAATTGATACACAATATTATGTTTCAGTGAGGAAGTTATGAATGAATGTAATGCTAAATGTTTGCATTCATAGTATTCACTTGATGGTGTGTTTCAAATGGGCATACTACACTGACCACTATGAGGCCAAGGTCAAGGTCATTTCAAGGTCAAGGTACATAAATAGCTGAAAATGTGATATTTTGCTCTACCTTTGCACTAGAATATATATTTTGTTTGTATATTGTATCATATAATTGGGATAGAAAAGTGATAGAAGTTTTGGTAAGAACATTTATCTCTAATTCAAAAAACTGTTTTTACTTCAGCATATTGTAACTTTGTGAAAATAACCATTTTATTCTTGTCCATGATGTCAGATATGACATTTTTTGTAAACTTTCTGATTTGATATTCATAATTAACCTAACTTTGGAGTATTTACAAGAAAAGATTTGGTACCAAAATGTTTAGGAGGATGTCCACTCTCAGAATATGTTGTATGACACCTTGTCACGCTTGAGCATTTTCCAAGATGGCCGCCAATATGGCCGCCATAAGTTACAAATGCATACATTATTTATGTTCTAGTGAGGAAGTTATGAATGCATGTAATCGTAATTGCTGCATTCATAGTATGCATTTGATGGTGTGCACGAAATGGACATACTACACTGACCACTTCGAGACCAAGGTTAAGGTCATTTCAAGGCCAAAGAACAAACATTTGATATTTCTTCTCTTCTTTTTTATGATAATTATATTTGTTACAATTTGATTTGGTTAGAAAATGATAAATGTTTTGGCAAGTTCATGTTTTCTAATTATGAAGACTTTTATTCAGCATGTTATAATTTTGTGAAAATAACTTTTTTATGCGTGTCCACTATGTCCGAGATGACATTAATTCATACAATTTTTTATTATAACTACCTCTTTCGAACACATGTATTGACATTTACATGTTTCGCTATAAAGTATAGATTTCATTGTTAAGCCTACATCTGTTTGTTACATCGGTAGTGTAGGTACCCATAGAGCTAGGCTGTGTGGTATGCTCTATAGAACCCGGAAATGCTGTTCTATGCAGTGTCATGTACACCCAAGAATAACTGTGTTAATCATTGTTATGTACCATATAGAGCCATGCAAGGCAGGTCTTGTAGTTATCCAATATAATTATCGTAAAAGGTCTATTTCTGCCTATATTGGCCACCGGCAGGGTAATGAATGGTTTGTTAGGTCGTGTTAGGTACCTTGTAGGGGATGGCATGGCTGTACTTGGAGCTGATGAGCTCCTCTTCTTAGTGACTAGGTTTCTTTAATTAACGATAGTGAGTACACCTATAGGTCAAGGGGTGTATGTACTTGGTGGTGATAAGTACCCCTTAGAGCCTGTTATGGATGTATTACGTGATAGTTACTACCCATAGGCTTGGATGGCTGACGAGGTGGTGATGAGTACATATAGGGGCATATATGGATGTACCATGTGGTGGTAAGTATCCCATACAGCTTGGCATTGCTGTACCTGGATATGACGCGCATCCCCGAATGTTCGGTAAGCTGCAGTTAACATTGCCGAGTACACCCATAGGTCATGGGTTGGCAGTCTTGGATGGTGGTGAGTTACCTATAGGGACTGATATGGCTGTACTTGATGTTGATGAATACTTCAAATACGCGGGGTGGCTGTCCTGTGTAGTGGGGAGTATCCTTTAGATCCTGGTATGGCTGTACTCTTTAGTAGTAACAACCTCAAAGAGACAGTGCTGTCTGATCATGGTGGCGAATACCATACATGGGCTCGTTAGAACACCTTTGGGACAGGTGTGTCTGTATTTTGTGGAAGTAAGTACTCCAAGGAGCATTGGATGTCTGCACATGCTATTGGTGGATACCATATAGGGGCTGGGCTGGCTGTACTTGTTGACTTTGAGTTTTCCTAGGGCTCAGTTTTGTCTGTACTTGGTGGTGATAACTGTTTCATAGCATAAGGTATAACAGTCATTAGTGGTTTGAAGTACCTTGTGTGACCATGTAGGACTTTGTATTGCATAGAGTATTGATGTATGTACATGGTGGTAAGTACCCTATTGGGAATGTGATGGCAGTGCTTGATGATGGAGAGGACCCCTAAGGGTCTGATATGGATATACAGTTACTAAGTGGTAGTGGTTACTCTCTAGAGTCAGGGATATCTATACTCGATGAAATTGAGTACCAGGGGATGTGGTGGTTGTACTTGGTGGTGGTGAGTATCCCTCATGTTCTTGAAGACTAACCTAAGTGTTAGTGGCCATCCCATAGAAAATAAGATGTATGTGCATGATGGTTTTGAGTATCGTGTAGAGGCTGGAATGGCTGTACTTGGGGCTGATGAGCTTGACTAGGGCTGATCATTCTTCTTGTATCACATGTACTATGTGCTGAGAGTATCAAATAAACTGTAATCTTGTTCGGCAGTGTGTTGGGCACTTATTCTTTTTTGGGATTTCTCACAGCTACAACTAGGCATTATAGTCATTTTAATGTGGAAACTGGGTCATTCAGCTAGGGCATTCAGTTTTTTCTCGCTGAAATTAATTCATTATACTTTTCTACAGCTTGGACTTGGCGGATCTTTACTTGTTTAGTTGGGCTTGTGCCTAGTATGTGTCTTATGTTTTTTGTTCTCGGTTGGTTCAGCCATGCTCGGCTGGTAAAGCTAATCCTGCCTTCCCTATCTGACTTAATATACCTGTATCTTTTTTAGTGACTGGGATCAATTTAATTAATGATATTAGTGGTACTGACTATACTATAGACTTGAATGGCTGTACTATGTTATACATACATCATATGTCATGGGATGCCCGCCTGTGTGGTTGAGAATATCCATTGTGGCCTGGTAAAGCTGTATTTGATTGTGGTGAGTACCCCTTAGGACATTGTATGGCCAACTAAGTGATAGTTAGAATCATATAGAAGATAAAATGTCTGAGCATGATGGTGTTGAGTACCGTGTAGGGGCTCGAATGGCTGTATTTGGAGCTGATGAGCTCGTCTTAGTGACTGTGTTGACTTTAATGTACGGCAGTAAGTACAACCGTCGATATTTCAACGGATGGCTGTACTTGGTGGTTGTAAGTACCCTTTATAGGTTGATATTGATGTACTAAGTGGTAATGAAGATCCCACTGTCTTGGATGGCTGCACTAGGTGATGCATACTTCATAGGGCAGGAATGTCCTTTTGGTGGAGAATATCCATCATAACCTGGTATGGCTTTACTTTATCGTGATGAGTACATGGGATGGTTTTATGTTTTGAGAGTGAAAACTCCATAGAGCCTGTGATATTAGTTCTTGGTTAAGGTAGTTATCCCAGGCTGTAATATGTCTTGGAGATGATAAATACTATATATTGTATGAGTTGCCGGTCCTTTGTATTGGAGTTAAATGACAAAGGTAATGGGTCTGATATTGTGGTGCTTAGTTGTGATAATTACGTCATCTGGTCTAGTATGGCTATATTTCGTGATATTGAGTATCCCATTCATCCTGGCAGTGGTCGATATAGGGTATATGATGACTGTACTATGTGGTGATGAATACACATACGGCCTGTGATGTCGTTTCATACAGTGATACAGGTCTATACCTACAATTACTAAAACACTGCATGACGCTTCTGGGCACAGTGTCAAATTCGGTCTTCATAACAATTTTGTTAATGTACAAATGTAAAGACTTTTAATGAATGTATATACATATAGAATATCCACTGTCACATTTATAACAAAAAACAATGCTCAACATACATTTTGTACTTCATAAAAGACATATTGCGACGAAATATCAAATTTGACCTTGAAATGTCAATGACATTGACCTTAAAGTGGTCAGTATGTTTTCGAGAGATAAGGATACAACATGAATTCAAACGAAGCTGACAATCATGCACATACTTGATTTATCCATTATAAATAAAACTATATCATATTTGAATATAAGAATTATGAATACCGAATCAAAGAATGTCATCTCTGACATCATGGGCATGAATAAAATGGTTATTTTCACAAAGTTATAATATGCTGAAGTCAAAACAGTTCTTTGAATAAGAGAGAAATGTTCTTACCAAAACTTCTATCACATTTCTTGAATGATACAATATACAAACAAAATATATATTCTAGTACAATGGTAGAGCAAAATATCACATTTTCAGCTATTTTTGTACTTTGACCTTGAAATGACCTTGACCTTGGCCTCATAGTGGTCAGTGTAGTATGTCCATTTGAAACACACCATCAAGTGAATACTATGAATGCAAACATTTAGCATTATATTCATTCTTTACTTCCTCACTGAAACATTATAGTGTGTATAAATTGGCAGTTAATGGCGGCCATCTTGGCGGCAATCTTGGAAAATGCTCAAGGGTGACAAGGTGTCATACAACATATTTTGAGTGGGGACATTCTCCTGAACATTTTGGTACCAAAACATTTTGTGCGGACTCCAAAGTTAGGTTCATCATATAAACATGACTGGCTGGCACCTGGACTATATTCAATAGAAATGCTCTGTCACACACAAATTATTCCTGAAAAAGCTTTTATAATGACAGAAAAATATTACACAAATAGAGCTGATAAATTCTTTTTCATTTAACAGCACTATACTGTTTGTAATTTGATATAGACTTTATCTAAGAGATATAAAACATTACATACTTATTCTTATTAAGTAGAATTGTTGGTGGGTAAGTCACATATTAAGATACACATATGTATGAAAGGTAATCTAGATATTCAGTTAAAAGTTTAATTCTGTTTAGTTTGTGTTTAGAAAATTCATTATCTTAACTATATAATTATGATACGCTTTACAACCAATGCTTACACTCAAATATTCAAATTTACTCTTTTGAGGTTCATAGCAAGCAACATTTTTGAAAGCATAAAGCAAAAGGTTGTTATAATGTTAAATTGGTACCCAGTATCATTTTTGGCTAATTTCCTAGTTAAATTTAGTGTATTTGGAGGCTTGAGCAAATGTGCAACACTCTGTACAGGTGTGTATCTTTGTTGTACTTTGATCAATTTTTCTGAAATTCGGACTTAAGACATTTAGGTTCAATACAAACAGAATGCTCATTTCAAAAAAAAGCAGCCCAATACTGGTTAATTTGAACATTTCTACGAATACCTGCTATAATATGGCGTACTATAAAGTTGTAAAAATATCCGAAGACGTTAAACCCTAGTTTGGATAATGTAAGTAGTCTAAAGTTTGGCAAATATCGTCTCTGAACCTCTCCTGGTATACCCGAGAATGTCGCGAAAATTGATTATATTACTCACCTTTACTAGCAATATCCGTTGTACGGTATACCACAGTGATCACCGGACATTATATTCTCACTATTTTTCATGAATTTAGTGAATATGAGTACTTAGTGGTAAAAATAAATGTATTGAGTGAGAATAACGTGACTATTGTGCAATGTATGTGACCATTAAGCATGTCATGACGTCAAGACGTCACATGAACGCACAGACCTAGGTCTGCAATTGATCCACCAAGTTTATCTTAGATGTATAGCAAAACGTTCCATGGCGCGAACAAGTACACATGGACGGCTGGATGCCAACAATTTCCTTAGCATCGTAAATGATTGACCCTCTTATCTTCAGTCCGCTGTGTTATTGTTAAATGCGATTAAAGAAAAAATCTAAGGTTTAAAAATGATTGATCTCTATGAAGACTACATAACTGTGTGACGAGCTGTGTAACTGAATGCCAAAACAAGGATGTGTGCGAGATTTTCGGATTCATGCTCTTGTCGGAAGTGAGCATTTCGCTATCACACCATTCTACCATAGATGAATGTCTAGGAGCATTGTACCATAGACAATTACTTGGCCAATCTTTATTGTTATTGCACGACGCATTCGTCGGATATCGCAAAAAAAGGTTGCATTACGTTTCTTTTTCGTTTCAGTATATTTGTGACTTGGTTATTTAGAAATGGAGAATATGTTTTCGCTCTTCCGAACAAGGGAATTAGGTTATACACGTATAATTCTTCAACATCTGCAAATGCTGTCCTAATGTGGTTTGTAGGAATTCACTAACTGAATCTTTATTAGTATTGCAGCTCCATTTACCACACTTTACGGTTGTCAAAGTATTACAAGTAATTTTTAATTTGATCGTTAGTTTACGGTTTTCGTAAGTGCGTTGATAAAACAGTACTTTGGACCATATTCCTTGACTATATCCTAACCTGTCCTTAGTCACCCTTTCACAAGGAACTAGCAAGCTCTCCAACGTGGGGGAAAATCAACTTTGATGTTATATTTCATGAAAGGGTCTAGCAGCATTGATTGGAAGCATTGATTGCAACCTAACTGGACGAAAACAAGCATGTCGTCATCCGGGAAAAACCGGGGTGACGATACTAACAGTGTTAATCACACCGTGATGATGTCGCTGAAGCATAGTTAGTTAGCATCTGTCGATGATGATTCTGAACTGCCAAAAGACAGAGAGTGGTTTAGTATAGATTCAGTCCAACATGTATACTACATTGCTTTACAAATAATTTTCTAGTATTAAGTGTTAAAACATACAACATTAAACGTTTATATATCCTTATATACAATCGCTACACTACAAGTAAATAGTACGCACCTTTGATTTTGGTGACCTCATCGGCAAACTGCTTAATGGCGTCCAAGTGATGATTCTTTGTTTTCATTAAATCGTCTTCAATGGCAGCTTTCCTAGTCTCAAATGCGTCCTTCATTTCTCTGATTTCTTCCTGGAACTGTTCACGTTCTTTTTTAAGAGTGTTCAGTTCGTGTTTGACCTTACTTTGAGTAGAGTCCACATCCTCTTTTATTTGCTCTACAAATATTTGCAGTCGTATCATCTTTTCTAGTGTCTTTTCCTCGTAGTCAAATTTGGAACAAGACGGTTCCCGTTTAAACGCCATATTTAAACTAATAAGTATCACGAGCGTGAATATAAACACAAACATTTTGTTTCAATACTGATTCTTTACAAACTTCAGAAACACGTCTGTCGACTTGAACTATCAAAGAACTTTTGAAACATGAACTGTACCAGCTACAATTTTATAGATGCGTGCGCATATCTGTACATTTAAGAGGGTCGTTCAAGAAATAGGCGGTGAATTATTGATCATATCACCAATATTGCGGCATATTGCTCAGATAATCTTGAAATTTGACACAATTATAAAAATTATTTATGTTATCATATATTCATGATCACTCTATACTTGCCATGATGGCCCTGAATCACTCACCTGAATAAACTTGCTCATGACATTTTTATGTATAAACATGTGGCCTCTTAAAGAAGACAAGTGCCATAAATTTGAGAAAGGACCTTATTAGGATGCTACAGACCAAATGTTATGAAGATCCATCAAGCGGTTCAAGAGAAGAAGTCTTTTTAAAAAAATCTATACTATATATAAAATTAAGGGAGGCACGGGATGGGGCCAATATTTTCCCAGGGGTCATGATTTGAGCAATTTTGGTAAAGGTCCACCAGACACTGCTACTAGCAAAATATCTAAGCTCTATGCCTTCTGGTTCGAGAGAAGAAGATTTTTTAAAGTTTTCTATCTATTTCTAAATTAAAATTATGAGATGTCTGGGATGGGGTCAATATTGACCCGGGGTCACAATTTGAACTAATTTGGTAGAGGAGGTCCACTAGACAAGGCTACATGCTAAATATCTAAGGTCTATGCCTTGTGGTTCCGGAGCAGAAGATTTTTTAAAGTTTTTCTATATATCTCTTATACAAAATTAAGGGACCCCCGGGGCGCGGCCAATATTGATCCAGGGGTCATGATTTGAGCAGTCTTGGTAAAGGTCCACTACGCAATGCTTCATGCTTAATATCTAAGCTCTATGCCTTGTGGTTTCTTAGAAGAAGATGTTTAAAGATTTTGTTACCTGGTTGCCATGACCCGATAGAATTACATGTTACCAGTATGAAAAAGATAATAAAACACGTAACACAACCATTGATACACCGACCCTATAGAATTACATGTTACCAGTATGAAAAATGATAATAAAACACGTAACACAACCATTGATACACCGACCAGTATGAAACAAAATAATAAAATCGGACAGGGAACAAAGGCAGTAATCCACAAAACTGTAGAGCATGAAAGGCATAAAACAGAACAGTCACACAGTTTAAAGGACACACAGTTTAAAGGACACAGGGATAAACAGAAAAAAAGAAGAAACGAAAAAACGAAACCGAACAATCACTACATGTAAGTGCCACCCTCAAGTTCCAACTTTGCCCAACAAAACAATGAGTGAGTGTTACAACCCGCACTGCTCTGACAGCTGCGTACACAACCTGCAACGGGTGCCGACAGTCATACACAGACATGTGTTACGTCCCGCACTGCTCTGACGTAGTTGCGTACACAACCTACAACGGGTGCCGACAGTCATACACAGACATGTGTTACGTCCCGCACTGCTCTGACGTAGTTGCGTACACAACCTACAACGGGTGCCGACAGTCATACACAGACATGTGTTACGTGACAGATGGTATGAATATAATATTATTCATAGATTGAGAACATGCATAAGTTAGGTGCCACTAGATAATTATTGATATATAACGTTTAATTACATCAAAAGCATCACTCTAACAGTAATTTAAACTTGTTGCTAAACATTGCACAAAACACGGAATATCGGCCGAATGGCCAGATGAACCGTTTGCTGTACCTTAATGTTATAGGCGTCGGGATGGTCTTTGTACTAGGCCGCATAAACCGTTTATCAGAACAACATTATTTCAATTGACAAATGAGATATTTTTATTTTCGATCAAGGGCGTCATGTTGATTGTTATAATATTTATAATCCATGTAATCAGTACACTCACAAATTATACCCCCTGTTATCTAAATTGATATCATAATTTTAAATATCCGTCCATAAATAAGAAAATAAACCCATAGGGCGAGATCACTATCTTCATTCTTGTTTAGAACAGCATTGCCGTTTCTAATGAATGTATCTCAGTGATTGACTGAACCCAGTTGTACATATTTCATGGTATAACGTTTTAACTGGTTGATTAATTTCAATGGGATTTTGCATGGATGTAGTACTAACGATGTTGTCTATGAATGTAATTACTTTATAAAGATACATTTCTAAGATAACATAAATTTTACTCTTTATCAATGGTACAGTTACCTGTGATGACGATTAGATGAAATTCAAGGACTTACAACTTCGGACCGTTTAGTCGAGTCAAATATTTAATTACAACGACAAACATTTTATTGAACGCCCCTCATTTATTTTTATGTTTCAGCCACGGCATGTGACGTAATCATTTCAACTGATTTGCACTGATAATGTGTATGATTAACAACGCATATGCCTTGGTTTTAGCTCAACTGATCGCAAGTTGATTGTGTGTGCTTTACACCGTTATTGAACGATATTTTACTTCTATCAGCGACCGACTCACATAACCGACTTCTGTGTGCTACAGTATTAGCTATATCCCAATGAATCGGGACGTTTCAACATGAGACGAACAGTGACATTTGGTTAATGATTCATATAAGAATATGACCTTCACGACCGGAAGTCGGGTCTGGACGGTCTGTATGCAAGCCTAGTATAATAACGACTGGACTACGGTAGGTAGTTCTGAATTTGAAAATTTGTTTGATTCGAAACGGTTACCTCTAGTAGAACTATGCTATTTGACATAGAACATTTTTTAAAGATTTTGTTCGTTCGTTGGTTCGTCGGTCGGATCAGATCGGGTCGAATGAAACGAATATGTGCTTGAATTAAAGTTCAAACACAGCTAAGTCAAATAACTGATACACTCCAAGTACCCATGTCTTGATGTGCTGTTTTAAATACAGAGCACTGTCTTTGTTAGAATCGAAATAATAAACTATGTAACCATACATTATATTATTATACATAATAAAGTATGCTCATTTGATCATATATACGTTAACTACACACTTGTGATTTCTTTCCTACGTATCAGAGCTCATGAGCGTAAACTATTCGGCGATTAAACACAGGTACTTATGTTGTTTTATTATTTCTTAAGTAAAGCATTATTTGGACTAGGTGTTTACAGTTTACAGTTTGTTAGAAATAGAATAAGCCAACGGCCAATACAACATAATTATTATATATCATACATATATACCAAATGTAGTGGTTAGTGTGGTATTGACAATAGATATATATTTTATAGCAATAGCATGTGATCAACAGCATATATAAACAACAAACTTTACTATACAAATGATTTCAAAAAATCATCTCGTCTCTGAAAAGCATAATAGAGTAAAATTGCAAGCTGTTTTATTGTATCAGTATTTTTATCGGATAACAATCTATATAATCTAAGATTGGACTTGTTTTTACAGTATATATCTTTGGAATATATTTACTTCTAATCTTATTATATAAAGGACAATTAAAAACGAAGTGGATTTCATCCTCAATATAACCTTCACAATAAAGACAGCTGCGAGGATCAGGGTACTGTTTTATCAAAGCACTTACGAAAATTGTAAAAGTACGTCAAATGTTTTTTTTATTCTTCATAATTCTTCATCTCTACAAATGGTGGAAAATGGATTTGCAATATTAACAAACATATTAATACAAAAATTGTAGTACTTGTAATTGTTAAAGCATTTTGGGAAATACACATTGTGCCTTATATAATTTACATGCCGAGCATAGCCTTTATTTGCCAGTCAGCTTTCTGCTGAAATAGGACAGACGTATGAGTGCTTCTACCCGTATTTGAACCCGGGTAGCCAGATTAGACAACACTCGCTCTAACCACTAAGCTACTGAGGCACACAGTGAATACAACAACAATATAATATTATGTACAATGTTTATTATAACATTAAACATTTACTATATGATGTCTCAGACTGCATGTGTGTTTGTTATATAATATAATATAAGTGTAATAATAATCAAGTGGGTGATATAGGATCGTCACGGACCTCTTGTTAAATGATTTCTCACGCTGATTACTGGCATGTTCAGACAAAAAACTGAATGTTTATGCTGAGTGGTACTTGCATATATCCGGGTCTGAATTGGAGTTATCTGTAACCTTTGACAAATCGTAAAATCCGGCAAACACGAAACTTGACTCAAGGATAAAGACAATCAATCAGATCACAACATATTAAATTCCTGGTTAGTAACGGGCGGTGTGATTGGCTATCCTAATTCTCCAATGAAATAAGATCAAATAAGGATGTAGTTGAACATAAAAAACTTCTAAATGTTAACTCACCTGACAGGGGCGTAGCTAGAAACATCTGATTGTAATCACAAAATTAATAGTGTATTTATGAGTTGCAACCAGCTATGCAAATCAGGCCTCCGTGCCTCATTGGCGGGAAAATATGGGGCTGTGTAATGTTGTTTCACACATCTATAAGAACGAACGCGTAACTCTCTAACCCCTCTGAAGTTTCTGGTTGACGATGCACTTGACGGCCATCTGTGTCTGACTTCAAATATAACTTCACGCATAAAAATGCAATGACCTCCACAGTTAAATGAGCTGCCAGTAAATATTTGACTATCCAGCATACGCTGCATTGTGTCCGATGGCTAAGATTATACTTTTCTATGGCATCTGAAACTCGTATCCGGAAGACGATTATGGATTGTGATATGGTTAATAAGAAGATGTAAATAATAAATCGAGTTTGAACATGAGTGGACAAATAAAAATGTCATGTACATGTATATGGAATGTATATTTTAGCGAAATAACTAAATCGTATGCATGTACATCATTGCCTTCAAACTGTAGGAATAACAGTAAATTCTATGAATAACGACTGTCTTCTTTGCTTTATTTATTTATCGAACTCTCAAATACATAACATGGGATTATTCTTCCCTGTTTCATGAATTTACTACCCACGAAAATGGACGACCAGGAAATTTCAAACCAACGAAAATACGTAATTTTACAGTATTTAGCATATAAATGTACTTGAATAATAACAACTATCAGATATACTATATTTAGCATATCCTTGAACTGCGGTTACAGAAACCGTAAACACAAATCGAGGAAAACTTGCTGTGCTATTTTTGCACCATTACTTTAAACCTGATATTCGTAAAACACGACCGACCTCCAGACTATCATTAATATTAATGTTAGCGTTCCTCTGTAAATGATAACAAAAAACAAGTATGCGTTATGTTATGTTACTAGTATATTATTCATAGTTTATAGCATGTTCGTTCAGTCCAGTCTACTGTTAATTATTATCACAATCGTTACTAGATTTATAATATTGTTCGGTATAATAAAATAAATATTATATGTCTGCATGCTTGACATTGATATTGTCACACACGCAGGCAAATGCTAATGACGTATATATATACCCTCATTAAAAGTTATAAGTACACCAACTTATTTATCATTTATTATATAAACTAGCTTCTTAATTTTTTGCTTATATACATGCGAGTAGTACATCAACAATATCAGATAATTGGATATTTGTATTTGGCATAGTATAAGCAGTGAAACGTGTACCCTCTAAATTCAGAAAAATGCAACTGCACAACACTGTGTATCGTACAATGTCTTGAAATGTTGACTACACATTGTCCAGCAATACCAAAACCCCCAAAAACATAAAATCTAAAGAATTCCGATTACAGAAAGAACAACAGATGTTTATAAAACATGCATGCATGTATACTAAGACAAATATACTAATGTATATTAAGGCCATCCCGACCTTGACCCCTGACCTATTGACCTTCAAATTTGTAGAAGTCTTCTGTCTGTGAAGTTTTACGATCTTAGGACCCATCGTTCTTACGTTGTTGATCCGAAATCGTTGTGTATTCGAAGGTCGTGGTTTTTTGACCAGTGAACCATAGCGACCTCAAAATCAATGGGGTCATCTACTAATGATGAATAACGTCAACTTAAAGTTTGTGGGCTCTGGGTCCGTTCGTTCTGGAGTCATTGATCGGATAACATTTAGTCGACCAACCGACCGATCGACATGCATGATTGTACTAAGTCATAAACCTCACTTCTAAGATACGGAGAAATAAACAAGAGGGCCATGATGACCCTTGCTTATGTAAAATTATGAGAGGCACGGGGTGGGGCCAATATTGACACAGGGGTCATGATTTGAGCAATCGTGGTAAAGGTCCACCAGACAATGCTGCTACTAGCAAAATATCTAAGCTCTATGCCTTGGTGGTTCCAGAGGAGAAAATGTTTTAAAGTTGTTTTATATATCTCTTATATAAAATCATGAGATGTCTGGGGTGGGGCCAATATAGACCCGGGATCACAATTAGACCAATCCTGGTAGAGGTCCACTAGACAATGCTACATGCTAAATATCTAAGCTCTATGCATTGTGGTTCCAGAGAAGAAGACTTTTTAAAGTTATTTCTATATATCTCTTATATAAAAATTAAGGGACCCCTGGGGCGGGGTCAATATTGACCCGGGGGTCATGATTTGAGCAATCTTGGTTAAGGTCCACTACGCAATGCTTCATGCTAAATATCTTATCTCAATGGCTTGTGGTTTCTTAGAAGAAATTGTTTTAAGGTTTTGTTACCTGGTTGCCATGTCAACCAGAGTTCTAGATGGATCAACTATTTTTAAATATCTCACCTCAGGAACATCCAGGCAAAATTCCATCAATATTGGTCAAACTGTTTCAGAGGAGATGTCATTTGAAAGTGTGGACGGACGGACGTTCGGACGTACGACGGATGGTGAGTGATCACAATAGGTCAACTTGAGCACTTCGTGCTCAGGTGAGCTAAAAACTTAACTACTTACAATTCCTAAGATGTTTAAACATAATAACTTTAAAATTAACATAATATCGTACATTCTATATTTCTATATTGTGTAATATTTCACGCTAAAAGGAAAATGATATACACTATTTGCATATTGCTATTTACTCTGTTGGTGTACTTAAAGCATTTAATAAGTGTATTTTAATTTATTCAAAAAAACAACTTATAAGGTTCAAAATGTTTGCAATACTGTAATATACACGAATCTTCCTATTTGGAAAGTTGATCATATAGAAAGATACCAGGCGCGTAGATTCATCATTGTGCTAGGGGTGTCGGGGGCTGCTTACTCGAAGAAATTGAATGCATTGGTGTATTCTGGTGAATTAGGGCAATTCTCGCGGTACTTTATTTAGTTCTAAAAACTTCAATTTAAGATAATGAAATTGCAAATAAACGCCAAAATTGGCAGAGATTTTCTCTATATAAATCAAACAAATGCATGAGATTAAATTTAATATGTTCGCATAATATGCAGATATGCTCATAGAAGACTAGTCGCCGTTCCCTTTCCATGCCAGCAAATAAAGCGATATTGCACCCTCTTAAAACTACATGCATGACTATTGGTTCTAAACAAAAACTACACAACATAAACGACCTTGAACTATGTATTAAAATACTGAAATAATCAATGTAGAATCGCATAAAGTTTAGGAAAATATATAGAGAAACATTTATCTTGACAAACCCATATTGACAAAATCTGTAAGAAAATGGTTTGAACATAATTCCCTTTAAAACGTATTCAGTATGTTCTTACCGCTGAAATGAAACTACTAATTATTTCCGTTGCAAACCGATATTTGATTTTGATGTATAATATGGCACAAGGCAAGTCAACGATATGTAAATCGATAACTAAGCTACAGAAACGATCAGCTAGAATCATAACTAATGCAGAATCAGTATCATGGTCCTCAAAAATGCTGTCTGATCTCAATTTACTTTCAGTTTAAAGCAGATGCAAATATCTTACATGTCTACTAGTTAATAAATCCATTCAAAACTTAAGGTGATTCCCTACTCTTCAGTTGAGCGGAATTTTAGAAATTGGTGTAAATAATACGTATTGAAAGCGTCTGACTACCATGATGAAATAGTACGAAAAACTTAAAATTGATGTGTCAGCATGTTCTCATATCTTAAAATCGCGTATTTATTGTAAAGTTATTACTATATTATACTACAATATGCTTGCAGAATAAGATTATAGCTGAAAGTTTATGTGCCATTTATTCCAAACGTTGAAACACCAACACTCGCTAATACTAGCTTCAACGCGAAACGGAACATAATGCGCCCACACACAATTGTATCCAAGTTTTAATATTTGTTTAGCAAGCATCCCGACTACGAGGAATGCTCTTTTGCATTTATTTCGTTAGAATATAGACTAGCTAATGCAAAAGAGCATGGGCTCATCTTTAGATATACATATTTTTCAAAAACAAATTATCTCGAAAACTGGATACAACGTATTCAAAACGTTTATTGTATTTTGTAAACTCTCCTGGGTTTAGACATTTCCGAAATCACTAAAGTGTCAATTAAAAACAATCTAGCCGAGCAACTGCCATGAAATTTGGGATAAAACTTCTATAATATTTACTCTACTGGTTGCATGTACGAAAAGAGTATGGTGTTAAACTACTTTTTCGTATAACTTAATAATGATAAATCACATAATTTAAAATATCATTTAAAAATACATATAACATGCATAGTCTAACACAAACGTTATCGTGTGATTCCGTATGTACGAAATTTCGTGCGTGCCAAGTTTCATGTAATAAAATGTCAAACTTTTTTGGTGAAATGCAAATTTCAGTTTTTAGGGGGGGGGGGGGGGTCCCCAAAATCTAAAATTATCTTGAAAACTAGCCGAGCAAAACTGTTATGGGTTTGCACAATCACTATCACGAGTGTGTTCTTTATAAAAATCAGGTGTTTGATACCTCTTGTACAGAAAATATTAAGAGTAGGGAATTACCTTAACACCTACTTACATTAACGAACTTCTTACTTTCTCAACAAATACCGAGTAAAAACTACCGTCAGTATCAATTAAGAATCTAACACATAAAACACGTAACACCAATACCTCAAAAGAACGTTTAGTTATTGTAGTATGGAAATATGGAACAAAATACCAAGTGTTTCAAGAAATATTAATAACTTTTAATATAGTCTCAAAACATTTCTACTAAAAACGGACTTATTTTTGTATGCTTTTAATTTTGTGTAATTATGCTTAATTCATTTTAAGTGTCTTTGTAGTGCATCGTTCTTGATATATGATTATTTTACATGTTTTAAAATATACTCAGCATCAATGGAAGCTACCACTCTATTGACTCTTATATTTTAAAATTCACGTTACACTGTGTTAAACGCCGAACACGACTATGTTTTGACCTTACTGTGAAGTCACAGCTATCCTATGTAACAGTACTCAAATGCACGCACTATAAAACTTTTGTACCTTTGTATTGTATACAAAATATACAGGTTTCCAGTATATAAGTGGTAACTTTTCAGTTACATCCAGTATATATCTATTGTATACTTGTCGTGTACTTATGTTTCTCTGGGAATTGTTTTAGTTTATTTTGTTGCTGTTTTAACTTATTAAAGAAGGCCTCGTTGTAAATAGGATGTTCATCGATATATTTGTGTGTATTTTCATATATATATACGGACTATCACTGCAGTGTGTTGATCCGTTGGGTGGTATTACCTCGAGTTGCTTGTGTAATGCCGTATCTCGCGAGACCGCCAGGTCGAGCATGATGCGGTATGGCGCAAGCAACGCGCAACTGCAGAAATATTCCTTTTATTATGTACCTACAAAAGTGAAAAAAGCACTTATACGGGCGAAAATGCGTTTAATGTGTATACATTGACGTCATGAACGTCGGCATATTTTCGGAATATAATGCGACGCTCATTTATAAAAAGTCAACGATTGCGTCGTGACGTCATTGACTTTGGCATATGTTCGGTATATAACACGTCAGACATGCATGATACGGAATCAGAAAACCAGACATGTATGATACGGAAAATGCAATCTGTCGCGTTGTATTCCACTGTGCGATTTGGTCTGTATTCGTGACAATACATTGGTATGCATATAATAAATTGATGTATCATCGTAATGAGTTACCTTTTGAAAATAAAGAGATAATTATTATTGTTATTATAAACATTGTTAATCATTCCTAAAGTCTATATATCTGTAGCAATAGCATGCAAAATTGCCAGTCCAGACAGACGGTCAGTGGTTATAGTAGGTTGCATATATATATATTTGTCCTTCTTATAATACTAATACTCCCTCACTTGATGCTCAGGAGACCCGCATGGTGATTAGGGTAATAACAGTGCCCTTGTCCAAGATGGAGTCGGTGGTTATGTTGTCACGGTTCATTGATGGCGAGGTGCTTTCGTCATTGAACTTTGAAGGCTGTTCATCCTGCAATTCGGACCTGGTCACAACTTTGCCATACGACTCGACCCTCACGGCGGCGTCTGCTACACCAACGTGCAAGGGACGAGGTTTTAAGAACCTAGCTTGTTCAAAAAGCTTCCAGTCTTACAAGGTTCTGTATACCATATAGCTATTTATAAATATAAATAAATATAAATGTTTCATGAAAATTATAAACACACACTGTACTATAGTTCTATTTCGAGCATTGAGCCGTGACTGCACTTTTAAGGTTTCAAGCGGGATTCGAACCGTATTGTCCTTATGACAGGCAATTGTTGTCTGTTATTTCACGGGTGTTCTATTATGTGTCTATCGAGCTTCTCTGTTTCTGTTGAAGGCTTCCTTCTTTGTCCGAGTTTTTATCATCTTTTTGTTTCTGGCCACAGTACAGTGGTACAGTTGAAAATAAAAATAAATAGCATCGGCACATTGGTAGTGTTTGTATCAATTATATATATGGTGCATTTGTTGCAGGTTTAGAATTGTTTATGCGTTGATAAATATATGCCGTACCTCAATTGACCGAGTTCAAAAACTGGTGGAGGCACTCATACTCACTGGCAAATAACTATGCTCGGCATTTGTATAATATTCTTGTATATGTTTGTTCTAGGAGATGTAACCACCAGGAACATACCTCGGCTACGACCTTAGCTGAAGCAGCAGACTATAACACTATTGATGATAGTACAATTGGAGATGATACCGACGTTGACACGGACTATGATCTGCACCCGGACCTGTTGAAGAGATCGGAACACAAAAACGTGTCAACTGAGAAGGGAGACGGGTATGATTCAGATGGATACCTTGATCTGCGGAGAACTGATAGAAATGACACGAAAACTGATCAGGAAGGCACGTATGCTTCCTATGGATACCTTAAACCAGTACACACCAACATAAATACTAGCTATAACTAAGCAAATCCTTATGAAGGACTGAAAGGCAATAGAGTGGAGGAACAATATTTTAGTAAAATTAACGTGAATAAATAAAACATTTGGTATTGAGTAACAACCTTACGTTGACAATAGAAAGAACTTTATACATTTAATGTTAAATAATAAGATTAACCGATTTTGGAAATTTTCAAACGTATATTTAACGCATGTGCTCCTCATTACCTGGCCAAGGGAGGCAACTCTGGAACAAGACATATATTTTGCGGAAATAAGATTAAAACACTAAATGAGCTTTTTATTCATCGTCGTTATCTTACAACAAAACGATACCATGCAACAAAATTATCCATAAACACATGCTAACAGGAAAGAGTTTTACGTATTAAGAATAAAATTATCTTTTTTTGTCATTTCACCCATCATGAAACGATACTGTAACCACTCGTGCTTGAGAGTGTCCACAGAGCAATGACAATACATGCTTAGTGTATGGATGCATGTTGATAAATTACTGAGGTAACTTACCACGTTATTTATTAGTAGCTCCTACGACATGGTATAGTCCAGAGCATTTGAAACGACTCTCGACCTTCAATTAGCATAATTTAACAGCTGGTATCCCTGTCTATATTTATAACCCCGTTGTATGTTTTCATAATAGCGGAAAGTATCACGAATACGCTCGAGGAATAACACCATCACAAATCTAAAGGACCAATGTTGCACGATTTGCTCGCGGAAATTTACAGATTCAACGCAAAAACCTTGTAATATATTCATGCATGACGGTCAGGATCAGGTCAAATTCTCTGTGCTATATAACGTTTTTATCATATTCATTATCCCCTAAGGGCAGAACTTTTGACGATCTGTATACATGTATATTTCTTTGTCGTTTACGTAACTGTTGAAACTGTACATTCATGACAATAATATACTACTCAAAAGTTGATACGGGTCAACAAAATTCCCTTGTGAATATTTTGCAAAATTAAATAAGATGGACTGATGGAATTTTCAGACATACATTGTTCCATCATCAACATTGTAAACGTATGACAATTGCTTCCAAACTTGATGTCATTAAGTGCTTATTAGCCCCGCTACCGCTATTTGTTTGGATGCATTCAAGCCTCTGAGATAACTGGATGCGATATTTCTTTACAATTTTGGTCTTACACAATAATAGAATAGAAAAGAGAAAAAATGTTATTCTTGCAAGTTTGGTTTTTGCGATCAGGGCTTATCAGTTACCTGGAAAACGACAACATTATGTCAATGAATCTAAATTGTATCACATGAATTGTTCGACATTTAGCAGCAGATATGTTGAGATTTCAATATTTGCGCAACGCTATTTTATTTCGGTTTGTTCCTGTAACGTAAGGCGGACATAAATATTTATTTATTGACCCTTAGTAAAGTTTGAGTAGTATATAGTATATAGTCCTATGAGTTCAATGGGAAGACTTGTCATAGCCAATTGTGTTGCCGCTTTAAATAAAGCCTTTCATAGCAATATATGTTTTCATGTTTCTTATATTTGGTACTGTATTGTTCAAAAGCAATGTAGTTTGTTATAGAAAGCATTTGAATTAGTTGCATCATCGTTCATGTGATGTTTGCTTTCATTTTGTGCATTATTATGCCTACATGAGGATTTTAATGTGTTTAATGTCCACGTGTTTTTTATCAAGACATTCTTCCTATTGGTTCTATGGCAACACTTTTATTATACTCGAGCACTTTGACAATTCCTCCAATAAAAGACAAATTAACATTAACCTGATGATTGGGCACGATTTTCTCGATTTGAATGGGTGATTTTCTCGATTTGTTCACGACTTTAATAGACGATATTACAACGCCGTCTATATCTTATAGTCTAGGAGCTGGTGACCAGAATTTCAATTTTCATTTACCCCATCTGGTAGAAAAAGTCTGTTGGTATTTTTTAATAATATAGACATTCAGGCTTTGGAAAAAGGTGGATGCCAGATCTGAAAGTGGTGCAGATATTTTTAACAGGAGCAACAACTCTTGCTTCGGAACACATTTATAAAAACACCCAATGTCCTATGTTCTGGTGTTAAGTTTTTGTTTATAATTGTATTGCAACATATTTGCATGGATATTGTTCATTTGACAATGTGCATCAAAAAGACATACAACCAGGACCAGTTTGAGGTCAAGTTCAAGGTCAATTCAAGGTCAAAATCAGAAAAATAACTAAAAATGAATATTTACTCCCTATCTTTCTTAGTATAGCATGTGTTTTGAATTGAATAAGGTTATAAAAATGTTAGTTGTGTTTGGTAGTATATATTTCGTCATCATAAGCCATTTGTTTGATTAAAAATATAAAACTATTGTCATAACAGCCATTTTATGTATTCGAAAATACCAACAGACTTTCTCTACCAGATGGGGTAAATGAAAATCCACTTTAAGGCTCTTTTGAAATCTTGCTCCAGGACTATTACCTTTTATTGCCTATGTTCTTGAGAAGGTAGTCGATGCTCAGCTAGATGATCACATAATCTCCATGAAGAACGCCAGTCAGCATATAGTAAATTCCACTCCACTGAAATTGCTTTACTTCGTGTGCAAAATGACATCCTTTGTTCTCTAGACCAGAATAAAGCTACTGTCCTCGTCATGCTTGGTTTATCAGCAGCAATTAACACAATTGGTCACACCACCCTCTTATGCCGACTTGAAAAATATTTTGGTATAATAGGCAAGCCATTGGAGTGGATGAAATCCTATTTGTGTGACCGTTACCAGACTGTTTGTATTGATGGTGAACTTTCGAAACCAGTCCTGAAAGCACCAACTGCAACACCATTTTTACGCTGATGACTCCCAGTTGTATATGGCATTCAAACCGAAGGATTGCGTTTCACACGATGAAACACTGCTACGAATTGAAGCATGTCTGAAGGATATCTTGCACTGGATGAAAAATAATCTGTTGAAACTAAATGTAGACAAAACAGACGTAATCCTGTTTGTACTGAAACGGAATACTAGTGATGCTGAGAATATCACAGTGAAAGTTGGTGATGCTGTGATGCTGTGATTAGACCATCATCGGTGGTGAGAAACCTTAGTGCCATGTTGGATTTACACCTGAACATGGACAAACAGGTAAACTCTGCCTCTGCCTCCAGGTCTTGTTTCATGCAGATCCCACAAATAGGTCAAATAAGACCATATTTGACTGTTGATGCAACAAAATCCCTTGTAAATTCTTCAGTAACATCAAGACTGGATTATTGCATCTCATTGCAAGGGGCTCCCAAAACCCATTCTGAACAATCTACAAATGCAACCACATCACTCCTGTGCTGAAGGATCTTCACTGGTTACCTGTACATACAGAGTGGAATACAAAGTTTACAAAGCACTACATGGAAAGTCCCCAGGCTACATCAGAAGTATGCTGGAAATATATACTCCACAAAGACAGCTTAGGTCACAAAATGACTCTATTCTTCTAGTTGTGCCGAGGATGAGGACTGTATCGTACGGCCATCGATGGTTCATGGCTGCTGCAACGAAGATCTGGAATGCACTGGCAACAGCACTCAGAGACAGTAAAACCGTCATTAAAAGCGCTAAAAACACACTGTTTTACAAAAGCTTAATCTGATCATTAGTTTGACTTCTTAGGGGTCTTCTAAAAGGTAATACATGTATACCTTTGGAGACGGTTTCTCGTAGCAGTGGTATGTGACGCTGAAACACTATTACATTAGTAAACATTGTCTTACGATATATATGTGGTGCATAATCTCGTCGTAAAAAGAGAGATTGTTGGTTTTCAGTGAGATATTTTGACTCATTGGACTAACTTTGATGCATAACATATCCGGGAATGGCTATACGATGGACCCGGCGCACGGCGCACCGGAAATAAGTTGAGGAATTTCCTTTTCGTCCTTTTCGTTGGGAAATCTCCTTTTTCGTATTTTAATCATACCCTTGATTTTTAAATTTGTTTATATATAATTGTATGAGTTATGTGTATTGTTTTAACCATGTCTATTAATTGTGATTGTACATCACTTTGGTACGTGTATATACATGAAAAAGGGCTATATAAATGTGGCATAATGAATATGACATTTACCACTATTGTCTAAGTGATATTTACCAAGAAAAAACATGTCGTTAATTGGCTGACAGCAGCTAACCATGGTCTAAGTGATATTTACCAAGAAAAAAACATGTCGTTAATTGGCTGACAGCAGCTAACTAGCGTCCTGTGAGACCATTGTTAGTCGATGTCAGCCAATAAAAATGATAATAGAAAGTCGGATAGGGAAGGCAGCACTCAACTCAATTGCCGTAGTAAATATCGTATAGAAAGCGTTTTAATATCGTCTATTAAAGTCGTGAAAATCGAGAGGAAAATATTAACAGTAATTAACTACATTTAATTCTGACAATTGCAAACCAATTGGGAAACTTTTAAAATATTTATTACGGACGCTGCATATCATTGTGTAGATGATGAAGCTACAAGGGCCTTAAAATTTACCTTTTTAATTTAATATTTCTATCCGTCATGGAAGCATTAAGAAGACACCAGCTGAATAGAAAGACACGCTGACTGTTTACTTATATTATAAGCTCCCGACACCTCACTCTTGGTGGTATACATTGTCACGTGGTCTTGAGAAATGCTTTCGTCCTTCCACACTGAATATTTTGTCTGACACCAACTACACCACGGTGGGAACCAACAGATGTATCCCAAAATGTATCCCAAAATGGGCTACGCATTATTCAATCTGTCGTGCTTCCGGGCATACATATGTCATCATCATTTCGACGGGAAAAGGCGAGACTCTTATTTGTTAACAATTTGGGTTAAAATTAAAATGTTTTACCAAAATATCTAAATGTGATGCAAACCTTTATACATTCCCAAACATGTACATGTATTTATTTTAACTCTATTTGTTAGAACGACAGAGAAAACCCTATTGTCCATCAGGCGGTATGACTGGAAATCAGCGACAATTTGTTTAACACGAGTATATCTTCTTTATTTTCACTTCAGTGGCTTAGTTCCAGTTATATAAACGTGATGTATTAATTCCACACATGTACCAAATTTAACGACCAGAATAATTTTATTGCCACAAAAAATAATTTTGGGATCCATCTGTTAGTTCCCCCGTGTACTCTATGTTTATCTGCTCATCGGTACCATAATAATCTAACAAGATAAATTGTGAGCCACTTCTCACTAGGTCCATAAACTAAGAAAATACGGAAAAAACAACTTCTGTAGAGTGAATATATATTTAATGGACAGGATTGTTATTTGCCTGTATCTAAAGTTTCACATACATGTAACAATAGCAGACTATATCTTAACAAATACCAAAGGTAGTTCTATGTAATACGTCTAGTAAAATACAATGACGGGAATAGTCTTAAGCGACAACAATAATAAACAAAAGGAAGGGGAGCCGCAGACCGAGCACGCATCAATATACGATGCGTGGTCTCTTGTTACAGTAACGACACGGGGTGTGCTTCCGAGCACGCCTCAATATACGATACGTGGACGCTTTTTACTGTAACGACACGGGGTGTGCTCCCGAGCACGCCTCAATATACGATACGTGGTCTCTTTTTACTGTAACGACACGGGGTGTGCTCCCGAGCACGCCTCAATATACGATACGTGGTCTCTCTTTACTGTAACGACACGGGGTGTGCTCCCGAGCACACCTCAATATACGATACGTGGGCTCTTTTTACTGTAACGACACGGGCTGTGCTCCCGAGCACGCCTCAATATACGGTACGCGGGCTCTGTTTAGAACGCCGCACAATATACACAAGGAGAACACAATATAAATGACGATAAGAGTTACAGAGAATTCTATCACGATCTGCGGATTAATCCATTAAATAAAGAGCGAACCTAACAATGTATTATTACCCTCATAAAACATACCTATCAAATTGGCTGTTTCTATTTACGCCCAGTATCACGTGACATATTTATGAATGAATGAACGTAAACTTTATAGTAAATTTTCTACGAGATACGATGACAAGGCGAGTTGCACGAGAATCCAGTGTTACAGCTATGACGCATCTATTTTTAGAAACTCCAATATACCCTAGAAACCAAGTTTTATTAAAGCTTCTGATAATCAATTCATTTATATTTTTTCATTTTATGAAATAGATACCATATACTCGTGTTATTAAAATTGTTTCAATATTTAAAATGTGGTATTTCCTTCAGAAAATTACGAAGGTCGTTTTCATTAACGAGGTAGGTAATTGTACCAGCTAATAAGCAACTCAATTTCAGCGTGGACTTATGTGCAATGTCAAATGGGTGAAAATGGAATGCGCGCAGTTAAATAGTGCGGGATATTATCGTATTTAGAATCGAAATAAAAACTCTGTTCTTGTATATTGTCGGTGAATAAAACACGGGCACTCGTTCGGATGCGGAAAATTAAATCACTCGTGCTACGCACTCGTGATTTAATTTTTCCGCATCCGAACTCCTGCCCGTGTTTTATTCACCGACAATAAACGCGAACAGATTTTTATTTCTTAAATAACATAGACAATCAGCATGAGTCATCCCACGTTGAATTAAAATATATCAATAAGCTGGATCTGGTACAACATCCGGAAGTGAAACACCGTATAGAGTGTTACTTCTGCGGACAAAACAATTTGAGATTTTGGTCTAAAT
Organism: Spisula solida; assembly: GCA_947247005.1. Lineage (NCBI taxonomy): Eukaryota > Metazoa > Mollusca > Bivalvia > Venerida > Mactridae > Spisula > Spisula solida. The sequence continues at coordinate 46,511,486 of OX365956.1, forward strand.
GGGTAGGTTTTAATTCTGCGGTTTTTATTTCTGCGACCTACCAGAACATCGGGAATATGTATATGAAGTATTCGTGTCTATATATACTATGGAGCAACAGCAGGGCGATGATTGAGTCGTTTACTGTTACAGTGACAAAATGTTTAAATCTACAAGAACATAGATATGCCTCACAGGTTTGTGAAGTAGATATAGAATACAGGTGGGTCTTGTGCGGTTATGTAAAAGCAAATCATTTTCCCCTTAGCGTGGCGTATATTTCATAGAAATCGATGAAGAAATAAGTACTTACAGATATTTTTTGTTTCAGATATGAAGCAAACATCGTCTTGGACCTGTAGCCAAAAGTCAGGTGTTATTGCTACACTGTAATATTGAATCTTATCCATACACGTTGAGACATAGTACAGAACATTTGACTTGGCGCTAATTAATCCTCGTGTGTTCTTAATATTGTACCGTAAGAATGTTTTGATTAGTTAAAATAACAACGGATAAGCACGGATATTCATGGATTCCTCGTTAAATGTTTCCAGCTATACCATAGAAATATAATTTATTTCGTCAACTGTCTCTGACTATACATATAAACATATTCAATATAAAAAATCAAGATTTATATACTCTACTGTTATATCGCTGTAAATACAAAAAATGTAAAACATAGTATTAAAATTGTTTTTCTATAATGATGCCGGTACCAGGGACACGTAAATATACATTTCTGATAATACTTGTAAATAATAATGCTAATATGTCCTCAATACAACAATTACGTACATTGATATATGTAAACTGTTGGGCTTCAAGCCTTATGTTTGAAATACATATCTATATATCTATCTATCATAATTATGCTATAATAAATAGTAACCATTATATAGTTATAAATAGTAACATTATCATATATAAACTGTTGTCGGTACCAGGGACAGGGGACAATACATTATTTTCTGTGTATGATTACACCGGAGAAACTGCTGGTAGAATAGGTATGTTCATACAATCTGTATCCTGCACAGTTAGCTATACACCGTACAGTAACACGGTCCCCCTTCACTACATTCGCTACTGTAACCATGGTATAAACGTTGTAATAATCCTGGTCCCCAATCTGACCAAGTTGTACGACATCATCATTGACGTAAATACCATAATATGCCCAGTGTGATGCTGGCGCAGACAATTGAACTGTGAACATATATAGACCACCTACGGGTACAGTGAAAACACCCGTCTGGTAACTATAGGCATTCTCGTAGTTCAGTTGATCGGTCGTGAATATGATCACCTTGCCGTTAGCCATGGCTGTGTCTGTTACTTTATGACTTTGAAAAGCAACTGGTTGTATCATCGACGATTCTGAAATGAATAAAATTACTGTCTGATCTTGACATGTGTTATATGTAAGTTACTTATAGTCTAGCATCTAGAGTTTTTAGTGTGAAAAAAAGGTCCAGAGCGTTTCTCAGTTTATTCGTGTAGAGGGATGTTTGAATTTTAATTTTAGCGAGGGTGGACAGCTGAGATCCTGTAGGTTACCATGGAAACCATGATGGCGTCATAATTTCCCGCCAATTTTTTAGCACACACCCCGTCTTAATCTAACCTTCTAACAAGTATGTACAAACACATATCAATTTTATCATGTGTAATAATTAAAGTACCGGTATAGAGCTCTGAAATGATATGTGGGTCAAGGTCATTAAATGTCACGGTCAAGGTCATTTAGAGGTCAAAAGACCAAAAAATGGGTAAAAAATGTGTTTTTACCCCAAATTGTTTTCATTCATATGCGTAATTTTGTCCATATACTTAATTAATGTATTTCAGCATTGCTTGCCATCAGTTGCACTTACAATAAAATTCATATCGTGTTGACATGGCGACTTATAATGAAATAAGAGGGAATTTCGTAACCCCACCCCAATTGAAATTTTCCATATATTTTGATTATCATGACAAAACTGTATGCGTTGCATTTGCTTCACCAAGTGTGAAAATGCAAAATGTGCATACATACTATTGTATGTGCAACCTTATTACACAATGATACCTAGCTCAGCATTCAAATTGATATGTTGACCAAGGTCACGAAGGTGAAGGTCATTACAAGGTGAAAGTTAAAGACAATTGTTTCAGTCACATTTTTATGTTGTTAAAAGTGCAATAGCTTTGGTTTCTTTTGCTTCAGCGAGTAGTATTCCCTCAAATCATGCGGGGTTGTTGTTTATTTATGTAGGCATGTGTTTGAAATTTAATCCTAGAGAGGGTGGATAGCTGAAATATAGTCGGTTACCATGGAAACCAAGATGGCGGCAAATATTACAGCTCATAACCAGTCCAAATTTCATCGTCCGGCCCGAAAACCCACAAAATTGACCTAACCTTTCATTGTTTTACCTTAATGGTTTCAGTAGACAAAACCGTTGGAATCGAATTTCTGACGGGTGACATTTTGTCATCATTGAGAATTTTGAGAAAATTGGGGTAAAACGTTCCGAAATATAAACATAACTGCGAATTTCTGGAATCGGTGAACTACAATGTCATTTTCCATCATATTTTGTAATAAATCACACTAAAATGTAATTATTAAGTTTCGGTTGAAGACTGTAAAATTTTAGTGTCATGTATTTATACGAAAGGGGTTATTTTTTTGGTTAAAACATTAAAAACTGCATCTAAAAGTGCGAATTTTCGGAATAAGTAGTCTATAACGTCGTTTGCCATTTAATTTGATATAAATAATCGCTGTGATAGTTTCATAGTGACTTGCGATTAATATATCAAACATCTTCAGCTAGGCTATGGTACAAAATGTGATATTTTCGGGGTATGTGTTATTTTAGGATAAATCATACAAAATGGAAACGAAACTGCGAATTTCTGGAATTGGTGAACTACAATGTAATTTTCCATCATATTTGTAATAAATCACACTAAAAATGTAATTATTAAGTTTCAGTTGAAGACTGTAAAATTTTAGTGTCGTGTATTTATGCAAAAGGAGTTATTTTGGGGTTTAAACATTAAAAATTGCATCTAAAAGTGCGAATTTTCGGAATAAGTAGTCTATTACGTCAGTGGCCATTTAATTTGATAAATAACCGCCGTGATGGTTTCATAGTGACTTGCGAATAAGATATTAAGCATCTTAAGCTAGATATTTTTCGGGTAAAACAGTTTTTGGAATCTGTAGACTTTGTACAATGACATCGATCATTTAATTAGGTGATTTGATATGTCAATGTAAATGGTTTAAAACTTTAAATAACCCTACAGTTTAGATATCAAACATCCTAAGATAGGCTTTGGAGCAAAATGTGACTACATGTATTTGAGATGAAGCTAAAATATTGAATGTTTTTGAGTTGGTTAAACCAATAACATTACCAGACAGTAGTTTGTATCATAAACAACTGGGAACCAGGCAGTGTTTTGTCACCCTCATACATGTAGAACCAGGAATACCTAGAGTACAATATGGCTCTCCCATGCAGTGTTTAATATCCTAATAGTCTGGAATGACAATGCCAGTCACTATAATACAAGGGTTAAATCAGTCAGGTAGAGCTAGAACATCCCTAGATCCAGGCATATCTGTTCCCAGCAGTACAGTATAAGGTAAAACGGCCACACCAATGGCATTATTGTAGGCAATGGCTATGTAAAGACTTGTTTGTCTGGTCGAGTACAAGTGGGTCATGCAAAACAATGGCAGTACCCTAGGATGTGCTATATACACACACAGAACAACAACGAATAGTTGCAAACTGTGTTAGGTACCATATAAAGCCAGAAATGGCTGTTTCAGGCCATGTATGTGACCAAAATGGAGTAAGGAATAGTTACGTCGTACCTTGTTTGATACTCTAAAGATTTACGGATGGCTAAAGCAAGCAGTATTATGTATTAAATGAATTCAGGAATAACTCTGTCAGGCATTTATTAACAAGGGAAGACTTTACAAGTAATTTAGAATCAATCACCGTTTACAGCAGCATTAGATAACCAATGTATGTCATATATAGTTAACAGTGGTTGCTACCCTATAGTGCTAGGCAAGGATATGTTACATATTACATAGAGCAAGAAGGGCAGTCCTGTGCATTATTGAGTACCATATAAAGTCTAAGTTTCTATCTAAAGCCTATGTTCCACTGAACATGTTTTGCCTCGGCGATGTACTCTCGATGGACATTAATGAGCTTCGCGAGGCAACTGAACCGGTTTCTCGTGGTCTATGTGTAGCTTTGGTGGAAGCTCAGGGAAGCTCCCCACTTAAGTGTCAAGAACCTTCGACAACATTTCGGTGACTCATTCGAGGTCTCGAGAGTTATTCCCCGAATACTCGCTAATACTTATCGTGGATGATTCGGGTGGTACCAGGAGTCATCGCAAAAATTGGTCCAACTGCCAAGGGAATGTACTCGCGATAATAATTCTACCTTGTCGATAAGGAATTCCTCAGTGGGTCATAGGCTTGATCGGGCAATATAAATATGTAGCGAAAAATGCTTTTACCAAAAGTATCAGGTGGCCAATGAGGTTCAGGTAATAGATATTAGTTCGATTTTGCTTACCTTTATCGCTATGACTGGGGTGGTAGTGTAGACAGTGAACGAAAAAAAGAAGAAGAAGTTCGATTTTGAAGCAAATTCTTAATTATATTATTTTATCTCACTCGGCGCCAAATACTTGGTGTTACCGTCACTCCGAGGATATGAGAGAGAAACTAGTAAGGGGCTTACTATTTGCATTTTGATTCGTTTTTGGTATTACCCGGTCTGGTAGATCGAACCAGGTTCACTCCGCACTCCGCTCAACCGCAAGGCCATCGAGGTATGACTGTTCTAAGCAGTACATAGTATCTATAGCGCAAGGAACGACTGTGTTATGCATTGCTAGGTATCATATAAAGCCAGGAATAGGTGTGACAGACAATTTCAGGTACCACAATCTGTGTCGAAATTGATGTGTCTGGCAGTGAAAGCTATACTGCGACTATCATTAGATAAGCAGCATTGATAAGTACCCAATTGGGCCAGGAATTGCTGGTGGTGGAGGGTACTTTTTATGGGTATGTATATGTTTATATATTTTGCCTGGAAAGGCTTCCTTAGATGGTGGTCAGTGCTCAGTGGGTCTAAGAATGGTTGTACTTGTAATAAGGAGTACTCATAGGGCATTGAATGATTGGTCTCATTGGTAGTGTGCGTACCATACAGGGCCTAGCAAGTTTATTCTCAGAGGTTCCACTAGCTTCTGAATCCGGAAGGTCACTTTAATACGTTTGTCTAAATTTTACCATTTAATAGGCAAAATAGTGAAAATACCAACGATTTTAAGAGAACATGACCCTTCAAACCAATATATGAAGGGTCAAACTATGGCTTTTTGGAAATTTGAAGGGTCAACACTCTTACTCCGGAGTCACATGGAATCCCTGCTCAGTGGTTGTAATTACTCCATAGGCTATGAGATGCCTGTATTTGGTTCTTATAGGTACCTCATATCGCTGGCTTATAATTAGATGGTCGTATGTACACAATCAATATTTTGAGAAAAACATGACAAAACTGTCTGAAAATTACTCTTTACTTTTGGAAAAACAAGCTTTTTGAACTTTCGATTTTCATGAAAATAAGCTCGTAAGAAGCGCATTGAGATGAAGATTTCAAATATGCATGATTCTTATAAGGTCGAGCTTCTAATTCTAAGCCAGCGATATGATCAAAGTATACAAAATATAAGACCGGAATGGCTTTATGTAGTTGTACCTGACTAGTCAATGGATTCAAAAAAGCCACACTTATCATATATGTAGTGCTGTTTATTCCCAATATATCGCATTTAGCTCAAAGCCTGGTATTAGATGAAGGATAACTTGAACTACATGATGATATGGCCATATTTAAGTCTTGCAGTGATTTACTATGAAGTAAAATTATTTATGACAGTGTAGTAATTCGAATCACAAAAAAAGATAACCTTTCCATTCCATTTTGTATGTTTTATCCTAAAATAACACATACCCCGAAAATATCACATTTTGTACCATAGTCTAGCTGAAGATGTTTGATATATTAATCGCAAGTCACTATGAAACTATCACAGCGATTATTTATCAAATTAAATGGCAAATGACGTTATAGACTACTTATTCCGAAATTCGCACTTTTAGATGCAGTTTTTAATGTTTTAACCAAAAAATAACCCCTTTCGTATAAATACATGACACTAAAATTTTACAGTCTTCAGCCGAAACTTAATACTTACATTTTAGTGTGATTTATTACAAAATATGATGGAAAATGACATTGTAGTTCACCGATTCCAGAAATTCGCAGTTATGTTTATATTTCGGAACGTTTTACCCCAATTTTCTCAAAATTCTCAATGATGACAAAATGTCACCCGTCAGAAATTCGATTCCAACAGTTTTGTCAACTGAAACCATTAAAGAAAAAACAATGAAAGGTTAGGTCAATTTTGTGGGTTTTCGGGCCGACGATAAAATTTGGACTGGTTATGAGCTGTAATATTTGCCGCAATCTTGGTTTCCATGGTAACCGACCATATTTCAGCTATCCACCCTCTCTAGGATTAAACTTCAAACACATGCCTACATAAATAAACAACAAACCCGCATGATTTGAGGGAATACTACTCGCTTAAGCAAAAGAAACCAAAGCTATTGCACTTTTAACAACATAAAAATGTGACTGAAACAACTGTCTTTAACTTTCACCTTGTAATGACCTTCACCTTCGTGACCTTGGTCAACATATCAATTTGAATGCTGAGCTAGGTATCATTGTGTAATAAGGTTGCACATACAATAGTATGTATGCACATTTTGCACTTTCCCACTTGGTGAAGCAAATGCAACGCATACAGTTTTGTCATGATAATCAAAATATATGGAAAATTTCAATTGGGGTGGGGTTACGAAATTCCCTCTTATTTCATTATTAGTCGCCATGTCAACACGAAATAAATTTTATTGTAAGTGCAACTGATGGCAAGCAATGCTGAAATACATTAATGAAGTATATGGACAAAATTGCGCATATGAATGAAAACAATTTGGGGTAAAAACACATTTTTACCCATTTTTTGGTCTTTTGACCTCTAAATGACCTTGACCTTGACATTTAATGACCTTGACCCACATATCATTTCAGAGCCCTATACCGGTACTTTAATTATTACACATAATAAAATTGATGTGTGTTTGTACATACTAGTTAGAAAGGTTAGATTAAGACGGGATGTGTGCTAAAATATTGGCGGGAAATTATGACGCCATCATGGTTTCCATGGTAACCTACAGGATCTCAGCTGTCCACCCTCGCTAAAATTAAACTTCAAACATCCCTCTACACGAATAAACTGAGAAACGCTCTGGACCTTTTTTTCACACTAAAAACTCTAGATGCTAGACTATTACTAGTTATAAGGTATTTAAGGTTTTGAATGACTATTGTGAGATATTTAAAAACAAGAAATATCACTGAATGTAATGAATACCCCCCCCCCGATACTGCTTTGCACATAAGTGCATTTAAGTGTACTAGCGAACATATTATACCTTAAACATTTGCCAGGGCGAAAAAGGTACTTGTTGGCATCCCTATTTTACCTATATTAACATTATGGCATTGTTCCTACAAGTGAAGTGTTGGTATTGAAAAAATATATATCAGATCACTCAACTGGTCAATGTTAACCATGGCAACTTCCGGTAATCGCAATAAGTCATACACGTTGATTTTTACAGCATCCCAATAAGTCATACAGTAACCGAAAATATAGTATCTCAAACTTTTTTGCCTTTTGTCATTTTGTGTAAATTCAATTTGTACAGTCGAGAAAGGCTTTTATCTATAGTTATTATGTACGAATTAATGTATGTATTGCAGTCATTAAATACCACAGAAAACTATACTGAAACGAAAAAGAAACGCAGGGTTGAGTTTCTAAGATGTTAACTACCATTTCAATATATCTTAGTTAGAATGAAGATTAATCCATTGTGAACAAGGGCGATAAACAAACGGTCAGGTTTTTTCAGAGACAATTTTACAGCATGTTTAAAAGGTCGCCAACCCAGCCATATCAGGCTGAAGTCAGATACGGGCCTGTATACAGGTGGCGTGTACCTCAGTTATCATCACTGCGGTATACCGTACACCGGATATTGCTAGTAAGGTGAGTAATGTTATCCATTTTCGCGACCTTCAAGTGTACACCAGGGTAAGTTCTGAGGCGCTTTTTTGTCTTTCTGAGTGTGTTTGATGCATATTTTATACAAAAGTATCTACTACGATAATTTTCCTAGTCATTGAAAGCCGGCTAACGACCAGGAATCACTTAAAAGGGTGATTAAAAGACCAAACTCTTTTCGTTACTCACGCAAAAAATAAGCTCGTTCTGTCAAATAAAGATGTTTTTGTTTATATTCTTCGTTAAACTACACAACTTAAATCGAGCAAAATGACATCCAAATGACCAAGTTTATGTTGATAACGTTTTACCAGGAAAGGAATCATAAATAACGGGACATTTTGAGAATAAATAAAATGTGAGTGTACCGAGTACTGCTTTTTGTGCGCTCACTGGTGTACGGAGTATTGCTGTTTAGTGTACGGAGTATTGCACCCGGAAATTATGTAAATTTTAGGTATAACCAGTGTTATCTGGTAGATATTACTTATATCGTCTCGCGATCTATATCTGTTGAAAATTGGAGAGTGTAAAAGCTACATTAAAACATGCTGTAATGTACGAATCCTGACGTAGGTCCGAACATTCCTCGAAATTTTATATGTAATACTTTACACGTACACCTGTTTGACAGGTTTAGAGTATGATTAGTACGTATTTATCGTACAAATTTAGGTAACTACTCCATTGTCTTAAATAAAGGTTGTTTCTACCATACGTTCAAATGCTAACTGACTAAAGGTTGTTCAATGAACATAATATTTGCTGACTAAAGTCTTGGATTTGTCCATGTGTATACAAACTTTACAACATATAAATACATGTAAGCTATAAATAGATAAATTCCCATCCTTTTTTAGAATAATAGGTTTTTGAACCCACTGGTCTGAACCCTTCCCTAGATAAATAATTGGTCGGATCCACTTGAGAAAATGTCTGTATCCATGCATTACCATATTAGTCCAGGTGCCAGAGGGGGTAACCTAACTTTGGAGTCCGCACAAAATGTTTTGGTACCAAAATGTTCAGGAGAATGTCCCCACTCAGAATCTGTTGTGTGACACCTTGTCACCCTTGATCATTTTCCATCCAAGATGGCCGCCAAGATGGCCGCCATTAACTGCCAATTGATACACAATATTATGTTTCAGTGAGGAAGTTATGAATGAATGTAATGCTAAATGTTTGCATTCATAGTATTCACTTGATGTTGTGTTTCAAATGGGCATACTACACTGATCACTATGAGGCCAAGGTCAAGGTCATTTCAAGGTCAAGGTACATAAATAGCTGAAAATGTGATATTTTGCTCTACCTTTGCACTAGAATATATATTTTGTTTGTATATTGTATCATATAATTGGGATAGAAAAGTTATAGAAGTTTTGGTAAGAACATTTATCTCTAATTCAAAAAACTGTTTTTACTTCAGCATATTGTAACTTTGTGAAAATAACCATTTTATTCTTGTCCATGATGTCAGATATGACATTTTTTGTAAACTTTCTGATTTGATATTCATAATTAACCTAACTTTGGAGTATTTACAAGAAAAGATTTGGTACCAAAATGTTTAGGAGGATGTCCACTCTCAGAATATGTTGTATGACACCTTGTCACCCTTGAGCATTTTCCAAGATGGCCGCCAATATGGCCGCCATAAGTTACAAATGCATACATTATTTATGTTCTAGTGAGGAAGTTATGAATGCATGTAATCGTAATTGCTGCATTCATAGTATGCATTTGATGGTGTGCACGAAATGGACATACTACACTGACCACTTCGAGACCAAGGTTAAGGTCCTTTCAAGGCCAAAGAACAAACATTTGATATTTCTTCTCTTCTTTTTTATGATAATTATATTTGTTACAATTTGATTTGGTTAGAAAATGATAAATGTTTTGGCAAGTTCATGTATTCTAATTATGAAGACTTTTATTCAGCATGTTATAATTTTGTGAAAATAACTTTTTATGCGTGTCCACGATGTCCGAGGTGACATTAATTGATACATTTTTTTATTATAACTATCTCTTTCGAACACATGTATTGACATTTACATGTTTCGCTATAAAGTATAGATTTCATTGTTAAGCCTACATCTGTTTGTTACATCGGTAGTGTAGGTACCCATAGAGCTAGGCTGTGTGGTATACTCTATAGAACCCGGAAATGCTGTTCTATGCAGTGTCATGTACACCCAAGAATAACTGTGTTAATCATTGTTATGTACCATATAGAGCCATGCAAGGCAGGGTCTTGTAGTTATCCAATATAATTATCGTAAAAGGTCTATTTCTGCCTATATTGGGCACCGGCAGGGTAATGAATGGTTTGTTAGGTCGTGTTAGGTACCTTGTAGGGGATGGCATGGCTGTACTTGGAGCTGATGAGCTCCTCTTCTTAGTGACTAGGTTTCTTTAATTAACGGTAGTGAGTACACCTATAGGTCAAGGGGTGTATGTACTTGGTGGTGATAAGTACTCCTTAGAGCCTGTTATGGATGTATTACGTGATAGTTACTACCCATAGGCTTGGATGGCTGACGAGGTGGTGATGAGTACATATAGGGGCATATATGGATGTACCATGTGGTGGTAAGTATCCCATACAGCTTGGCATTGCTGTACCTGGATATGACGCGCATCCCCGAATGTTCGGTAAGCTGCAGTTAACATTGCCGAGTACACCCATAGGTCATGGGTTGGCAGTCTTGGATGGTGGTGAGTTACCTATAGGGACTGATATGGCTGTACTTGATGTTGATGAATACTTCAAATACGCGGGGTGGCTGTCCTGTGTAGTGGGGAGTATCCTTTAGATCCTGGTATGGCTGTACTCTTTAGTAGTAACAACCTCAAAGAGACAGTGCTGTCTGATCATGGTGGCGAATACCATACATGGGCTCGTTAGAACACCTTTGGGGCAGGTGTGTCTGTATTTTGTGGAAGTAAGTACTCCAAGGAGCATTGGATGTCTGCACATGCTATTGGTGGATACCATATAGGGGCTGTGCTGGCTGTACTTGTTGACTTTGAGTTTTCCTAGGGCTCAGTTTTGTCTGTACTTGGTGGTGATAACTATTTCATAGCATAAGGTATAACTGTCATTAGTGGTTTGAAGTACCTTGTGTGACCATGTAGGACTTTGTATTGCATAGAGTATTGATGTATGTACATGGTGGTAAGTACCCTATTGGGAATGTGATGGCAGTGCTTGATGATGGAGAGGACCCCTAAGGGTCTGATATGGATATACAGTTACTAAGTGGTAGTGGTTACTCTCTAGAGTCAGGGATATCTATACTCGATGAAATTGAGTACCAGGGGATGTGGTGGCTGTACTTGGTGGTGGTGAGTATCCCTCATGTTCTTGAAGACTAACCTAAGTGTTAGTGGCCATCCCATAGAAAATAAGGTGTATGTGCATGATGGTGTTGAGTATCGTGTAGAGGCTGGAATGGCTGTACTTGGGGCTGATGAGCTTGACTAGGGCTGATCATTCTTCTTGTATCACATGTACTATGTGCTGAGAGTATCAAATAAACTGTAATCTTGTTCGGCAGTGTGTTGGGCACTTATTCTTTTTTGGGATTTCTCACAGCTACAACTAGGCATTATAGTCATTTTAATGTGGAAACTGGGCCATTCAGCTAGGGCATTCAGTTTTTTCTCGCTGAAATTAATTCATTATACTTTTCTACAGCTTGGACTTGGCGGCTCTTTACTTGTTTAGTTGGGCTTGTGCCTAGTATGTGTCTTATGTTTTTTGTTCTCGGTTGGTTCAGCCATGCTCGGCTGGTAAAGCTAATCCTGCCTTCCCTGTCTGACTTAATATACCGGTATCTTTTTTAGTGACTGGGATCAATTTAATTAACGATATTAGTGGTACTGACTATACTATAGACTTGAATGGCTGTACTATGTTATACATACATCATATGTCATGGGATGCCCGCCTGTGTGGTTGAGAATATCCATTGTGGCCTGGTAAAGCTGTATTTGATTGTGGTGAGTACCTCTTAGGACATTGTATGGCCAACTAAGTGATAGTTAGTATCATATAGAAGATAAAATGTCTGAGCATGATGGTGTTGAGTACCGTGTAGGGGCTCGAATGGCTGTATTTGGAGCTGATGAGCTCGTCTTAGTGACTGTGTTGACTTTAATGTACGGCAGTAAGTACAACCATCGATATTTCAACGGATGGCTGTACTTGGTGGTTGTAAGTACCCTTTATAGGTTGATATGGATGTACTAAGTGGTAATGAAGATCCCACAGTCTTGGATGGCTGCACTAGGTGATGCATACTTCATAGGGCAGGAATGTCCTTTTGGTGGAGAATATCCATCATAACCTGGTATGGCTTTACTTTATCGTGATGAGTACATAGGATGGTTTTATGTTTTGAGAGTGAAAACTCCATAGAGCCTGTGATATTAGTTCTTGGTTAAGGTAGTTATCCCAGGCTGTAATATGTCTTGGAGATGATAAATACTATATATTGTATGAGTTGCCGGTCCTTTGTATTGGAGTTAAATGACAAAGGTAATGGGTCTGATATTGTGGTGCTTAGTTGTGATAATTACGTCATCTGGTCTAGTATGGCTATATTTCGTGATATTGAGTATCCCATTCATCCTGGCAGTGGTCGATATAGGGTATATGATGACTGTACTATGTGGTGATGAATACACATACGGCCTGTGATGTCGTTTCATACAGTGCTACAGGTCTTTACCTACAATTACTAAAACACTGCATGACGCTTCTGGGCACAGTGTCAAATTCGGTCTTCATAACAATTTTGTTAATGTACAAATGTAAAGACTTTTAATGAATGTATATACATATAGAATATCCACTGTCACATTTATAACAAAAAACAATGCTCAACATACATTTTGTACTTCATAAAAGACATATTGCGACGAAATATCAAATTTGACCTTGAAATGTCAATGACATTGACCTTAAAGTGGTCAGTATGTTTTCGAGAGATAAGGATACAACATGAATTCAAACGAAGCTGACAATCATGCACATACTTGATTTATCCATTATAAATAAAACTATATCATATTTGAATATAAGAATTATGAATACCGAATCAAAGAATGTCATCTCTGACATCATGGGCATGAATAAAATGGTTATTTTCACAAAGTTATAATATGCTGAAGTCAAAACAGTTCTTTGAATAAGAGAGAAATGTTCTTACCAAAACTTCTATCACATTTCTTGAATGATACAATATACAAACAAAATATATATTCTAGTACAAAGGTAGAGCAAAATATCACATTTTCAGCTATTTTTGTACTTTGACCTTGAAATGACCTTGACCTTGGCCTCATAGTGGTCAGTGTAGTATGTCCATTTGAAACACACCATCAAGTGAATACTATGAATGCAAACATTTAGCATTACATTCATTCTTTACTTCCTCACTGAAACATTATAGTGTGTATAAATTGGCAGTTAATGGCGGCCATCTTGGCGGCCATCTTGGAAAATGCTCAAGGGTGACAAGGTGTCATACAACATATTTTGAGTTGGGACATTCTCCTGAACATTTTGGTACCAAAACATTTTGTGCGGACTCCAAAGTTAGGTTCATCATATAAACATGACTGGCTGGCACCTGGACTATATTCAATAGAAATGCTCTGTCACACACAAATTATTCCTGAATAATACTCCTTTTATAATGACAGAAAAATATTACACAAATAGAACTGATAAATTCTTTTTCATTTAACAGCACTATACTGTTTGTAATTTGATATAGAATCTATCTAAGAGATATAAAACATTACATACTTATTCTTATTAAGTAGAATTGTTGGTGGGTAAGTCACATATTAAGATACACATATGTATGAAAGGTAATCTAGATATTCAGTTAAAAGTTTAATTCTGTTTAGTTTGTGTTTAGAAAATTCATTATCTTAACTATATAATTATGATACGCTTTACAACCAATGCTTACACTCAAATATTCAAATTTACTCTTTTGAGGTTCATAGCAAGCAACATTTTTGAAAGCATAAAGCAAAAGGTTGTTATAATGTTAAACTGGTACCCAGTATCATTTTTGGCTAATTTCCTAGTTAAATTTAGTGTATTTGGAGGCTTGAGCAAATGTGCAACACTCTGTACAGGTGTGTATCTTTGTTGTACTTTGATCAATTTTTCTGAAATTCGGACTTAAGACATTTAGGTTCAATACAAACAGAATGCTCATTTCAAAAAAAAAAAGCAGCCCAATACTGGTTAATTTGAACATTTCTACGAATACCTGCTATAATATGGCGTACTATAAAGTTGTAAAAATATCCGAAGACGTTAAACCCTAGTTTGGATAATGTAAGTAGTCTAAAGTTTGGCAAATATCGTCTCTGAACCTCTCCTGGTATACACGAGAATGTCGCGAAAATTGATTATATTACTCACCTTTACTAGCAATATCCGTTGTACGGTATACCACAGTGATCACCGGACATTATATTCTCACTATTTTTAATGAATTTAGTGAATATGAGTACTTAGTGGTAAAAATAAATGTATTGAGTGAGAATAACGTGACTATTGTGCAATGTATGTGACCATTAAGCATGTCATGACGTCAAGACGTCACATGAACGCACAGACCTAGGTCTGCAATTGATCCACCAAGTTTATGTATAGCAAAACGTTCCATGGCGCGAACAAGTACACATGGACGGCTGGATGCCAACAATTTCCTTAGCATCGTAAATGATTGACCCTCTTATCTTCAGTCCGCTGTGTTATTGTTAAATGCGATTAAAGAAAAAATCTAAGGTTTAAAAATGATTGATCTCTATGAAGACTACATAACTGTGTGACGAGCTGTGTAACTGAATGCCAAAACAAGGATGTGTTCGAGATTTTCGGATTCATGCTCTTGTCGGAAGTGAGCATTTCGCTATCACACCATTCTACCATAGATGAATGTCTAGGAGCATTGTACCATAGACAATTACTTGGCCAATCTTTATTGTTATTGCACGACGCATTCGTCGGATATCGCAAAAAAAGGTTGCATTACGTTTCTTTTTCGTTTCAGTATATTTGTGACTTTGTTATTTAGAAATGGAGAATATGTTTTCGCTCTTCCGAACAAGGGAATTAGGTTATACACGTATAATTCTTCAACATCTGCAAATACTGTCCTAATGTGGTTTGTAAGAATTCACTAACTGAATCTTTATTAGTATTGCAGCTCCATTTACCACACTTTACGGTTGTCAAAGTATTACAAGTAATTTTTAATTTGATCGTTAGTTTACGGTTTTCGTAAGTGCGTTGATAAAACAGTACTTTGGACCATATTCCTTGACTATATCCTAACCTGTCCTTAGTCGCCCTTTCACAAGGAACTAGCAAGCTCTCCAACGTGGAGGAAAATCAACTTTGATGTTATATTTCATGAAAGGGTCTAGCAGCATTGATTGGAAGCATTGATTGCAAACCTAACTGGACGAAAACAAGCATGTCGTCATCCGGGAAAAACCGGGGTGACGATACTAACAGTGTTAATCACACCGTGATGATGTCGCTGAAGCATAGTTAGTTAGCATCTGTCGATGATGATTCTGAACTGCCAAAAGACAGAGAGGGTTTAGTATAGATTCAGTCCAACATGTATACTACATTGCTTTACAAATAATTTTCTAGTATTAAGTGTTAAAACATACAACATTAAACGTTTATATATCCTTATATACAATCGCTACACTACAAGTAAATAGTACGCACCTTTGATTTTGGTGACCTCATCGGCAAACTGCTTAATGGCGTCCAAGTGATGATTCTTTGTTTTCATTAAATCGTCTTCAATGGCAGCTTTCCTAGTCTCAAATGCGTCCTTCATTTCTCTGATTTCTTCCTGGAACTGTTCACGTTCTTTTTTAAGAGTGTTCAGTTCGTGTTTGACCTTACTTTGAGTAGAGTCCACATCCTCTTTTATTTGCTCTACAAATATTTGCAGTCGTATCATCTTTTCTAGTGTCTTTTCCTCGTAGTCAAATTTGGAACAAGACTGTTCCAGTTTAAACGCCATACTTGAACTAATAAGTATCACGAGCGTGAATATAAACACAAACATTTTGTTTCAATACTGATTCTTTACAAACTTCAGAAACACGTCTGTCGACTTGAACTATCAAAGAACTTTTGAAACATGAACTGTACCAGCTACAATTTTATAGATGCGTGCGCATATCTGTACATTTAAGAGGGTCGTTCAAGAAATAGGCGGTGAATTATTGATCATATCACCAATATTGCGGCATATTGCTCAGATAATCTTGAAATTTGACACAATTATAAAAATTATTTATGTTATCATATATTCATGATCACTCTATACTTGCCATGATGGCCCTGAATCACTCACCTGAATAAACTTGCTCATGACATTTTTATGTGTAAACATGTGGCCTCTTAAAGAAGGCAAGTGCCCTAAATTTGAGAAAGGACCTTATTAGGATGCTACAGACCAAATGTTATGAAGATCCATCAAGCGGTTCAAGAGAAGAAGTCTTTTTAAAAAAATCTATACTATATATAAAATTAAGGGAGGCACGGGATGGGGCCAATATTTTCCCAGGGGTCATGATTTGAGCAATTTTGGTAAAGGTCCACCAGACACTGCTACTAGCAAAATATCTAAGCTCTATGCCTTGTGGTTCGAGAGAAGAAGATTTTTTAAAGTTTTCTATCTATTTCTAAATTAAAATTATGAGATGTCTGGGATGGGGTCAATATTGACCCGGGGTCACAATTTGAACTAATTTGGTAGAGGAGGTCCACTAGACAAGGCTACATGCTAAATATCTAAGGTCTATGCCTTGTGGTTCCAGAGCAGAAGATTTTTTAAAGTTTTTCTATATATCTCTTATACAAAATTAAGGGACCCCCGGGGCGCGGCCAATATTGATCCAGGGGTCATGATTTGAGCAGTCTTGGTAAAGGTCCACTACGCAATGCTTCATGCTTAATATCTAAGCTCTATGCCTTGTGGTTTCTTAGAAGAAGATGTTTAAAGATTTTGTTACCTGGTTGCCATGGCAACCAGAGTTCTAGATTGATCAAATTTATAGGAGATGCCATTTACAAGTGTGGACGTACGACGGACGACGGAAGGTTCGTGCTCAGGTAAGCTAGAAACGTAAACAACCATTGATACATCGACCCTATAGAATTACATGTTACCAGTATAAAACAAAATAATAAAACACGTAACACAACCATTGATACACCGACCCTATAGAATTACATGTTACCAGTATGAAAAAAGATAATAAAACACGTAACACAACCATTGATACACCGACCCTATAGAATTACATGTTACCAGTATGAAAAAGATAATAAAACACGTAACACAATCATAGATACACCGACCCTATAGAATTACATGTTACCAGTATGAAAAAGATAATAAAACACGTAACACAACCATTGATACACCGACCCTATAGAATTACATGTTACCAGTATGAAAAAGATAATAAAACACGTAACACAACCATTGATACACCGACCCTATAGAATTACATGTTACCAGTATGAAAAAGATAATAAAACACGTAACACAACCATTGATACACCGACCCTATAGAATTACATGTTACCAGTATGAAAAAGATAATAAAACACGTAACACAACCATTGATACACCGACCCTATAGAATTACATGTTACCAGTATGAAAAAGATAATAAAACACGTAACACAATCATAGATACACCGACCCTATAGAATTACATGTTACCAGTATGAAAAAGATAATAAAACACGTAACACAACCATTGATACACCGACCCTATAGAATTACATGTTACCAGTATGAAAAAGATAATAAAACACGTAACACAACCATTGATACACCGACCCTATAGAATTACATGTTACCAGTATGAAAAAGATAATAAAACACGTAACACAACCATTGATACACCGACCCTATAGAATTACATGTTACCAGTATGAAAAAGATAATAAAACACGTAACACAACCATTGATACACCGACCCTATAGAATTACATGTTACCAGTATGAAAAAGATAATAAAACACGTAACACAACCATTGATACACCGACCCTATAGAATTACATGTTACCAGTATGAAAAAGATAATAAAACACGTAACACAACCATTGATACACCGACCCTATAGAATTACATGTTACCAGTATGAAAAAGATAATAAAACACGTAACACAACCATTGATACACCGACCCTATAGAATTACATGTTACCAGTATGAAAAAGATAATAAAACACGTAACACAACCATTGATACACCGACCCTATAGAATTACATGTTACCAGTATGAAAAAGATAATAAAACACGTAACACAACCATTGATACACCGACCCTATAGAATTACATGTTACCAGTATGAAAAAGATAATAAAACACGTAACACAACCATTGATACACCGACCCTATAGAATTACATGTTACCAGTATGAAAAAAGATAATAAAACACGTAACACAACCATTGATACACCGACCCTATAGAATTACATGTTACCAGTATGAAAAAGATAATAAAACACGTAACACAACCATTGATACACCGACCCTATAGAATTACATGTTACCAGTATGAAAAAGATAATAAAACACGTAACACAACCATTGATACACCGACCCTATAGAATTACATGTTACCAGTATGAAAAAGATAATAAAACACGTAACACAACCATTGATACACCGACCCTATAAAATTACATGTTACCAGTATGAAAAAGATAATAAAACACGTAACACAACCATTGATACACCGACCCTATAGAATTACATGTTACCAGTATGAAAAAAGATAATAAAACACGTAACATAACCATTGATACACCGACCCTATAAAATTACATGTTACCAGTATGAAAAAGATAATAAAACACGTAACACAACCATTGATACACCGACCCTATAGAATTACATGTTACCAGTATGAAAAAGATAATAAAACACGTAACATAACCATTGATACACCGACCCTATAAAATTACATGTTACCAGTATGAAAAAGATAATAAAACACGTAACACAACCATTGATACACCGACCCTATAGAATTACATGTTACCAGTATGAAAAAGATAATAAAACACGTAACACAACCATTAATACACCGACCCTATAGAATTACATGTTACCAGTATAAAAAAATAATAAAACACGTAACACAACCATTAATACACCGACCCTATAGAATTACATGTTACCAGTATGAAAAAAGATAATAAAACACGTAACACAACCATTAATACACCGACCCTATAGAATTACATGTTACCAGTATGAAAAAGATAATAAAACACGTAACATAACCATTAATACACCGACCCTATAGAATTACATGTTACCAGTATGAAAAAAGATAATAAAACACGTAACACAACCATTGATACACCGACCCTATAGAATTACATGTTACCAGTATGAAAAAGATAATAAAACACGTAACACAACCATTGATACACCGACCCTATAGAATTACATGTTACCAGTATGAAAAAGATAATAAAACACGTAACACAACCATTGATACACCGACCCTATAGAATTACATGTTACCAGTATGAAACAAAATAATAAAATCGGACAGGGAACAACGGCAGTAATCCAGAAAACTGTAGAGCATGAAAGGCATAAAACAGAACACACAGTTTAAAGGACACACAGTTTAAAGGACACAGGGATAAACAGAAAAAAGAAGAAACGAAAAAACGAAACCGAACAATCACTACATGTAAGTGCCACCCTCAAGTTCCAACTTTGCCCAACAAAACAATGAGTGAGTGTTACAACCCGCACTGCTCTGACAGCTGCGTACACAACCTGCAACGGGTGCCGACAGTCATACACAGACATGTGTTACGTCCCGCACTGCTCTGACGTAGCTGCGTACACAACCTACAACGGGTGCCGACAGTCATACACAGACATGTGTTACGTCCCGCACTGCTCTGACGTAGTTGCGTACACAACCTACATCGGGTGCAGACAGTCATACACAGACATGTGTTACGTCCCGCACTGCTCTGACGTAGTTGCGTACACAACCTACAACGGGTGCAGACAGTCATACACAGACATGTGTTACGTCCCGCACTGCTCTGACGTAGTTGCGTACACAACCTACAACGGGTGCCGAAAGTCATACACAGACATGTGTTACGTGACAGATGGTATGAATATAATATTATTCATAGATTGAGAACATGCATAAGTTAGGTGCCACTAGAAAATTATTGATATATAACGTTTAATTACATCAAAAGCATCACTCTAACAGTAATTTAAACTTGTTGCTAAACATTGCACAAAACGCGGAATATCGGCCGAATGGCCAGATGAACCGTTTGCTGTACCTTAATGTTATAGGCGTCGGGATGGTCTTTGTACTAGGCCGCATAAACCGTTTATCAGAACAACAATATTTCAATTGACAAATGAGATATTTTTATTTTCGATCAAGGGCGTCATGTTGATTGTTATAATATTTATAATCCATGTAATCAGTACACTCACAAATTATACCCCCTGTTATCTAAATTGATATCATAATTTTAAATATCCGTCCATAAATAAGAAAATAAACCCATAGGGCGTGATCACTATCTTCATTCTTGTTTAGAATAGCATTGCCATTTCTATTGAATGTACCTCAGTGATTGACTGAACCCAGTTGTACATATTTCATGGTATAACGTTTTAACTGGTTGATCAATTTCAATGGGATTTTGCATGGATGTAGTACTAACGATGTTGTCTATGAATGTAATTACTTTATGAAGATACATTTCTAAGATAACATAAATTTTACTCTTTATCAATGGTACAGTTACCTGTGATGACGATTAGATGAAATTCAAGGACTTACAACTTCGGACCGTTTAGTCGAGTCAAATATTTAATTACAACGACAAACATTTTATTGAACGCCCCTCATTTATCTTTATGTTTCAGCCACGGCATGTGACGTAATCATTTCAACTGATTTGCACTGATAATGTGTATGATTAACAACGCATATGCCTTGGTTTTAGCTCAACTGATCGCAAGTTGATTGAGTGTGCTTTACACCGTTATTGAACGATATTTTAGTTCTATCGGCGACCGACTCACATAACCGACTTCTGTGTGCTACAGTATTAGCTATATCCCAATGAGTCGGGACGTTTCAACATGAGACGAACAGTGACATTTGGTTAATGATTCATATAAGAATATGACCTTCACGACCGGAAGTCGGGTCTGGACGGTCTGTATGCAAGCCTAGTATAATAACGACTGGACTACGGTAGGTAGTTCTGAATTTGAAAATATGTTTGATTCGAAACGGTTACCTCTAGTAGAACTATGCTATTTGACAAAGAACATTTTTTAAAGATTTTGTTCGTTCGTTGGTTCGTCGGTCGGATCAGATCGGGTCGAATGAAACGAATATGTGCTTGAATTAAAGTTCAAACACAGCTAAGTCAAATAACTGATACACTCCAAGTACCCATGTCTTGATGTGCTGTGTTAAATACAGAGCACTGTCTTTGTTAGAATCGAAATAATAAACTATGTAACCATACATTATATTATTATACATAATAAAGTATGCTCATTTGATCATATATACGTTAACTACACACTTGTGATTTCTTTCCTACGTATCAGAGCTCATGAGCGTAAACTATTCGGCGATTAAACACAGGTACTTATATTGTTTCTATTATTTCTTAAGTAAAGCATTATTTGGACTAGGTGTTTACAGTTTACAGTTTGTTAGAAATAGGATAAGCCAACGGCCAATACACAACATAATTATTATATATCATACATATATACCAAATGTAGTGGTTAGTGTGGTATTGACAATAGATATACATTTTATAGCAATAGCATGTGACCAACAGCATATATAAACAACAAACTTTACTATACAAATGATTTCAAAAAATCATCTCGTCTCTGAAAAGCATAATAGAGTAAAATTGCAAGCTGTTTTATTGTATCAGTATTATTATCGGATAACAATCTATATAATCTAAGATTGGACTTGTTTTTACAGTATATATCTTTGGAATATATTTACTTCTAAGGTTATTATATAAAGGACAATTAAAAACGAAGTGCATTTCATCCTCAATATAACCTTCACAATAAAGACAGCTGCGAGGATCAGGGTACTGTTTTATCAAAGCACTTACGAAAATTGTAAAAGTACGTCAAATGTTTTTTTTATTCTTCATAATTCTTCATCTCTACAAATGGTGGAAAATGGATTTGCAATATTAACAAACATATTAATACAAAAATTGTAGTACTTGTAATTGTTAAAGCATTTTGGGAAATACACATTGTGCCTTATATAATTTACATGCCGAGCATAGCCTTTATTTTCCAGTCAGCTTTCTGCTGAAATAGGACAGACGTATGAGTGCTTCTACCCGTATTTGAACCCGGGTAGCCAGATTAGACAACACACGCTCTAACCACTAAGCTACTGAGGCACACAGTGAATACAACAACAATATAATATTATGTACAATGTTTATTATAACATTAAACATTTACTATATGATGTCTCAGACTGCACGTGTGTTTGTTATATAATATAATATAAGTGTAATAATAATCAGGTGGGTGATATAGGATCGTCACGGACCTCTTGTTAAATGATTTCTCACGCTGATTACTGGCATGTTCAGACAAAAAACTGAATGTTTATGCTGAGTGGTACTTGCATATATCCGGGTCTGAATTGGAGTTATCTGTAACCTTTGACAAATCGTAAAATCCGGCAAACACGAAACTTGACTCAAGGATAAAGACAATCAATCAGATCACAACATATTAAATTCCTGGTTAGTAACGGGCGGTGTGATTGGCTATCCTAATTCTCCAATGAAATAAGATCAAATAAGGATGTAGTTGAACATAAAAAACTTCTAAATGTTAACTCACCTGACAGGGGCGTAGCTAGAAACATCTGATTGTAATCATAATAAAAATTCAGTCTGCATGGCGCATGCATCCCAGAAAAATATGGAAAATGGAACGATGTCCTGGTATTTGACTGTGTCCGGAAACCACTTTTACTTCAGGCTTTAAGACAGAAAATAACTAAAATCTCACCGATTCAACTGCTATCCATGTACACTTAACCGATTAAAAGAATATTACTAGTAGGTTTTTTATGCATTTAAGCCTTTTATTGACAATTTTTACTTTAAAACGAATTCAATACATGGAGAAAAATACGCATATTTCATTTTAATCAAGGTCTAAATGACCACAAAACCAAGTCACGAAAAGTATTGATCGGCAATGTCAAATTCACAATATTAATAGTGTATTTATGAGTTGCAACCAGCTATGCAAATCAGGCCTCCGTGCCTCATTGGCGGGAAAATATGGGGCTGTGTAATGTTGTTTCACACATCTATAAGAACGAACGCGTAACTCTCTAACCCCTCTGAAGTTTCTGGTTGACGATGCACTTGACGGCCATCTGTGTCTGACTTCAAATATAACTTCACGCATAAAAATGCAATGACCTCCACAGTTAAATGAGCTGCCAGTAAACATTTGACTATCCAGCATACGCTGCATTGTGTCCGATGGCTAAGATTATACCTTTCTATGGCATCTCAAACTCGTATCCGGAAGACGATTATGGATTGTGATATGGTTAATAAGAAGATGTAAATAATAAATCGAGTTTGAACATGAGTGGACAAATAAAAATGTCATGTACATGTATATGGAATGTATATTTTAGCGAAATAACTAAATCGTATGCATGTACATCATTGCCTTCAAACTGTAGGAATAACAGTAAGTTCTATGAATAACGACTGTCTTCTTTACTTTATTTATTTATCGAACTCCCAACTACATAACATGGGATTATTCTTCCCTGTTTCATGAATTTACTACCCACGAAAATGAACGACCAGGAAATTTGAAACCAACGAAAATACGTAATTTTACAGTATTTAGCATATAAATGTACTTGAATAATAACAACTATCAGATAAACTATATTTAGCATATCCTTGAACTGTGGTTACAGAAACCGTAAACACAAATCGAGGAAAACTTGCTGTGCTATTTTTGCACCATTACTTTAAACCTGATATTCGTAAAACACGACCGACCTCCAGACTATCATTAATATTAATGTTAGCGTTCCTCTGTAAATGATAACAAAAAACAAGTATGCGTTATGTTATGTTACTAGTATATTATTCATAGTTTATAGCATGTTCGTTCAGTCCAGTCTACTGTTAATTATTATCACAATCGTTACTAGATTTATAATATTGTTCGGTATAATAAAATAAATATTATATGTCTGCATGCTTGACATTGATATTGTCACACACGCAGGCAAATGCTAATGACGTATATATATACACTCATTAAAAGTTATAAGTACACCAACTTGTTACGATTGAATAATTTAGTATTTATTATATAAACTAGCTTCTTAATTGTTTGCGTATATACATGCGAGTAGTACATCAACAATATCAGATAATTGGATATTTGTATTTGGCATAGTATAAGCAGTGAAACGTGTACCCTCTAAATTCAGAAAAATGCACCTGCACAACACTGTGTATCGTACAATGTCTTGAAATGTTGACTACACATTGTCCAGCAATACCAAAACCCCCAAAAACATAAAATCTAAAGAATTCCGATTACAGAAAGAACAACAGATGTTTATAAAACATGCATGCATGTATACTAAGACACATATACTAATGTATATAAAGGCCATCCCGACCTTGACCCCTGACCTATTGACCTTCAAATTTGTAGAAGTCTTCTGTTGATAATCAACAACCTGTCTGTGAAGTTTTATGATCTTAGGACCCATCGTTCTTACGTTGTTGATCCGAAATCGTTGTGTATTCGAAGGTCGTGGTTTTTTGACCAGTGAACCATAGCGACCTCAAAATCAATGGGGTCATCTACTAATGATGAATAACGTCAACTTAAAGTTTGTAGGCTCTAGGTCCGTTCGTTCTGGAGTCATTGATCGGATAACATTTAGTCGACCAACCGACCGATCGACATGCATGATTGTACTAAGTCATAAACCTCACTTCTAAGATACGGAGACATAAACCAGAGGGCCATGATGACCCTTGCTTATGTAAACTTATGAGAGGCACGGGGTGGGGCCAATATTGACACAGGGGTCATGATTTGAGCAATCGTGGTAAAGGTCCACCAGACAATGCTGCTACTAGCAAAATATCTAAGCTCTATGCCTTGGTGGTTCCAGAGGAGAAAATGTTTTAAAGTTGTTTTATATATCTCTTATATAAAATCATGAGATGTCTGGGGTGGGTCCAATATAGACCCGGGATCACAATTAGACCAATCCCGGTAGAGGTCCACTAGACAATGCTACATGCTAAATATCTAAGCTCTATGCATTGTGGTTCCAGAGAAGAAGACTTTTTAAAGTTATTTCTATATATCTTTTATTTAAAAATTAAGGGACCCCTGGGGCGGGGTCAATATTGACCGGGGGGTCATGATTTGAGCAATCTTGGTTAAGGTCCACTACGCAATGCTTCATGCTAAATATCTTATCTCAATGGCTTGTGGTTTCTTAGAAGAAATTGTTTTAGGTTTTGTTACCTGGTTGCCATGTCAACCAGAGTTCTAGATGGATCAACTATTTTTAAATATCTCACCTCAGGAACATCCAGGCAAAATTCCATCAATATTGGTCAAACTGTTTCAGAGGAGATGTCATTTGAAAGTGTGGACGGACGGACGTTCGGACGTACGACGGATGGTGAGTGATCACAATAGGTCACCTTGAGCACTTCGTGCTCAGGTGAGCTAAAAACTTAACTACTTACAATTCCTAAGATGTTTAAACATAATAACTTTAAAATTAACATAATATCGTACATTCTATATTGTGTAATATTTCACGCTAGAAGGAAAATGATATACACTATTTGCATATTGCTATTTACTCTGTTGGTTTACTTAAAGCATTTAATAAGTGTATTTTAATTTATTCAAAAAACAACCTATAAGGTTCAAAATGTTTGCAATACTGTAATATACACGAATCTTCCTATTTGGAAAGTTGATCATATAGAAAGATACCAGGCGCGTAGATTCATCATTGTGCTAGGGGTGTCGGGGGTTGCTTACTCGAAGAAATTGAATGCATTGGCGTATTCTGGTGAATTATGGCAATTCTCGCGGTGCTTTATTTCGTTCTAAACACTTCAATTTAAGATAATGAAATTGCAAATAAACGCTAAAATTGGCAGAGATTTTCTCTATATAAATCAAACAAATGCGTGAGATTAATTTTAATATGTTCGCATAATATGCAGATATGCTCATAGAAGACTAGTCGCCGTTCCCTTTCCATGCCAGCAAATAAAGCGATATTGCACCCTCTTAAAACTACATGCATGACTATTGGTTCTAAACAAACACTACACAAGATAAACGACCTTGAACTATATATCAAAATACTGAAATAATCAATGTAGAATCGCATAAAGTTTTAGGAAAATATATAGAGAAACATTTATCTTGACAAACCCATATTGACAAAACCTGTAAGAAAATGGTTTTAACATAATTCCCTTTAAAACGTATTCAGTATTTTCTTACCGCTGA
The DNA here is from genome assembly GCA_947247005.1 of Spisula solida. Classification (NCBI taxonomy): domain Eukaryota; kingdom Metazoa; phylum Mollusca; class Bivalvia; order Venerida; family Mactridae; genus Spisula; species Spisula solida. The sequence goes on from OX365956.1 coordinate 46,538,439, forward strand.
AATGAAACTACTAATTATTTACGTTGCAAACCGATATTTGATTTTGATGTATAATATGGCACAAGGCAAGTCAACGATATGTAAATCGAATAACTAAGCTACAGAAACGATCAGCTAGAATCATAACTAATGCAGAATCAGTATCATGGTCCTCAAAAATGCTGTCTGATCTCAATTTACTTTCAGTTTAAAGCAGATGCAAATATCTTACATCTCTACTAGTTAATAAATCCATTCAAAACTTAAGGTGATTCCCTACTCTTCAGTTGAGCGGAATTTTAGAAATTGGTGTAAATAATACGTATTGAAAGCGTCTGACTACCATGATGAAATAGTACGAAAAACTTAAAATTGATGTGTCAGCATGTTCTCATGTCTTAAAATCGCGTATTTATTGTAAAGTTATTACTATATTATACTACAATATGCTTGCAGAATAAGGCTATAGCTGAAAGTTTATGTGCCATTTATTCCAAACGTTGAAACACCAACACTCGCTAATACTAGCTTCAACGCATGTGAAACGGAACATAATGCGCCCACACACAATTGTATCCAAGTTTTAATATTTGTTTAGCAAGCATCCCGACTACTTTAGAGGAATGCTCTTTTGCATTTATTTCGTTAGAATATAATCTAGCTAATGCAAAAGAGCATGGGCTCATCTTTAAATATACATATTTTTCAAAAACAAATTATCTCGAAAACTGGATACAACGTATTCAAAACGTTTATTGTATTTTGTAAACTCTCCTGGGTTTAGACATTTCCGAAATCACTAAAGTGTCAATTAAAAACAATCTAGCCGAGCAACTGCCATGAAATTTGGAATAAAACTTCTATAATATTTACTCTACTGGTTGCATGTACAAAAAGAGTATGGTGTTAAACTACTTTTTCGTATAACTTAAAAATGATAAATCACATAATTTAAAATATCATTTAAAAATACATATAACATGCATAGTCTAACACAAACGTTATCGTGTGATTCCGTATGTACGAAATTTCGTGCGTGCCAAGTTTCATGTAATAAAATGTGAAACTTTTTTGGTGAAATGCAAATTTCAGTTTTTTGGGGAGGGGGTCCCCAAAATCTAAAATTATCTTGAAAACTAGCCGAGCAAAACTGTTATGGGTTTGCACAATCACTATCACGAGTGTGTTCTTTATAAAAATCAGGTGTTTGATACCTCTTGTACAGAAAATATTAAGAGTAGGGAATTACCTTAACACCTACTTACATTAACGAACTTCTTACTTTCTCAACAAATACCGAGTAAAAACTACCGTCAGTATCAAATAAGAATCTAACACATAAAACACGTAACACCAATACCTCAAAAGAACGTTTATTTATTGTAGTATGGAAATATGGAACAAAATACCAGTTAATATTAGTGTTTCAAGAAATATTAATAACTTTTAATGTAGTCTCAAAACATTTCTACTAAAAACGGACTTATTTTTGTATGCTTTTAATTTTGTGTAATTATGCTTAATTCATTTTAAGTGTCTTTGTAGTGCATCGTTCTTGATATATGATTATTTTACATGTTTTAAAATATACTCAGCATCAATGGAAGCTACCACTCTATTGACTCTTATATTTTAAAATTCACGTTACACTGTGTTAAACGCCGAACACGACTATGTTTTGACATTACTGTGAAGGCACAGCTATCCTATGTAACAGTACTCAAATGCACACACTATACAACATTTGTACCTTTGTATTGTATACAAAATATACAGGTTTCCAGTGTATAAGTGGTAACTTTTCAGTTACATCCAGTATATATCTATTATATACTTGTCGTGTACTTATGTTTCTCTGGGATTTTTTTAAGTTTATTTTGTTGCTGTTTTAACTTATTAAAGAAGGCCTCGTTGTAAATAGGATGTTCATCGATATATTTGTGTGTATTTTCATGTATATATACGGAATATCACTGTAGTGTGTTGATCCGTTGGGTGGTATTACCTCGAGTTGCTTGTGTAATGCCGTATCTCGCGAGACCGCCAGGTCGAGCATGATGCGGTATGGCGCAAGCAACGAGAGGTAATACGGCTTAACGGATAAACACAACTGCAGAAATATTTCTTTTATTATGTACCTACAAAAGTGAAAAAAGCACTATTACGGGCGAAAATGCGTTTAATGTGTATACATTGACGTCATGAACGTCGGCATATTTTCGGAATATAATGCGACGCTCATTTATAAAAAGTCAACGTTTGCGTCGTGACGTCATTGACTTTGGCATATGTTCGGTATATAACACGTCAGACATGCATGATACGGAATCAGAAAACCAGACATGTATGATACGGAAAATGCAATCTGTCGCGTTGTATTCCACTGTGCGATTTGGTCTGTATTCGTGACAATACATTGGTATGTCCCCTATATAATAAATTGATGTATCATCGTAATGTGTTACATTTTGAAAATAAAGAGATTATTATTATTGTTATTATAAACATTGTCAATCATTCCTAAAGTCTATATATCTGTAGCAATAGCATGCAAAATTGCCAGTCCAGACAGACGGTCAGTGGTTATAGTAGGTTGCATATATATATATTTGTCCTTCTTATAATACTAATACTCCCTCACTTGATGCTCGGGAGACCGTATGGTGATTAGTACAACAAAGGAACAGTAAGAACAGAGCCTTTGTCTATAATTCCAAGATGGAATCGGTGGTTACGTTGTCACGGTTCATTGGTGGCGAGGTGCTTTCGTCATTGAACTTTGAAGGCTGTTCATCCTGCAATTCGGACCTGGTCACAACTTTGCCATACGACTCGATCCTCACGGCGGCGTCTGCTACACCAACGTGCAAGGGACGAGGTTTTTAGAACCTAGCTTGTTAAAAAAGCTTCCAGTCTTACAAGGTGCTGTATACCATATAGCTATTTATAATCCGTACACTTAAAAGTTATTTAATTTGTATTTTAAAGAAAAGAAAACAAACCTAGCTGTTAAAATGTTTCATGAAAATTATAAACACACCCTGTACTATAGTTCTATTTCGAGCATTGAGCCGTGACTGCACTTTTAAGGTTTCAAGCGGGATTCGAACCGTATTGTCCTTATGACAGACAATTGTTGTCTGTGATTTCATGGGTGTTCTATTATGTGTCTATCGAGCTTCTCTGTTTCTGTTGAAGGCTTCCTTCTTTGCCCGAGTTTTTATCATCTTTTTGTTTCTGGCCACAGTACAGTGGTACAGTTGAAAATAAAAATAAATAGCATCGGCACATTGGTAGTGTTTGTATCAATTATATATATGGTGCATTTGTTGCAGGTTTAGAATTGTTTATGCGTTGATAAATATAAGCCGTACCTCAATTGACCGAGTTCAAAAACTGGTGGAGGCACCCATACTGACTGGCAAATAACTATGCACTGCATTTGTATAATATCCTTGTATATTCTTGTACGTGTGTGTTCTAGGAGATGTAACCACCAGGAACATACCTCGGCTACGACCTCAGCTGAAGCAGCAGACTATAACACTATTGATGATAGTACAATTGGAGATGATATCGACGTTGACACGGCCTATGATCTACACCCGGACCTGCTGGAGAGATCTGAACACAATAACGTGTCAACTGAGGAGGAAGACGGGTATGATTCCCATGGATACCTTGATCTGGGGAGAACTGATAGAAATGACACGAAAACTGATCAGGAAGGCAGATATGCTTCCGATGGATACCTTAAACCAGTACACACCAACATAATTACTAGCTATGACTATGTACGTGCTCGTATAGTAGACAAACCGCTTGAAACTGACGAAAGTAGATATCTTAAAATGGAGATTGGACTACGCAAGTTACCAGAAGTTCCAACCGTTAAACAAAGGGAATTACAACATACGTATGAAGGACTGAAAAGCAATAGAGAGCAGGAACATGATTATAGTAAAATAAACGTGAATAAATAAAACATTTGGTATTGAATAACAACCTTACGTTGACAATAGAAATAACTTTATACATTTGCTGTTAAATAATAAGATTTGTAAACCGATTTTGGAAGTTTGCAAACGTATATATCGAGGGGTTAGAGCCAAATCCTGCTATGTGCTATTTCCTTTTTTTTGAGCAGAGCAGTTTTTAATAACCATTTGTTAAGATGTGGTTATTGTTAAAGTTAAACTATTAAATTATGTAGACAGTTGAATACTTTAAACCCTAATATGAAATATTTGTGAACATTGTAAGGAATAATGTGATTTAAATGCCAAAATATTTTTGGGTTTTCAAACCCTCACACAATGATACAATTTGACATTTGCCAGATCCAAATGTAATACGATATATATATGTGGCAAGCAGCTGATGATAAAATAATGGGAAACCTGTCCACACTATACCACGCTTATTTACACTAGACCGGTAGGCAAATCCACTTTCCTCCTGATACCAAAACATTTAAAATGTCAAACCATATTATTGTCATATATATGTATATGGAGTTTACGATAAACGTCCATGTGATGAAAATTTTAGAATTTTTTTATCATATTCAGTGATGAAATCCTCTGGTATCATATAAATTGATGTTTGTGGACTAACAAAAAACATCAAGAACATATTATATGGTTCATGGTCTGATTAAGCTTAAATGTCAGTGTAAATCAGAATATCATTCAATGCTCAAATTGCTTCCGTAACAGATGTAGCATTTTGGCATATAAAATGTAAAGGAAATGTGGCTTGAAAACATAAAAATTATGCAATTGCGATTGTAAATACACGTATATAGGATAATGACCAATACGGTTATGTACTATAATTGCAGTTCACCATGGCCACAAGCTACGAAACCTTTAAAATTAATTACGAAAGTCAGTGTTCACTGTGATATCCATCATTGTATTCATATACAATTAGAATTACATGCCGTAATTAATAGTTTTTAATGAATTTATAAATGTCATGTCGTAATTAATACAGTTTTTCATAAATTTATGAATTCATTAAAAACTTTAATATTTACGGCTTGTAAATTAAAATTTAAAATGTGTTGGTATGTTTGAATTACAAGCAGGTATGAACATTTAAAATATTAACTGGGTAATAAAATACAGAATATGTTTAAAATGAAAATATGTTTTAGGATTGACGCAGCAACTTAGATATGTACTACAGAAATTGAAAACTTCAATATCTTTGAAATGTATGATTTATCTTTTTTGCTTTCGACAGACAGTTGTAGTGCTGTTTTATCTCTGCCTAATTGGCAAATGACCTCAAGGAGAAGAGATAGGTTGATGCTTGCGTGATACAAGGAATTCAGACGGGATGTCCTAGTCCAGTCATTCTGACTAGACTTCCTGTGTCCAGACAGAGATTCAAACCATGAAATTCCAGATTAGTAGTTGAGCGAGCTAAGCACTCGACCACCGTTCCACTATGATATATAATATATATCACTTGCAACAACTGGACCACGTGTCATTCCATGTGGTATTTTTTATTGAGATAATACATAAAGCTATAACAATCTTTTGCATATACAGTAGTGTTGGAAGATATTGTCATAAGAGATGTATATTTTCCTGATGCACGTATTTGTCTAAGAGTATAAATGAATCAACTTCCAGTTATCGCAATAAGTCATACACGTTGAATTGTATAGTCTACCAATGAATCACACAGTGACGGGAAATCACAAGTGCTTTTACTCACAATAAGGCACATACTTTGCATTGTATAATATCCCAATAAGTCATACAGTGATTAGGTTTGAACGCTGTGATTGTGGTCATTTCTGTTCTACCTTTGAAAAGTTAATTAATAACGCTTGACCACTACTTGATGCCAAGTTAATGCATACTAGCACCTTCCTTAAGTTTGCTTACGTAGTGGCTAAACAGTATTTTAACTGAATGTCTTAATACAAATTCAAGTGTTTAAAAGTTTTTTTTCTGTTTTTCATGTATTACAATTCTTACTTTATACACCTTTATAATCAAACATTACACAGCTATGTTAATATCCATCTCGACGAATGAAAATCATTAATTGATTCGTAATAAATAGTTTATTCGTTTAAATAATACATGCACCGTTCCAAAAAATAATTCATATTAACTATTACAAAATTAACAAATTCAAGCACATACACGTTTACTATTAGTAAGTTATACTTACTGTTATAATTAAGAATTAGCTAGTTTTATGTTCTTTATTTAAGATTATTAGAAGAGCTTCTCATTTACAAAAAGATTAAATAAATGAAAGCAATTTAATGTGTTTCTAAACGCACAACATTTAAATTCATAAGGAATACTAGTAGTCAAAATAAATTTCGCCAAAACTACATTTTTCTCTCTGTATAAGGTATTCCTGTTTCAATCACACATAGCTAAATGTATACAATCCATTTTAGTCACACTTTGACATCTTATTCGAGTGAAGCTGCTATTATTATACAGCAATATAAACAACAACTGTGGTTTGACATTTAACTTACAGCGATGAAATTGTATGTACTACAGACCAGCACCCGGTGCCTTGTTGTTGACTTATATAAATTGACAAATCAAGGCTGATGTCATTTAACCAAAATGTCATTGTTTTATATGGAACAGTTGAGCGGGACAAATATTATATTAAGACACACAAATGTTATTGGTAGAGATTGATATACAGATTTGATTCATTCTAGTTTGGGTTAGGGTTAGGGTTTAGAGGCCATTCATTTAAAACTGGTTTTGCCTCTAGTCAGTTCTGTAGATACACGATAGCTCAAAATGACTATTATCAATATTTAATTAATTAAGTTCGATATTTTGAAATAATTTTGAGAATAAATAACAATGGTGATACGGAACTCATTTAACTAAAAAAGTCAATTTGGCCAAGTTTATCAGATAGAAGGTTTTGGCTGTAACCCCTCGATATAACGCATGGGCTCCTCATTGGCTGGTCAAGGGAGGCAACTCTGGAACAAGACAGATATTTTGCGGAAATAAGATTAAAACACTAAAAGAGCTTCCTATGCATCGTCGTTATCTTACAACAAAACGATACCATGCAACAAAATTATCCATAAACACATGCTAACAGGAAAGATTTTTACGTATTAAGAATAAATTTTTTTTTGTCATTTCGCCCATCATGAAACGATCCTGTAACCACTTGTGCTTGAGAGTGTCCACAGAGCAATGACAATACTGGCAGGCGTCCTCCATCCGGACACTTTTGGCATATTTTTCACGATAACTCGAGAAATGTGTAAATCAAGTCATTGAAATTTCACCTGAACGTAGCTAGGTTCGTCTCTGACTGAAGAGCTAATTTGTTTACTTCTAAAAATAGCTCAAGTGCATTTTTGTGGGCCGTTGTAGGGGTCACTTCATCAACTCATTTTTAAATCCAACAGGACCATCAATCCGGACACCTTGTAGTCGCAATTTTATTACGAAAATAGCGTTCAATATCGAAATTAATTTATAATGCATCAAGTGAGAGCACCGATGGATGGTTTGTGCAAAAAGATTATATTAAGTCAGACAGGGAAGGCAGCACTCAACTTAACCAGCCGAGCACAGAAAACATTAAAAACACACAAAGCACAATGCCTAACTAAACAAGCGCAGATCCACCCAAGTCCAAGCTGTCGAAAAGTATAATAAATTCTAACTAGCTGAATGACCCAGTAGAAAAGATACAGCAACCAAACGGCGGAATGCCTACGCTGAATGACCTAGTTACAACGGTAAAACTGCTGAACTACATAGTTATAGCAGCCTTTAGTCTCAAAAGTTAAATAACAGTATTAAAACGTTGAAAGGCCCGTATAAATTTGTAGGACTTATCTCCCGTGAATATTGGAAAATATCGATTGAAACTTAGCGGTAAAATTTTAAAAGTTCACTTTTCATAGCAGACATTTTGATAAAAAAAGGCGTTGTACGATGTTTTGAAACTCTGCACCTATTTACTAAAGCTATATTTTCCTGGTTTAACTGTTAACAAAACATCGCATCGGCTTACCTCATATTTAGCATGAGGACCGTAGTTTACATTTCGGGGCTGCGCAGAAGTATTGCGCATGCGCAGTTATGCGATTTTCGACTTCCCCTGTAATGTAAACAAACCTCCCGAGTGCAGACGAAAATGAATGCGACATTTCTTGCAAATTATTTAACTACGATCACTGCGACTCCGTAGTGTTGACGAAAATCAAGCGCCTAATTGATTTCAACAGATGAACAAAATTAATGGCCGCGAAAAAGCGTTTTTGTGTCTGTCCGGATTGGTGGTCGTCCGGATTTGGGGGTCGCCAGTCAGTACATGCTTAGTGTATGGACGCATGTTGATAAATTGCTGATGTAACTTACCACGTTATTTATTAGTAGCTACTACGACATGGTATAGTCCAGAGCATTTGAAACGACTCTCGACCTTCAATTAACATAATGTAACAGCTGGTATCTTTGTCTATATTTATAACCCCGTTGGATGTTTTCATAAGAGCGGGAAGTATCACGAATACGCTCGAGGTATAATACCTACACAAATCTAAAGGACCAATGTTGCACGATTTGCTCACGGAAATTTATATATTCAACGCAAAAACCATATAAAATATGCATGCATGAATGTCAGGATCAGGTTAAATTCTCTAGGTATATAACGTCTTTATCATATTCATTTCCCCCAAAGGGGCAGAACTTTTGACGATCTGTATACATGTATATTTCTTTGTCGTTTACGTAACTGTTGAAACTGTACATTCATGACAATAATATACTACTCAAAAGTTGATACGGGTCAACAAAATACCCTCGTGAATATTTTGCAAAATTAAATAAGATGGACTGATGGAATTTTTAGACATACATTGTTCCATCATCAATATTTGTTATAGAAAGCATTTGAATTGGTTGCATCATCGTGCATGTGATGTTTGCTTTCATTTTGTGCATTATAAAACCTACATGAGGATTTTAATGTGTTAAATCTCCACGTGTTTTTTATCAAGACATTCTTCCTATTGGTTCTATGGCAACACTTTTATTATACTCGAGCACTTTGACAATTCCTCCAATAAAAGACAAATTAACATTAACCTGATGATTGGGCACGATTTTCTCGATTTTTTCACTACTTTAATAGCCAATATTACAACGCCGTCTATATGACATTTACCACGACAATACGTCGATTGGCTGACCATGGTCTAAGTGATATTTACTAAGATAAGAAAACCATGTCGTTAATTGGCTGACAGCAGCTTACTAGTGTCCTGTGAGACCATTGTTAGTCGCTGTCAGCCAATAAAAAGAAAAATAGAAAGTCGGACAGGGAAGGCAGCACTCAACTCAATTCCGTAGTAAATATCGTATAGACAGCGTTTTAATATCGTCTATTAAAGTCGTGAAAATCGTGCCCAGTCACATGTTTTATTCTACTTGTATATGCTAAAATTGCAACATAAAGTTTATGGTTTCGAGCACACGGGAGAGGAAAATATTAACAGTAATTAACTACATTTAATTTTGACAATTGCAAACCAATTGGGAAATGTTTTAAAATATATATTACGGACGCTGCATATCATTGTGTAGATGACGTAGACAGAGGATGTGAGGTAATAAACGAACATGTATATTTTCAACATGCTGGACCACAATTGTGTTCAACCTGTTTCGCGAGTGTGCAGGATCAAACTGCATTAACCATTGTAAGTGCTTGATTTGTTCCGAGCAGCATACCATCTAATGACATAGTCTAGGTCGATTACGTAAACTGTTCTTACAACTTATATTATAAGCTCCCGACACCTCACTCTTGGTGGTATACATTGTCACGTGGTCTTGAGAAATGCTTTCGTCCTTCCACACTGAATATTTTGTCTGACACCAACTACGCCACGGTGGGAACCAACAGATGTATCCCAAAATGGGCTACGCATTATTCAATCTGTCGTGCTTCCGGGCATACATATGTCATCATCATTTCGACGGGAAAAGGCGATACTCTTATTTGTTAACAATTTGGGTTAAAATTAAAATGTTTAACCAAAATATCTAAATGTGATGCAAACCTTTATACATTCCCAAACATGTACATGTATTTATTTTAACTCTATTTGTTAGAACAACGGAGAAAACCCTATTGTCCATCAGGCGGTATGACTGGAAATCAGCGACAATTTGTTTAACACGAGTATATTATATCTTCTTTATTTTCACTTCAGTGGCTTAGTTCCAGTTATATAAACGTGACGTATTAATTCCACACATGTACCAAATTTAACGACCAGAATAATTTTATTGCCACAAAAATAATTTTGGGATCCATCTGTTAGTTCCCCCGTGTACTCTATGTTTATCTGCTCATCGGTACCATAATTATCTAACAAGATAAATTGTGAGCCACTTCTCACTAGGTCCATAAACTAAGAAAATACGGAAAAAACAACTTCTGTAGAGTGAATATATATTTAATGGACAGGATTGTTATTTGCCTGTATCTAAAGTTTCACATACATGTAACAATAGCAGACTATATCTTAACAAATACCAAAGGTAATATATTTAATGGACAGGATTGTTATTTGCCTGTATCTAAAGTTTCACATACATGTAACAATAGCAGACTATATCTTAACAAATACCAAAGGTAGTTCTATGCAATACGTCCAGTAAAATACAATGACGGGAATAGTCTTAAGCGACAACAATAATAAACAAAAGGAAGGGGAGCCGCAGACCGAGCACGCATCAATATACGATGCGTGGTCTCTTGTTACAGTAACGACACGGGGTGTGCTCCCGAGCACGCCTTAATATACGATACGTGGACTCTTTTTACTGTAACGACACGGGGTGTGCTCCCGAGCACGCCTCAATATACGATACGTGGTCTCTTTTTACTGTAACGACACGGGGTGTGCTCCCGAGCACGCCTCAATATACGATACGTGGTCTCTTTTTACTGTAACGACACGGGGTGTGCTCCCGAGCACGCCTCAATATACGATACGTGGGCTCTTTTTACTGTAACGACACGGGCTGTGCTCCCGAGCACGCCTCAATATACGATACGTATATTAAGTCAGACAGGGAAGGCAGCACTCAACTTAACCAGCCGAGCACAGAAAACATTAAAAACACACAAAGCACAATGCCTAACTAAACAAGCGCAGATCCACCCAAGTCCAAGCTGTCGAAAAGTATAATAAATTCTAACTAGCTGAATGACCCAGTAGAAAAGATACAGCAACCAAACGGCGGAATGCCTACGCTGAATGACCTAGTTACAACAGTAAAACTGCTGAACTACATAGTTATAGCAGCCTTTAGTCTCAAAAGTTAAATAACAGTATTAAATCGTTGAAAGGCCCGTATAAATTTGTAGGACTTATCTCCCGTGAATATTGGAAAATATCGATTGAAACTTAGCGGTAAAATTTTAAAAGTTCACTTTTCATAGCAGACATTTTGATAAAAAAAGGCGTTGTACGATGTTTTGAAACTCTGCACCTATTTACTAAAGCTATATTTTCCTGGTTTAACTGTTAACAAAACATCGCATCGGCTTACCTCATATTTAGCATAAGGACCGTAGTTTACATTTCGGGGCTGCGCAGAAGTATTGCGCATGCGCAGTTATGCGATTTTCGACTTCCCCTGTAATGTAAACAAACCTCCCGAGTGCAGACGAAAATAAATGCGACATTTCTTGCAAATTATTTAACTACGATCACTGCGACTCCGTAGTGTTGACGAAAATCAAGCGCCTAATTGATTTCAACAGATGAACAAAATTAATGGCCGCGAAAAAGCGTTTTTGAGTCTGTCCGGATTGGTGGTCGTCCGGATTTGGGGGTCGCCAGTCAGTACATGCTTAGTGTATGGATGCATGTTGATAAATTGCTGATGTAACTTACCACGTTATTTATTAGTAGCTACTACGACATGGTATAGTCCAGAGCATTTGAAACGACTCTCGACCTTCAATTAACATTATGTAACAGCTGGTATCTTTGTCTATATTTATAACCCCGTTGGATGTTTTCATAAGAGCGGGAAGTATCACGAATACGCTCGAGGTATAATACCTACACAAATCTAAAGGACCAATGTTGCACGATTTGCTCACGGAAATTTATATATTCAACGCAAAAACCATGTAAAATATGCATGCATGAATGTCAGGATCAGGTTAAATTCTCTAGGTATATAACGTCTTTATCATATTCATTTCCCCCAAAGGGGCAGAACTTTTGACGATCTGTATACATGTATATTTCTTGGTCGTTTACGTAACTGTTGAAACTGTACATGCATGACAATAATATACTACTCACAAGTTGATACGGGTCAACAAAATACCCTTGTGAATATTTTGCAAAATTAAATAAGATAGACTGGTGGAATTTTTAGACATACATTGTTCCATCATCAACATTTGTTATAGAAAGCATTTGAATTGGTTGCATCATCGTGCATGTGATGTTTGCTTTCATTTTGTGCATTATAAAACCTACATGAGGATTTTAATGTGTTAAATCTCCACGTATTTTTTATCAAGACATTCTTCCTATTGGTTCTATGGCAACACTTTTAATATACTCGAGCACTTTGACAATTCCTCCAATAAAAGACAAATTAACATTAACCTGATGATTGGGCACGATTTTCTCGATTTTTTCACTACTTTAATAGCCAATATTACAACGCCGTCTATATGACATATACCACGACAATACGTCGATTGGCTGACCATGGTCTAAGTGATATTTACTAAGATAAGAAAACCATGTCGTTAATTGGCTGACAGCAGCTTACTAGTGTCCTGTGAGACCATTGTTAGTCGCTGTCAGCCAATAAAAAGAAAAATAGAAAGTCGGACAGGGAAGGCAGCACTCAACTCAATTCCGTAGTAAATATCGTATAGACAGCGTTTTAATATCGTCTATTAAAGTCGTGAAAATCGTGCCCAGTCACATGTTTTATTCTACTTGTATATGCTAAAATTGCAACATAAAGTTTATGGTTTCGAGCACATGGGAGAGGAAAATATTAACAGTAATTAACTACATTTAATTTTGACAATTGCAAACCAATTGGGAAAACTTTGAAAATATATATTACGGACGCTGCATATCATTGTGTAGATGACGAAGCTACAAGGGCCTTAAAATTTACCATTTTAAATTAGTATTTCTATCCGTCATGGAAGACACCAGCTGAATAGAAAGACACAAAGACAGAGGATGTGAGATAATAAACGAACATGTATCTTTGTAGAACCGATTCAGCCAACATGCTGGACCACAAGTGTGTTCAACCTGTTTCGCGAGTGTGCAGGATCAAACAGCAGTAACCATTGTAAGTGCTTGATTTGTTCCGAGCATCATACCATCTAATGACATAGTCTAGGTCGATTACGTAAACTGTTCTTACAACTTATATTATAAGCTCCCGACACCTCACTCTTGGTGGTATACATTGTCACTTGGTCTTGAGAAGTGCTTTCGTCCTTCCACACTGAATATTTTGTCTGACACCAACTACGCCACGGTGGGAACCAACAGATGTATCCCAAAATGGGCTACGCATTATTCAATCTGTCGTGCTTCCGGGCATACATATGTCATCATCATTTCGACGGGAAAAGGCGAGACTCTTATTTGTTAACAATTTGGGTTAAAATTAAAATGTTTTACCAAAATATCTAAATGTGATGCAAACCTTTATACATTCCCAAACATGTACATGTATTTATTTTAACTCTATTTGTTAGAACGACGGGAAAAACCCTATTGACCATCAGGCGGTATGACTGGAAATCAGCGACAATTTGTTTAACACGAGTATATCTTCTTTATTTTCACTTCAGTGGCTTAGTTCCAGTTATATAAACGTGACGTATTAATTCCACACATGTACCAAATTTAACGACCAGAATAATTTTATTGCCACAAAAAATAATTTTGGGATCCATCTGTTAGTTCCCCCGTGTACTCTATGTTTATCTGCTCATCGGTACCATAATTATCTAACAAGATAAATTGTGAGCCACTTCTCACTAGGTCCATAAACTAAGAAAATACGGAAAAACAACTTCTGTAGAGTGAATATATATTTAATGGACAGGATTGTTATTTGCCTGTATCTAAAGTTTCACATACATGTAACAATAGCAGACTATATCTTAATAAATACCAAAGGTAGTTCTATGCAATACGTCCAGTAAAATACAATGACGGGAATAGTCTTAAGCGACAACAATAATAAACAAAAGGAAGGGGAGCCGCTGACCGAGCACGCATCAATATACGATGCGTGGACTCTTTTTACTGTAACGACACGGGGTGTGCTCCCGAGCACGCCTCAATATACGATACGTGGTCTCTTTTTACTGTAACGACACGGGGTGTGCTCCCGAGCACGCCTCAATATACGATACGTGGTCTCTTTTTACTGTAACGACACTGGGTGTGCTCCCGAGCACACCTCAATATACGATACGTGGGCTCTTTTTACTGTAACGACACGGGCTGTGCTCCCGAGCACGCCTCAATATACGATACGTGGGCTCTGTTTAGAACGCCGCACAATATACACAAGGAGAACACAATATAAATGACGATAAGAGTTACCGAGAATTCTATCACGATCTGCGGATTAATCCATTAAATAAAGGGCGAACCTAACAATGTATTATTACCCTCATAAAACATACCTATCAAATTGGCTGTTTCTATTTACGCCCAGTATCACGTGACATATTTATGAATGAATGAACGTAAACTTTATAGTAAAATTTTCTACGAGATACGATGACAAGGCGAGTTGCACGAAAATCCAGTGTTACAGCTATGACGCATCTATTTTTAGAAACTCCAATATACCCTAGAAACCAAGTTTTATTAAAGCTTCTGATAATCAATTCATTTATATTTTTCATTTTATGAAATAGATACCATATACTCGTGTTATTAAAATTGTTTCAATATTTAAAATGTGGTATTTCCTTCAGAAAATTACGAAGGTCGTTTTTATTAACGAGGGAGGTAATTGTACCAGCTAATAAGCAACTCAATTTCAGCGTGGAATTATGTGCAATGTCAAATGGGTGAAAATGGAATGCGCGCAGTTAAATAGTGCGGGATATTATCGTATTTAGAATCGAAATAAAAACTCTGTTCTTGTATATTGTCGGTGAATAAAACACGGGCACTCGTTCGGATGCGGAAAATTAAATCACGAGTGCGTAGCACTCGTGATTTAATTTTTCCGCATCCGAACTCCTGCCCGTGTTTTATTCACCGACAATAAACGCGAACAGATTTTTATTTCTTAAATAACATAGACAATCAGCATGAGTCATCCCACGTTGAATTAAAATATATCAATAAGCTGGATCAATATCCGGAAGTGAAACACCGTATAGAGTGTTACTTCTGCGGACAAAACAATTTGAGATTTTGGTCTAAATGGGTAGGTTTTAATTCTGCGGATTTTATTTCTGCGACCTACCAGAACATCGGGAATATGTATATGAAGTATTCGTGTCTATATATACTATGGATCAACAGCAGGGCGATGATTGAGTCGTTTACTGTTACAGTGACAAAATGTTTAAATCTACAAGAACATAGATATGCCTCACATGTTTGTGAAGTAGATATAGAATACAGGTGGGTCTTGTGCGGTTATGTAAAAGAAAATCATTTTCCCCTTAGCGTGGCGTATATTTCATAGAAATCGATGAAGAAATAAGTACTTACAGATATTTTTTGTTTCAGATATGAAGCAAACATCGTCTTGGACCTGTAGCCAAAAGTCAGGTGTTATTGCTACACTGTAATATTGAATCTTATCCATACACGTTGAGACATAGTACAGAACATTTGACTTGGCGCTAATTAATCCTCGTGTGTTCTTAATATTGTACCGTAAGAATGTTTTGATTAGTTAAAATAACAACGGATAAGCACGGATATTCATGGATTCCTCGTTAAATGTTTCCAGCTATACCAGAGAAATATAATTTATTTCGTCAACTGTCTCTGACTATACATATAAACATATTCAATATAAAAAATCAAGATTTATATACTCTACTGTTATATCGCTGTAAATACAAAAAATGTAAAACATAGTATTAAAATTGTTTTTCTATAATGATGCCGGTACAAGGGACACGTAAATATACATTTCTGATAATACTTGTAAATAATAATGCTAGAATGTCCTCAATACAACAATTACGTACATTGATATATGTAAACTGTTGGGCTTCAAGCCTTATGTTTGAAATACATATCTATATATCTATCTATCATAATTATGCTATTATAAATAGTAACCATACATAGCTATAAATAGTAACATAATCATATATGAACTGTTGTCGGTACCAGGGACACGTGACAACACATTACTTTCTGTGTATGAGTACACCAGAGAAACTGCTGGTAGTTGAGGGAGTATCCAACAATCTGTTACCTGGACCACAGTTACGTATACACCGTACAGTAACACGATCCCCCTTCACCACATCCGCTACTGTTACCATGGTATAAACGGTGTTATAATCATATTCCCCAATCAGACCACGTTGTACGACATCATCATTAACATAAATACCATAATATGCAATGTGTGGTGCTGTCACAGACAATTGAACTGTGAACATATATAGACCACCTACGGGTACAGTGAAAGCACCCGTCTGGTAACTATAGGCATTCTCGTAGTTCAGTTGATCGGTCGTGAATATGATCATCCTGCCGATAGCCATGGCTTTGTCTGTTACTTTATGACTTTGAAAAGCAACTGGTTGTATCATCGACGATTCTGAAATGGATAAAATTACTGTCTGATCTTGACATGTGTTATATGTAAGTTACTTACTAGTTATAAGGTATTTAAGGTTTTGAATGACTATTGTGAGATATTTAAAAACAAGAAATATCACTGAATGTAATGAATACCCCCCCCCCCCCCGATACTGCTTTGCACATAAGTGCATTTAAGTGTACTAGCGAACATATTAAACCTTAAACATTTGCCAGGGCGAAAAAGGTACTTGTTGGCATCCCTATTTTACCTATATTAACATTATGGCATTGTTCCTACAAGTGAAGTGTTGGTATTGAAAAAATATATATCAGATCACTCAACTGGTCAATGTTAACCATGGCAACTTCCGGTAATCGCAATAAGTCATACACGTTGATTTTTACAGCATCCCAATAAGTCATACAGTAACCGAAAATATCGTATCTCAAACTTTTTTGCCTTTTGTCATTTTGTGTAAATTCAATTTGTACAGTCGAGAAAGGCTGTTATCTATAGTTATTATGTACGAATTAATGTATGTATTGCAGTCATTAAATACCACAGAAAACTATACTGAAACGAAAAAGAAACGCAGGGTTGAGTTTCTAAGATGTTAACTACCATTTCAATATATCTTAGTTAGAATGAAGATTAATCCATTGTGAACAAGGGCGATAAACAAACGGTCAGGTTTTTTCAGAGACAATTTTACAGCATGTTTAAAAGGTCGCCAACCCAGCCATATCACGCTGAAGTCAGATACGGGCCTGTATACAGGTGGTGTGTACCTCAGTTATCATCACTGCGGTATACCGTACACCGGATATTGCTAGTAAGGTGAGTAATGTTATCCATTTTCGCGACCTTCAAGTGTACACCAGGGTAAGTTCTGAGGCGCTTTTTTGTCTTTCTGAGTGTGTTTGATGCATATTTTATACAAAAGTATCTACTACGATAATTTTCCTAGTCATTGAAAGCCGGCTAACGACCAGGAATCACTTAAAAGGGTGATTAAAAGACCAAACTCTTTTCGTTACTCACGCAAAAAATAAGCTCGTTCTGTCAAATAAAGATGTTTTTGTTTATATTCTTCGTTAAACTACACAACTTAAATCGAGCAAAATGACATCCAAATGACCAAGTTTATGTTGATAATGTTTTACCAGGAAAGGAATCATAAATAACGGGACATTTTGAGAATAAATAAAATGTGAGTGTACAGAGTACTGCTTTTTGTGCGCTCACTGGTGTACGGAGTATTGTTGTTTAGTGTACGGAGTATTGCGCACGGAAATTATGTAAATTTTAGGTATAACCAGTGTTATCTGGTAGATATTACTTATATCGTCTCGCGATCTACATCTGTTGAAAATTGGAGAGTGTAAAAGCTACATTAAAACATGCTGTAATGTACGAATCCTGACGTAGGTCCGAACATTCCTCGAAATTTTATATGTAATACTTTACACGTACACCAGTTTGACAGGTTTAGAGTATGATTAGTACGTATTTATCGTACAAATTTAGGAAACTACTCCATTGTCTTAAATAAAGGTCGTTTCTACCATACGTTCAAATGCTAACTGACTAAAGGTTGTTCAATGAACATAATATTTGCTGACTAAAGTCTTGGATTTGTTCATGTGTATACAAACTTTACAACATATAAATACATGTAAGCTATAAATAGATAAATTCCCATCCTTTTTTAGAATAATAGGTTTTTGAACCCACTGGTCTGAACCCTTCCCTAGAAAAATAATTGGTCGGATCCACTTGAGAAAATGTCTGTATCCATGCATTACCATATTAGTCCAGGTGCCAGAGGGGGTAACCTAACTTTGGAGTCCGCACAAAATGTTTTGGTACCAAAATGTTCAGGAGAATGTCCCCACTCAGAATCTGTTGTGTGACACCTTGTCACCCTTGATCATTTTCCATCCAAGATGGCCGCCAAGATGGCCGCCATTAACTGCCAATTGATACACAATATTATGTTTCAGTGAGGAAGTTATGAATGAATGTAATGCTAAATGTTTGCATTCATAGTATTCACTTGATGGTGTGTTTCAAATGGGCATACTACACTGACCACTATGAGGCCAAGGTCAAGGTCATTTCAAGGTCAAGGTACATAAATAGCTGAAAATGTGATATTTTGCTCTACCTTTGCACTAGAATATATATTTTGTTTGTATATTGTATCATATAATTGGGATAGAAAAGTTATAGAAGTTTTGGTAAGAACATTTATCTCTAATTCAAAAAACTGTTTTTACTTCAGCATATTGTAACTTTGTGAAAATAACCATTCTATTCTTGTCCATGATGTCAGATATGACATTTTTTGTAAACTTTCTGATTTGATATTCATAATTAACCTAACTTTGGAGTATTTACAAGAAAAGATTTGGTACCAAAATGTTTAGGAGGATGTCCACTCTCAGAATATGTTGTATGACACCTTGTCACCCTTGAGCATTTTCCAAGATGGCCGCCAATATGGCCGCCATAAGTTACAAATGCATACATTATTTATGTTCTAGTGAGGAAGTTATGAATGCATGTAATCGTAATTGCTGCATTCATAGTATGCATTTGATGGTGTGCACGAAATGGACATACTACACTGACCACTTCGAGACCAAGGTTAAGGTCCTTTCAAGGCCAAAGAACAAACATTTGATATTTCTTCTCTTCTTTTTATGATAATTATATTTGTTACAATTTGATTTGGTTAGAAAATGATAAATGTTTTGGCAAGTTCATGTTTTCTAATTATGAAGACTTTTATTCAGCATGTTATAATTTTGTGAAAATAACTTTTTTATGCGTGTCCACGATGTCCGAGGTGACATTAATTCATACAATTTTTTATCATAACTACCTCTTTCGAACACATGTATTGACATTTGCATGTTTCGCTATAAAGTATAGATTTCATTGTTAAGCCTACATCTGTTTGTTACATCGGTAGTGTAGGTACCCATAGAGCTAGGCTGTGTGGTATACTCTATAGAACCCGGAAATGCTGTTCTATGCAGTGTCATGTACACCCAAGAATAACTGTGTTAATCATTGTTATGTACCATATAGAGCCATGCAAGGCAGGGTCTTGTAGTTATCCAATATAATTATCGTAAAAGGTCTATTTCTGCCTATATTGGGCACCGGCAGGGTAATGAATGGTTTGTTAGGTCGTGTTAGGTACCTTGTAGGGGATGGCATGGCTGTACTTGGAGCTGATGAGCTCCTCTTCTTAGTGACTAGGTTTCTTTAATTAACGGTAGTGAGTACATCTATAGGTCAAGGGGTGTATGTACTTGGTGGTGATAAGTACCCCTTAGAGCCTGTTATGGATGTATTACGTGATAGTTACTACCCATAGGCTTGGATGGCTGACGAGGTGGTGATGAGTACATATAGGGGCATATATGGATGTACCATGTGGTGGTAAGTATCCCATACAGCTTGGCATTGCTGTACCTGGATATGACGCGCATCCCCGAATGTTCGGTAAGCTGCAGTTAACATTGCCGAGTACACCCATAGGTCATGGGTTGGCAGTATTGGATGGTGGTGAGTTACCTATAGGGACTGATATGGCTGTACTTGATGTTGATGAATACTTCAAATACGCGGGGTGGCTGTCCTGTGTAGTGGGGAGTATCCTTTAGATCCTGGTATGGCTGTACTCTTTAGTAGTAACAACCTCAAAGAGACAGTGCTGTCTGATCATGGTGGCGAATACCATACATGGGCTCGTTAGAACACCTTTGGGGCAGGTGTGTCTGTATTTTGTGGAAGTAAGTACTCCAATGAGCATTGGATGTCTGCACATGCTATTGGTGGATACCATATAGGGGCTGGGCTGGCTGTACTTGTTGACTTTGAGTTTTCCTAGGGCTCAGTTTTGTCTGTACTTGGTGGTGATAACTATTTCATAGCATAAGGTATAACTGTCATTAGTGGTTTGAAGTACCTTGTGTGACCATGTAGGACTTTGTATTGCATAGAGTATTGATGTATGTACATGGTGGTAAGTACCCTTTTGGGAATGTGATGGCAGTGCTTGATGATGGAGAGGACCCCTAAGGGTCTGATATGGATATACAGTTACTAAGTGGTAGTGGTTACTCTCTAGAGTCAGGGATATCTATACTCGATGAAATTGAGTACCAGGGGATGTGGTTGCTGTACTTGGTGGTGGTGAGTATCCCTCATGTTCTTGAAGACTAACCTAAGTGTTAGTGGCCATCCCATAGAAAATAAGATGTATGTGCATGATGGTGTTGAGTATCGTGTAGAGGCTGGAATGGCTGTACTTGGGGCTGATGAGCTTGACTAGGGCTGATCATTCTTCTTGTATCACATGTACTATGTGCTGAGAGTATCAAATAAACTGTAATCTTGTTAGGCAGTGTGTTGGGCACTTATTCTTTTTTGGGATTTCTCACAGCTACAACTAGGCATTATAGTCATTTTAATGTGGAAACTGGGTCATTCAGCTAGGGCATTCAGTTTTTTCTCGCTGAAATTAATTCATTATACTTTTCTACAGCTTGGACTTGGCGGATCTTTACTTGTTTAGTTGGGCTTGTGTCTAGTATGTGTCTTATGTTTTTTGTTCTCGGTTGGTTCAGCCATGCTCGGCTGGTAAAGCTAATCCTGCCTTCCCTGTCTGACTTAATATACCGGTATCTTTTTTAGTGACTGGGATCAATTTAATTAATGATATTAGTGGTACTGACTATACTATAGACTTGAATGGCTGTACTATGTTATACATACATCATATGTCATGGGATGCCCGCCTGTGTGGTTGAGAATATCCATTGTGGCCTGGTAAAGCTGTATTTGATTGTGGTGAGTACCCCTTAGGACATTGTATGGCCAACTAAGTGATAGTTAGTATCATATAGAAGATAAAATGTCTGAGCATGATGGTGTTGAGTACCGTGTAGGTGCTCGAATGGCTGTATTTGTAGCTGATGAGCTCGTCTTAGTGACTGTGTTGACTTTAATGTACGGCAGTAAGTACAACCGTCGATATTTCAACGGATGGCTGTACTTGGTGGTTGTAAGTACCCTTTATATGTTGATATGGATGTACTAAGTGGTAATGAAGATCCCACAGTCTTGGATGGCTGCACTAGGTGATGCATACTTCATAGGGCAGGAATGTCCTTTTGGTGGAGAATATCCATCATAACCTGGTATGGCTTTACTTTATCGTGATGAGTACATGGGATGGTTTTATGTTTTGAGAGTGAAAACTCCATAGAGCCTGTGATATTAGTTCTTGGTTAAGGTAGTTATCCCAGGCTGTAATATGTCTTGGAGATGATAAATACTATATATTGTATGAGTTGCCGGTCCTTTGTATTGGAGTTAAATGACAAAGGTAATGGGTCTGATATTGTGGTGCTTAGTTGTGATAATTACGTCATCTGGTCTAGTATGGCTATATTTCGTGATATTGAGTATCCCATTCATCCTGGCAGTGGTCGATATAGGGTATATGATGACTGTACTATGTGGTGATGAATACACATACGGCCTGTGATGTCGTTTCATACAGTGATACAGGTCTATACCTACAATTACTAAAACACTGCATGACGCTTCTGGGCACAGTGTCAAATTCGGTCTTCATAACAATTTTGTTAATGTACAACTGTAAAGACTTTTAATGAATGTATATACATATAGAATATCCACTGTCACATTTATAACAAAAAACAATGCTCAACATACATTTTGTACTTCATAAAAGACATATTGCGACGAAATATCAAATTTGACCTTGAAATGTCAATGACATTGACCTTAAAGTGGTCAGTATGTTTTTGAGAGATAAGGATACAACATGAATTCAAACGAAGCTGACAATCATGCACATACTTGATTTATCCATTATAAATAAAACTATATCATATTTGAATATAAGAATTATGAATACCGAATCAAAGAATGTCATCTCTGACATCATGGGCATGAATAAAATGGTTATTTTCACAAAGTTATAATATGCTGAAGTCAAAACAGTTCTTTGAATAAGAGAGAAATGTTCTTACCAAAACTTCTATCACATTTCTTGAATGATACAATATACAAACAAAATATATATTCTAGTACAAAGGTAGAGCAAAATATCACATTTTCAGCTATTTTTGTACTTTGACCTTGAAATGACCTTGACCTTGGCCTCATAGTGGTCAGTGTAGTATGTCCATTTGAAACACACCATCAAGTGAATACTATGAATGCAAACATTTAGCATTATATTCATTCTTTACTTCCTCACTGAAACATTATAGTGTGTATAAATTGGCAGTTAATGGCGGCCATCTTGGCGGCCATCTTGGAAAATGCTCAAGGGTGACAAGGTGTCATACAACATATTTTGAGTGGGGACATTCTCCTGAACATTTTTGTACCAAAACATTTTGTGCGGACTCCAAAGTTAGGTTCATCATATAAACATGACTGGCTGGCACCTGGACTATATTCAATAGAAATGCTCTGTCACACACAAATTATTCCTGAAAAAGCTTTTATAATGACAGAAAAATATTACACAAATAGAGCTGATAAATTCTTTTTCATTTAACAGCACTATACTGTTTGTAATTTGATATAGAATCTATCTAAGAGATATAAAACATTACATACTTATTCTTATTAAGTAGAATTGTTGGTGGGTAAGTCACATATTAAGATACACATATGTATGAAAGGTAATCTAGATATTCAGTTAAAAGTTTAATTCTGTTTAGTTTGTGTTTAGAAAATTCATTGTCTTAACTATATAATTATGATACGCTTTACAACCAATGCTTACACTCAAATATTCAAATTTACTCTTTTGAGGTTCATAGCAAGCAACATTTTTGAAAGCATAAAGCAAAAGGTTGTTATAATGTTAAATTGGTACCCAGTATCATTTTTGGCTAATTTCCTAGTTAAATTTAGTGTATTTGGAGGCTTGAGCAAATGTGCAACACTCTGTACAGGTGTGTATCTTTGTTGTACTTTGATCAATTTTTCTGAAATTCGGACTTAATACATTTAGGTTCAATACCAACAGAATGCTCATTTAAAAAAAAAGCAGCCCAATACTGGTTAATTTGAACATTTCTACGAATACCTGCTATAATATGGCGTACTATAAAGTTGTAAAAATATCCGAAGACGTTAAACCCTAGTTTGGATAATGTAAGTAGTCTAAAGTTTGGCAAATATCGTCTCTGAACCTCTCCTGGTATACACGAGAATGTCGCGAAAATTGATTATATTACTCACCTTTACTAGCAATATCCGTTGTACGGTATACCACAGTGATCACCGGACATTATATTCTCACTATTTTTCATGAATTTAGTGAATATGAGTACTTAGTGGTAAAAATAAATGTATTGAGTGAGAATAACGTGACTATTGTGCAATGTATGTGACCATTAAGCATGTCATGACGTCAAGACGTCACATGAACGCACAGGCCTAGGTCTGCAATTGATCCACCAAGTGTACCTTAGATGTTTAGCAAAACGTTCCATGGTGCGAACACGTACACACGGACGGCTGGATGCTTGCATTAGCCTTGGACAATATGTTAGCATCGTAAATGATTGACCCTCTTATCTTCAGTCCGCTGTGTCATTGTTAAATGCGATGAAAGTATCTAGGGTTGAAAATTGATTGATCTCTATGAAGACTACAAGACGAGCTGCGTAACTGAATGCCAAAACAAGGATGTGTTCGAGATTTTCGGGTTTATGCTCTTGTCGGAAGTGAGCATTTCGCTATCACACCATGCTACCATAGATGAAGGTCTAGGAGCATTGTACCATAGACAGTTACTTGGCCAATTTTTATTGTTATTGCACGACGCATTCGTCGGATATCGCAAAAAAGGTTGCAATTCGTTTCTTTTTCGTTTCAGTATATTTGTGACTTTGTTATTTAGAAATAGAGAATATGTTTTCGCTCTTCCGAACAAGGGAATTAGGTTTTACACGTATAATTCTTCAACATCTGCAAATACTGTCCTAATGTGGTTTGTAAGAATTCACTAACTGAATCTTTATTAGTATTGCAGCTCCATTTACCACACTTTACGGTTGTCAAAGTATTACAAGTAATTTTTAATTTGATCGTTAGTTTACGGTTTTCGTAAGTGCGTTGATAAAACAGTACTTTGGACCATATTCCTTGACTATATCCTAACCTGTCCTTAGTCGCCCTTTCACAAGGAACTAGCAAGCTCTCCAACGTGGAGGAAAATCAACTTTGATGTTATATTTCATGAAAGGGTCTAGCAGCATTGATTGGAAGCATTGATTGCAAACCTAACTGGACGAAAACAAGCATGTCGTCATCCGGGAAAAACCGGGGTGACGATACTAACGGTGTTAATCACACCGTGATGATGTCGCTGAAGCATAGTTAGTTAGCATCTATCGATGATGATTCTGAACTGCCAAAAGACAGAGAGGGTTTAGTATAGATTCAGTCCAACATGTATACTACATTGCTTTACAAAAAAATTTCTAGTATTAAGTGTTAAAACATACAACATTAAACGTTTATATATCCTTATATACAATCGCTACACTACAAGTAAATAGTACGCACCTTTGATTTTGGTGACCTCATCGGCAAACTGCTTAATGGCGTCCAAGTGATGATTCTTTGTTTTCATTAAATCGTCTTCAATGGCAGCTTTCCTAGTCTCAAATGCGTCCTTCATTTCTCTGATTTCTTCCTGGAACTGTTCACGTTCTTTTTTAAGAGTGTTCAGTTCGTGTTTGACCTTACTTTGAGTAGAGTCCACATCCTCTTTTATTTGCTCTACAAATATTTGCAGTCGTACCATCTTTTCTAGTGTCTTTTCCTCGTAGTCAAATTTGGAACAAGACTGTTCCAGTTTAAACGCCATATTTGAACTAATAAGTATCACGAGCGTGAATATAAACACAAACATTTTGTTTCAATACTGATTCTTTACAAACTTCAGAAACACGTCTGTCGACTTGAACTATCAAAGAACTTTTGAAACATGAACTGTACCAGCTACAATTTTATAGATGCGTGCGCATATCTGTACATTTAAGAGGGTCGTTCAAGAAATAGGCGGTGAATTATTGATCATATCACCAATATTGCGGCATATTGCTCAGATAATCTTGAAATTTGACACAATTATAAAAGTTATTTATGTTATCATATATACATGATCACTCTATACTTGCCATGATGGCCCTGAATCACTCACCTGAATAAACTTGCTCATGATATTTTTATGTATAAACATGTGACCTCTTAAAGAAGACAAGTGCCCTAAATTTGAGAAAGGACCTTATTGGGATGCTACAGACCAAATGTTATGAAGATCCATCAAGCGGTTCAAGAGAAGAAGTCTTTTTAAAAAAATCTATACTATATATAAAATTAAGGGAGGCACGGGATGGGGCCAATATTTTCCCAGGGGTCATGATTTGAGCAATTTTGGTAAAGGTCCACCAGACACTGCTACTAGCAAAATATCTAAGCTCTATGCCTTGTGGTTCGAGAGAAGAAGATTTTTTAAAGTTTTCTATCTATTTCTAAATTAAAATTATGAGATGTCTGGGGTGGGGTCAATATTGACCCGAGGGTCACAATTTGAACTAATTTGGTAGAGGAGGTCCACTAGACAATGCTATATGCTAAATATCTAAGGTCTATGCATTGTGGTTCCAGAGCAGAAGATTTTTTAAAGTTTTTCCATATATCTCTTATACAAAATTAAGGGACTCCTGGGGCGCGGCCAATATTAATCCAGGGGTCATGATTTGAGCAGTCTTGGTTAAGGTCCACTACGCAATGCTTCATGCTTAATATCTAAGCTCTATGCCTTGTGGTTTCTTAGAAGAAGATGTTTAAAGATTTTGTTACCTGGTTGCCATGGCAACCAGAGTTCTAGATTGATCAAATTTATAGGAGATGTCATTTACAAGTGTGGACGTACGACGGACGAACGACGGACGGACGGACGACGGAAGGTTCGTGCTCAGGTAAGCTATAAACGTAAACAACCATTGATACACCGACCCTATAGAATTACATGTTACCAGTATGAAAAAGATAATAAAACACGTAACACAACCATTGATACACCGACCCTATAGAATTACATGTTACCAGTATGAAAAAGATAATAAAACACGTAACACAACCATTGATACACCGACCCTATAGAATTACATGTTACCAGTATGAAAAAGATAATAAAACACGTAACACAACCATTGATACACCGACCCTATAGAATTACATGTTACCAGTATGAAAAAGATAATAAAACACGTAACACAACCATTGATACACCGACCCTATAGAATTACATGTTACCAGTATGAAAAAAGATAATAAAACACGTAACACAACCATTGATACACCGACCCTATAGAATTACATGTTACCAGTATGAAAAAAGATAATAAAACACGTAACACAACCATTGATACACCGACCCTATAGAATTACATGTTACCAGTATGAAAAAAGATAATAAAACACGTAACACAACCATTGATACACCGACCCTATAGAATTACATGTTACCAGTATGAAAAAAGATAATAAAACACGTAACACAACCATTGTTACACCGACCCTATAGAATTACATGTTACCAGTATGAAAAAAGATAATAAAACACGTAACACAACCATTGATACACCGACCCTATAGAATTACATGTTACCAGTATGAAACAAAATAATAAAACACGTAACACAACCATTGATACACCGACCCTATAGAATTACATGTTACCAGTATGAAAAAAGATAATAAAACACGTAACACAACCATTAATACACCGACCCTATAGAATTACATGTTACCAGTATGAAAAAGATAACAAAAAACACGTAACACAACCATTGATACAGCGACCCTATAGAATTACATGTTACCAGTATGAAAAAAGATAATAAAACACGTAACACAACCATTGATACACCGACCCTACAGAATTACATGTTACCAGTATGAAAAAAGATAATAAAACACGTAACACAACCATTGATACAGCGACCCTATAGAATTACATGTTACCAGTATGAAACAAAATAATAAAACACGTAACACAACCATTAATACACCGACCCTATAGAATTACATGTTACCAGTATGAAACAAAATAATAAAACACGTAACACAACCATTAATACACCGACCCTATAGAATTACATGTTACCAGTATGAAACAAAATAATAAAACACGTAACACAACCATTGATACACCGACCCTATAGAATTACATGTTACCAGTATGAAAAAAGATAATAAAACACGTAACACAACCATTAATACACCGACCCTATAGAATTACATGTTACCAGTATGAAAAAGATAATAAAACACGTAACACAACCATTGATACAGCGACCCTATAGAATTACATGTTACCAGTATGAAAAAAGATAATAAAACACGTAACACAACCATTGATACACCGACCCTATAGAATTACATGTTACCAGTATGAAAAAAGATAATAAAACACGTAACACAACCATTGATACACCGACCCTATAGAATTACATGTTACCAGTATGAAAAAAGATAATAAAACACGTAACACAACCATTGATACACCGACCCTATAGAATTACATGTTACCAGTATGAAAAAAGATAATAAAACACGTAACACAACCATTGATACACCGACCCTATAGAATTACATGTTACCAGTATGAAAAAAGATAATAAAACACGTAACACAACTATTGATACACCGACCCTATAGAATTACATGTTACCAGTATGAAAAAAGATAATAAAACACGTAACACAACCATTGTTACACCGACCCTATAGAATTACATGTTACCAGTATGAAAAAAGATAATAAAACACGTAACACAACCATTGATACACCGACCCTATAGAATTACATGTTACCAGTATGAAACAAAATAATAAAACACGTAACACAACCATTGATACACCGACCCTATAGAATTACATGTTACCAGTATGAAAAAAGATAATAAAACACGTAACATGACCATTGATACAGCGACCCTATAGAATTACATGTTACCAGTATGAAAAAAGATAATAAAACACGTAACACAACCATTGATACAGCGACCCTATAGAATTACATGTTACCAGTATGAAAAAAGATAATAAAACACGTAACACAACCATTTATACACCGACCCTATAGAATTACATGTTACCAGTATGAAACAAAATAATAAAATCGGACAGGGAACAAAGGCAGTAATCCAGAAAACTGTAGAGCATGAAAGGCATAAAACAGAACACACAGTTTAAAGGACACACAGTTTAAAAGACACAGGGATAAACAGAAAAAAGAAGAAACTAAAAAACGAAACCGAACAATCACTACATGTAAGTGCCACCCTCAAGTTCCAACTTTGCCCAACAAAACAATGAGTGAGTGTTACAACCCGCACTGCTCTGACAGCTGCGTACATAACCTGCAACGAGTGCCGACATCCATACACAGACATGTGTTACGTCCCGCACTGCTCTGACGTAGTTGCGTACACAACCTACAACGGGTGCCGACAGTCATACACAGACATGTGTTACGTCCCGCACTGCTCTGACGTAGTTGCGTACACAACCTACAACGGGTGCAGACAGTCATACACAGACATGTGTTACGTCCCGCACTGCTCTGACGTAGTTGCGTACACAACCTACAACGGGTGCCGACAGTCATACACAGACATGTGTTACGTGACAGATGGTATGAATATAATATTATTCATAGATTGAGAACATGCATAAGTTAGGTGCCACTAGAAAATTATTGATATATAACGTTTAATTACATCAAAAGCATCACTCTAACAGTAATTTAAACTTGTTGCTAAACATTGCACAAAACGCGGAATATCGGCCGAATGGCCAGATGAACCGTTTGCTGTACCTTAATGTTATAGGCGTCGGGATGGTCTTTGTACTAGGCCGCATAAACCGTTTATCAGAACAACATTATTTCAATTGACAAATGAGATATTTTTATTTTCGATCAAGGGCGTCATGTTGATTGTTATAATATTTATAATCCATGTAATCAGTACACTCACAAATAATACCCCCTGTTATCTAAATTGATATCATAATTTTAAAATCCGTCCATAAATAAGAAAATAAACCCATAGGGCGTGATCACTATCTTCATTCTTGTTTAGAATAGCATTGCCATTTCTATTGAATGTACCTCAGTGATTGACTGAACCCAGTTGTACATATTTCATGGTATACCGTTTTAACTGGTTGATTAATTTCAATGGGATTTTGCATGGATGTAGTACTAACGATGTTGTCTATGAATGTAATTACTTTATGAAGATACATTTCTAAGATAACATAAATTTTACTCTTTATCAATGGTACAGTTACCTGTGATGACGATTAGATGAAATTCAAGGACTTCCAACTTCGGACCGTTTAGTCGAGTCAAATATTTAGTTACAACGACAAA
This sequence comes from Spisula solida, assembly GCA_947247005.1. NCBI lineage: Eukaryota > Metazoa > Mollusca > Bivalvia > Venerida > Mactridae > Spisula > Spisula solida. The sequence continues at coordinate 46,568,795 of OX365956.1, forward strand.
CATTTTATTGAACGCCCCTCATTTATCTTTATGTTTCAGCCACGGCATGTGACGTAATCATTTCAACTGATTTGCACTGATAATGTGTATGATTAACAACGCATATGCCTTGGTTTTAGCTCAACTGATCGCAAGTTAATTGTGTGTGCTTTACATGGTTATTGAACGATATTTTACTTCTATCGTCGACCGACTCACATAACCGACTTCTGTGTGCTACAGTATTAGCTATATCCCAATGAGTCGGGACGTTTCAACATGAGACGAACAGTGACATTTGGTTTATGATTCATATAAGAATATGACCGTCCACGACCGGGATACGGGTCTGGACGGCCTGTTTACAAGCCTAGTATAATAACGACTGGACTATGGAAGGTAGTTCTGAATTTGAAAATATGTTTGATTCGAAACGGTTAACTCTAGTAGAACTATGCTATTTGACATAGAACATTTTTTAAAGATTTTGTTCGTTCGTTGGTTCGTCGGTCGGATCAGATCGGGTCGAATGAAACGAATATGTGCTTGAATTAAAGTTCAAACACAGCTAAGTCAAATAACTGATACACTCCAAGTACCCATGTCTTGATGTGCTGTTTTAAATACAGAGCACTGTCTTTGTTAGAATCGAAATAATAAACCATGTAACCATACATTATATTATTATACATAATAAAGTATGCTCATTTGATCATATATACGTTAACTACTGATTTCTTTCCTACGTATCAGAGCTCATGAGCGTAAACTATTCGGCGATTAAACACAGGTACTTATATTGTTTCTATTATTTCTTAAGTAAAGCATTATTTGGACTAGGTGTTTACAGTTTGTTAGAAATATGATAAGCCAACGGCCAATACACAACATAATTATTATATATCATACATATATACCAAATGTAGTGGTTAGTGTGGTATTGACAATAGATATACATTTTATAGCAATAGCATGTGACCAACAGCATATATAAACAACAAACTTTACTATACAAATGATTTCAAAAAATCATCTCGTCTCTGAAAAGCATAATAGAGTAAAATTGCAAGCTGTTTTATTGTATCAGTATTATTATCGGATAACAATCTATATAATCTAAGATTGGACTTGTTTTTACAGTATATATCTTTGGAATATATTTACTTCTAATGTTATTATATAAAGGACAATTAAAAACGAAGTGGATTTCATCCTCAATATAACCTTCACAATAAAGACAGCTGCGAGGATCAGGGTACTGTTTTATCAAAGCACTTACGAAAATTGTAAAAGTACGTCAAATGTTTTTTTATTCTTCATAATTCTTCATCTCTACAAATGGTGGAAAATGGATTTGCAATATTAACAAACATATTAATACAAAAATTGTAGTACTTGTAATTGTTAAAGCATTTTGGGAAATACACATTGTGCCTTATATAATTTACATGCCGAGCATAGCCTTTATTTTCCAGTCAGCTTTCTGCTGAAATAGGACAGACGTATGAGTGCTTCTACCCGTATTTGAACCCGGGTAGCCAGATTAGACATCACACGCTCTAACCACTAAGCTACTGAGGCACACAGTGAATACAACAACAATATAATAATATGTACAATGTTTATTAGGGGATCTATCCCTATTAACGATTACATGCGAAAAACACGTGATTGTTGTTGTTGTAGTTGCATTGGCTATGGCCTATTTTTTTCTGACATACCGGATGCAGAATAATGATTCGGTAGACTGAATTTCACGTCCCACTTCCGGTAGAGGCAAGTCGTTGCTCAACATTTGAGAACCAATCTTGTTTACTTTATTTTTTCCAATATGAAATAAAAATACAGTTCCATTATTTTAATAACATTTAGGCATATAAGCCTGTTTCAAACCATGAACATTATTGAAAAAATACATTATCTTATTTAATCCAACGTAACAAAAACAATATGGTGACGTCGGAAATGACATCACATCACTTACCGCGACGTCGTCGCACGGCATAGCTCGCCAACTTGTGAATTTGTTGAATGAAATATAAATAGAAACCAAAAACGAGTGTAAAACTATAATAACTTTTTATATGGCATATCTGTGCAACCCAAAGTATTTATTTGCCTGGTTTCCTATGTGGTGCTGCCTGGCAGTCAGAGGCTAGATCTATAGTCTCTGTGGAGCAAACAAATTCCTTCGTCATGTTTTCCTCGATCAAATTATCCAAAAACCTGATGGGAAATCCCCGCTGGATGCAGTGCATTTGTTCATATTATAACAATAAACATTTACTATATGATGTCTCAGACTGCATGTGTGTGTATTATGTAATATAATATAAGTGTAATAATAATCGGGTGGGTGATATAGGATAGTCACGGACCTCTTGTAAGATGATTTCTCACGCTGATTACTGGCATGTTCAGACAAAAAACTGAATGTTTATGCTGAGTGGTACTTACATATATCCGGGTCTGAATTGGAATTATCTATATAACCTTTGACAAATCGTAAAATCCGACAAACACGAAACTTGACTCATGGATAAGGACAATCAAGCAGATCACACTATATTAAATTCCTGGTTAGTAACTGGCGACGTGATTGGCTAACCTTATCCTCCAATTAAAAAAGATCAAATAAGGATGTAGTTGAGCATAACAAAACTTCTACACAATGATTTTCTAAATGTTAACTCACCTAACAGGGGCGTAGCTGGAGAACATTTGATTGTAATCATAATTAAATTAAGTCTGCATGAAAAGAAATGGAAAGGGGAACGTTGGGTATTTGAATGTGCTCGGAAACCATTTTTACTTCATGCTTTAAGACAGAAAATAACTAAAATCTCACTGACTGATTCAACTGCTATCCATGTACACTTAACCGATTAACAAAACGCAATATTTAGTGGGTTTTTGATGCATTTCAGCCTTTTATTGACAATTCGCACTTAACGAATTCAATATATGAAGCTATATACGCATATTTCATTGTAATCAAGGTCTAAATGACCACACAACCAAGTCACGAAAAGTATTGATCGACAATGTCAAATTCACAAAATTAATAGTGTTTTATGAGTTGCAACCTGCTATGCAAACCAATCGTTTGTGTGTCGCATTGGCGGGAAAATAATGGGTAAGTAAGTAAGTTTATTTTCAATGTATCTATAGGCCAAAGGCCTGTCAGATATACACACATTACTACAAAACATTTATGGGGCTGTGGAATGTTATTCCACACGTATATAAGGAAAACACATAACTCTCTAAACCCTCTGAAGTTTCTGGTTGACGATGCACTTGACGGACATTTAGCTTCACCTATAAAAATGCAATGACCACCACAGTTACATGAGCTGTCAGTAAGTCTTTGACTATCCAGCATACGCTGCATTGTGTCCGATGGCTAAGATTATACCTTTCTATTGCATCTCAAACCCGTATCCGGAAGACGATTATGGATTGTGATATGGTTAATAAGAAGACATAAATAATAAATCGAGTTTGAACCTGGGTCAAAATAAACATTAATGAAATGTTATACATCTATATGAAATGTATATTTTAGCGAAATAACTTAATCGTATACGTGTACAGCATTCGCGGCCTTCAAACTGTTTGTTTAGCAGTTAGTTCTTTGAAACACGACTTTCTTCTTTACTTTATTTATTTATCGAAATACATAACATGGGATTATCTTCCCTGTTTTGTAATTCACGAATTAACAACCCCACGAAAAATTTTATCAAAAAAAACGAAATTTACTTCACACGAAAGTATGTAATTTTACAGTATTTAGCATATAAATGTACTTGAATAATAACAACCATCAGATATACTGTATAAAAATTTAGCCTATCTTGAACTGTGGTTACAGAAACCGTAAACACAATTGAGGAAAACTTGCTGTGCTATGTTTGCACCATTACATGGAAGTGAGATGGTTGCTGCTACTAAAGCTTAAACCGACTTTACACGTTTAATGTTCGTTTTCTTATTGACGATCTTGTCTTGAATGTCAAAATCGGCATATGTGACTATATAGGCAGGTTGGGTATCTAAATAATTGCAAAAAGCGCATATCAATTTATAAGGAATACATGCATTGAATGCGTATATCAAACGTGGCTTTAAAATAATACTACGTGTCTATTTATCAGATTCTACAGTACCGTCTTGTAATCACTTCCCTCACAGCGTGAGACAGTCTATAGAAAGCTGCTAGTATAGCCACACCATATGAGTGCATAACAATACTTTGCAGACGATATACAATTCATTGATAAAACTATCACGTGACCCTGCTCTGGGGCTTGGTTTAACACTCCTATATTCTAAAAATAGCTACATCCGGAACCTCAAATACTATACTGCTATACAGCCGGGACATTTGATGAACACGTCATTTTAATATTACGAAACAAGTTCGATATCGCCCCAGTGGAGTGATTATCTGCAAAAATATCGATTTAACGAACAGTTTCACAAAATGTGTTGATCTTAGAATAAACAAATGTTGCAGATTGAATTAAATCAGTTTAAACATATGTAGCAGTATTGGGACTGTTGACAGTTTCTGGAACTACTTGAATGCAGATTCACATTGTTTAGCATAAAGGCGTGCCGTTGCATTACGAAATGGGCAATGATCGTATTGAGAGACTAACGCCTCCCAAAAAACAAGTACGCGTATTGTTACGAGTATATTGTCCATATCTTTATAATAACTGTCATAAATGGACAATTAGACGAAAACTATGACAAATCTGTGTTACAGTTCAATAAACGACATAGCAACAGATTGCCTAAAGTATAAAACATGGGGCTAGGGACTTGTAAAACACACAGCATGGATTCATATGCTGCATTACTGTAAACAACATCAAGTTTGTGGCGTTAAAGTTTGTCTCCATAGAACTGGATATCATAAAATTCAATCCTCATGATTTATCTACACCCCAACAATTATACAACAATGGCTTATTTTTATAATCACCAGAACAGGGAGCAAATTTCATCTAAATTCAATGATTAATTTTACAGTATTAATTATCAGTAGTAATTGAAACAAAACATTGAACCATTTACAAAGCTTGAAACATATATTGTGCAATTTGACTATCAGTTACAAGAAACATGAACTATATACTTCAACCAAATAGTGGCTATAACTTTTCTTACCATTTTTTCATGAGCATTGGTGATGCCATTAAGAATCACATATCAATAGATATATCCATGTGAATAATGTATGTTTAAACTAGTAAAATCGTCAATTCGTTAAAGATGTTATCATAATACAAGCAGTTTTTCAAATATAAACCAAATACATTTTGTCTAAACATTCACAAAACTGTTTACGATCTATTAGAAGCGTCTTTTATATGAACCTGTTGAATTTTTATTTCATGGATTATATATTCTTTAACATTCGAAATAAAAGACAAATGGTATGCACATACAGGGTGTCCCATACAAACGGGGTCCTACCTAAAACCCTTATAACTTATTAAAATTTTAATGAATTTGACTGTTCTTTTGTGAGAGTGTGTAAAAGTGATATATACTTCTAAAAGTGGTACTTATTAATATGTTTTTTCTTTAAAACAGGAAGTGACGTCATCATTTTAGCTATGGTGTGATTTAGCTATGGTGTGAATTCCTGTTTTTTATTGCTGACCTACGTGGAAAATGTCATCATTTGATAAGACATTGTTGTCTGAGCGGTGATTTTGAGAAAACAAGGTTTTAAAGTCATAGAATTAAAGAAAATCTTGTGAAAAGCGAAGAACATTGCAATGAAATAATGAAAGCGGGGAAAAGGGGTAAGTTAACTAAATAAAAGGGAAGTGTTACGTAGTCCTTATGATTTGGTAAAGACAGTAACGCTCGTGTTCGTATAGTGGTTTTATTAGTTTGTTACACAGTTCATAAACATAGTATAGTACTTCTCAGGTTCACAGCATAAGTCAACTTTTCATACTCATAAACATACTGTCAAGGCTTACGGCCCAAGCTACTCGCTTGTTGACGGCCCGCACCAACTGGTCTCTAACTCGACTCTACTTCTCAACTCTCTAACTCAACTGACTCTGACTGACTGACTGACTGAACTCCCCACTAACATGGTATTGACCAACCAGACATATATTAAATTCACACTTCCTTATGATACTGACAACCTGTCTGGTGTTAGTCTATATTCACTTATAACTGTCAGTTATAGTGTAACCTATATTTATTCAAAGTCAATAATGATGGTTCACTGACATTAATATTATATAATTAGCTATTCCTTGATCATTACATTACAATTCCCTCCCTCTGTTTGAAAACAAAATTTTATCTTAGTAAAATTTTAACATATTTAACCCAACCCTTTTTTTTTTTAAATGGTATGTTACCATAACGTAGAATCACACAATGATAATCATAGTCAAATAATGAACATAAAACCTGAAAAATAATAACACATAAAGAAACAATAATATCTGCAACATAAACACATTTATACACACAATAAAATGTCATCACTACAAATGTAGTTTCATTTTCAGCATACTCAGCTGGTTTAATTCATGTCCATATAGATATAAATGAAATAACTATATCACTTGATTGTCAAAATGTTTGTCACGATGAATTGTATGTAGACTTATCCGTATGTGGCATCTGGAGTCGTCACATCCGACGAATATCCGCACATAGTCAATAAAGGGTTGAAATGATGATCATATGGATCTACGAATGATTATCTCCGGTTGGAGATCTACGAATGATTATCTCCAAATTGAACGTTGGTGAAATTTCCAATGTAAATTGTTTATTGTGGTAGGCATCTGTTGGTAGTCCATCGTATATGTATACGAATGTTTATCTCTAATCCAATGATAGGGATCTACGAATGGTTATCTCCAAATTGAACGTTGGAGAAATTTCCAATGTAAATTGTTTATTGTGGTAGGCATCTGTTGGTAGTCCATCGTATATGTATACGAATGTTTATCTCTATTCGAATGATAGAGATCTGCGAATGATTATCTCCAAATTGAACGTTGGAGAAATTCCCATACAATAGTTGATTCATCATCATCGGTTGAAGTATTATTTTGGAATACTGGATTTGGTGTTCTCGAAAGTCTGCCATGGTTCGTAGTAACGTGTTAGTTTGCTGATAGTCTGCCATGGTTCCGAGTGACTCGTTCGATCCCCGGTATATTGACTGAAACACTTATTATTGGCAGATCTAATGCAGTATGTATTTGTAAACCCCTTATAAATAAAATATATTTCCCTACAGTAATCACGAAATAATATCAAGAACAACTTAGTACCAGCCTCATTAATTATTACATATTACATTAACTTAGTATATTCATGATTAATCAACGATAAAATAAATGATATTAACCCTCAAATTGGACATAACTAGTAGGCCTACATAATAACATAATATTATTTTTATATAGACGATAACGATATATCAAGCATTCGTTCTATCATTACTTCCCTTTGAATAGATACCCTCTACAAAGGATAATTTCAAATTTGCCTGAAATGAGATTTTCTACACAAAAATCTTACAGTTTTCCTAAGAATACAACATGTTTACACCTTGATAACAACCTGAAGTTGATTTAATTTATTTCCTACCATGCAAACCTAATATCAAAACCCAAATTCAATAAATAAAACGTATCATGTACGCGTGTACGCTTCCTGTATTTCTTAACGCGATAAACGTATAATGCTTGACACTATCAATGTAGTCGTTAATCACGTAAACATTAATTAGTAACAAAACAATACTATGTTTTAACGCAAAAATATATGTGATGTCCATAAAAACAAACTTTATTTAATAATAATATCTACCTGGAATGATATAACACAACGCCATGTGCTACACTTTCTAAACGCAAAAGCATTACCTGACTCTGTCTGAAGGTATAATGAAGCCGCTAATCACAATAATATCAATTTGTTACATAGTAATATGCATCAACTTTGTTTAATCAACCCAGAACTAACATTGACCCTTATAACTGCTAACCTCAATTTTTTAACAATACATAACCCTACTACAGGTATACTGACTGCAGTTGTCACAATTATAACGTAATAATCATAATCACAATGAACAAGACGCCTAATTACGTGCATGTAGTACTTGACTTTAATCTTCTAACGCGAAACTAGTACTGCATAATCTATTAATGCTATCGTTAAACACAATATCAATTAGTTACTAATTGAATGTACTATTACGTTTCCCAACGCGCTAAATCACATACTGATTAAATACATCAGCAGATTCCCAATATTACAACACATACTACACAAACTGTAACTCCGTGTATATTCACGTCTATATAATTATCTCGCATTTACTAATCAACATGAACATTTTAAATCGAACCTATACGCGATGTGTTTATGTTGCTTCATCTCGAAAGTCGACATAACTTCGCTAAAATTTCATAACGCAAAAATAAGGTAACTTACTGTATGCTTTCAGGAGCATGATAATGTCAAATATCTGTATACTACGTTGCTATTTACAAGACACCATAATGCCCTTAAACTACATGTATTTTATATACATGTTATTGGTATTTTTCTATTTTTCGCTTTTTAACTTTAATTTTTTTACCGCGCCATCTGCTTGTATTTATCGTTATTTAAACCATTAATTTCCTGTCCTATTCTGCTAACTCCCGAAATGAAATACCCCATTAATTCGAGTACTTGTTCATGTATCATTTTAATACCAAATATCTGGCTTTACAGAAATATATTCGCTCTAATTCTCGTAATCCAAGATAGAAACAAAGTTCAACAGAGCTATTTACTGTAAAATATCAACATATCTAAGACATAACACAAATAACTTCCCACATCTTAAATGTCTGGTTTAAACAACCATTTATCAACATTTACAAAAACACCATTACTTTTTAATGACTCAATATAATTCCTGTCTGTCTATGTTGCCCATTTTACTACACACATTTTTACATGATACATGAACTTGAACTACCCTTAATATTTTTAATGAATATCTATGATAACATCCCTTCTAGTTAAATGTATTCCCAAACAATTATTTCCAAACATCATGACCGCGTTTACATCCTTAAAAATACACATTTCGTTCCTATTTCATTACGTTTGCCATCTGTCTTCTACTATATTAACAAATATTTTTCCTACTTTTAAACAGCCTAAATCAAAATAGATCCTCACATCATGGTGTTTTAACCAATCGCGTCCTAATATAATATTCTTATTTATATTTTCAACAACATAAAATGGGTGACTCATTTCAGTATTCCCAATTTTAAATGCTAGGTTTACACAACCATCTACATTTAATGAACCACCATTTACTGACTGAAGAAAAATCTTATCATCTTTAATTTCTGCCTTTTGTCTTAAGGTTCTAAATATCCTTCTACTTATCAATGAAACTTCAGCGCCTGAATCTACTTATGCTCTGTATTTATTATTTTGCATATTTAGTATACATGAATCTGGGTTTCCCGCAATTGCTATATTGAATGTTCTTGAATTAAACAATTCCTGATTACTAACATGATTAAATCTTTTCTTGTGTGAAAATCTATTGAAATTTTGTCTACTACGAAGATTATCCATCTTACAGTAATTTGAATATTCCCTATTTTGATAATACTTCGGTTTATGTGGATTTTGAACTATCGCGTTTATGTATTTATCTCTATTTTGAAATTTATGATTGACAGGTTTAAAATTTCTTAACCTAAGTCTAGCCCTAATATTTTGTTCTTCTATTGCAATATTTACTGCTTGATCTAATGTCTAAGGATTTTGCCTAAGTAATTGAATTTTAATAGACTCATTTAACAATCCATCGGTGAAAAAATCAATAAGCTGTCTAATTACTAATCTAGGATATTGGCTTAAATCTTGACCATCATATGCAGTTTTTGCTAAATCAATTAATTTTTCATAATAACTGTGTACGCTTTCATTTGGTCTTTGTTTAAATTCACTTAACAAGCGCAATGCATGATGAGAATCTGTTATTTCCGAAAATCTAACTTTTAATTCACCAAATAATTCTGCCCATGTACACTGCGGATCACCATTTAAATAACCCTGAATAAAATTTGATACAATCCCTCTAGAAGTATGGAAACAAATCTTTTTCTTGCCATCATCATTTAAATTGTTTATAAAAGCATATTTCTCTACTGAATTTATCCAAAATTTAAATTCTCTATTATTTTCCCCATCAAATTCTGGTACTATTTTGTTAAATTTATTACCTAGCGATGCACAATAATTTCCCAATTGATCTGATAAATTTTTAATATTTCTACATATGTTTTGATCTGCCATTTTTAAGCGTACAGAAAATAACCAAGTCACTCACGTGTACTCCGAGGTTCCAATCTTTCGTCAGGATATACGGCTACCAAGTGCTGTCCAGTTCGTTTTCTGTAGCTTCTCCGTTGAACTTATACTCAAAATCTCTGGTCACGACTCCATTAATTGTTACGTAGTCCTTATGATTTGGTAAAGACAGTAACGCTCGTGTTCGTATAGTGGTTTTATTAGTTTGTTACACAGTTCATAAACATAGTATAGTACTTCTCAGGTTCACAGCATAAGTCAACTTTTCATACTCATAAACATACTGTCAAGGCTTACGGCCCAAGCTACTCGCTTGTTGACGGCCCGCACCAACTGGTCTCTAACTCGACTCTACTTCTCAACTCTCTAACTCAACTGACTCTGACTGACTGACTGACTGAACTCCCCACTAACATGGTATTGACCAACCAGACATATATTAAATTCACACTTCCTTATGATACTGACAACCTGTCTGGTGTTAGTCTATATTCACTTATAACTGTCAGTTATAGTGTAACCTATATTTATTCAAAGTCAATAATGATGGTTCACTGACATTAATATTATATAATTAGCTATTCCTTGATCATTACATTACAGAAGCAGACAACCTTCAAAATATTCATTAACAACCACAAAAAGAAGCAAAATATAAATATTAATGTATTATTATTGAGAACAATCTACAAGAAATGTTAGTAAGAAGCAAGGTGAACTTTTATCCAAATTAACAGTTCATAGATACTGTATATATCAGAGTCATTTATTGTGTCAGCATATATAAGAAAGCAGAAACCACTTATTACAACAAAACAGCAGCATAAACAGGATACATTCGCAAGAAAGTACTAACATTTGACATCACACTTAAGGGAAAGTGGCCGTGATATAGCTTGGATATGAGCCCTGAATTTTAAATTTGTTTGCTGTACATGATGAACATTAGTGTATGCAGATCCATTGTCCTTGACTATGGGACACCTGAGTGTCAGCATGTAAATCTATCTCTATGAACACGTTGAAATCCTTGTCCACTGTATGCTAATATACCGAAACACGCGATTCAAAACAAGGGAGGTAACTCAGGGTATTGAACTAAATAATCACAATTATGATGCTGGTATTTTGAATTGTGTTTATCCCTTAATGTTTTGTCATATTGGCAATGTGTTATTTATAAAAGAGACGAAGTTACGAATGTTTAACCTATGTCCCCGTTATCATCATATGCAGATGTGCATAAAGGAAAGAATTTGCGCTGTGACGATTTTTGACAGAATTATGGCCCTTTGTACTTTTATGCACTATACATAATATAGTGTAAATAGTGAACAGTTCTTGTGGACGCATCTTCTCCTTCAGTTTTTGCAGCATTTTCTTCAAACTTTAACAGATGAACCTGAAGCAAAAAATTGGCTGCAATGATTTTTGCCACGCGGGGGTATATTAGTCTGCCGAATGGCGACAGTTCTAGTTAATTTTAAAAAGTGTTCAGTTAGCAGCTTTGCTCAGTATACATAAATACTCTCAATCAAGAGATACATGAGTACTTTGGACTCAATTAAAATCAACTGTATATATATTAGTCTGTGTGGATATGTTTTCCGCTCAATTACATTTGATGTGCTAACTTTCTTTCAGCTGTATACAAACTTATGTTGCTTAGTCTATGTAAATTTCATAACTGTACATATAAAGCAAATGCATAATGAGGCTCACAGGGAAGAATGGGTATACGAGCGTATACCCAATAATTATTGTGTTGCCTCTTTAATTAAGGACTAAAATAGGTTATTATGCAAACAAGGTATTTAATTCATTAAAGAAAAAAAGTTAAAAGTTTCGCCCCTTAGAATGAACCTTAAATAAAACTCTTTATTATCATCATCATTATTATTATTTTTATTCAGTGGGAAGGGGTTATTAGTTAGAGTTAGGGGTTAGATGTGTCGACTATAGAGAAAAGTAACACACGTTTTCTTGGGCCTTTAATTTGTAATGAATCAACTAGGCCTATTGTTATGCACGGTTTTCCGGCATTCACTGTTGTTGGAATAAAGTAGAACTAACGACTGTTCGGATTTCCAAACTTTGTATTTTGCGCGCGAGAATTCTCACAAGTCCACAATCAACAATAATATAAGAACAAGATATAGTCAGTGTTGGTAAAATCCAAACAAATATAATTTTAACTGCGTAATTGAATTCTAATGGAAAACCATTGATACGTTCAGCTTGGAAAACCAAGTTCGAATCCCTCCAAAATCTCTACAGAACGTCGACTACAGTGTGTGTGGCTTCTGTTTTAGCCAATCAAATCATTTCATACAGTTTATGCAAGTTATCATCAACCAATCATAAATGTGGGCGTAAACTTTCGGACATCTGCGTTACCTAAACAGACCGCGTTCCTATATGACGTAAGATCTGTACATAATCGGTTTGTTAATTCGGAATATACAATTATCGTGTCAACAGTCATATCTATATTACATATAAGTATCTAATAAAATTGCCAGATACAACTTAGTTCCCTGATAATCTAATCGTTAAGCCTGCAGAAGTGAAATTTGTATAATTGTAAAGTCTGTAAAAGGTGATAAAAATATTTCAAGTAGAATTATCAGATGTTGTCAGCGTGATAGCTTATCTGTTTCTATACTTCTTTGTTTCATACATTTCTGTTCATTTTCTTCTCTTTCTAATATGTACAAAATATTAATTTAAAAAATACAAAACACAGAATCTATTTACAAAATGTCCTCAAAAACTTACACACAAAAATGGCCTAAAATGCCGCATTACACTTACTCGCCCTCCTAATTAACTTCATTCCTATGAAGTTGCATAAATAGGCTTAAAGACTTAAGTAATATTCTCTAATGGAATTTATTACCTTATATGTCTATTTTTTTTGCAAGCATTTTATGTCAATTCTACAGTTCTATAATAAAAATATCCTCAATAAGCTGAAATCTATGTTTCAATCTGGCATATATGCAGCAAACAACAAATTAAATGTTTTATACATCAACCTCTGTATAACAATCATCTCTTTTAAGAAACAACTGCAAAATGTATACATACAAAAGTAAGATTTCGATATCATATATACAACATACAATTATTTTTTTTACAAACAGAATTCAGTATTCATCATATTTACTTGTCTTCAATGGACACTTGTGTAAAACAACCAGTATTCATATTTTCAAATATGTAGAATTGTACGTATGAGTTCATAAGTCAAATGTATGGTAGATCTCTATACTGTCCTTTCTATAATTTGTTTAATGTAAATATCACAATATAACTTCGCAATATAATGTCACATGTAAATCTTTCAGTATTCTGTTGCACAAAATGTTCATTTTTCAATTTGTAGGTAACATTTCATCATTCATGTACATTCTAAAATTAACTAAATTATTGATGGGTACTTTACATTATTTGAAATTAATATTTACCATTCAATACACACAATTTACATAATTATCCAAAATGTTTCTGATAAAATCATTGTCTGTTTACACAGTCAATGAAAGAGCCTGCCTCGAAAGATGTCACATTATCATCACAGACGGCTGCAAAATGATTAGCTTTTCCACATATCTCACATTTGTTGTTTTTCGCAAAACAGTTTTGGAAACGGTGATAAACATCACTGCCGCATTTTCTGCAATTAAATTCCCGGCATGGTCTCGGCGGCCTGTCATTGTTGCCCTTGTACATCTGGCTTACAGTGTTAATCAGTTCTATTTTTGCGGATTGGTATTGCTTTCGTAGTTGAAGTGAAAAATTAGATAATTTTTCACAAAATTTATTGTATTCATCGATGAATTCATCATCACGTTTTGACTTTGCGGTCATCTCCATTATTTGCTTATTTAATTGAGCAAATTCTATCTTATTTTGTCGCATGTTGGACACCAAAACGTTGTTTTCTTCGACCAAACGTGCATTCTTACATTCCAAATCACCAATCCGGTCTGAGTATGATTCTAACTGTGATTTGAGTTTTGAACTATCATAGTCAATTCTGTTCTTGTCTTGTTCTATTGCTTGGCGACGACGTTGTTCATTATGTACTTGTTGTTTTAGCTCACCGACCTTCAATTCAAGTTTGACATTTTGCGTTTGTGCATTTGTGTGTAAATTAGCTATATAGTGCATACGTTCTTTGTAGTTGTCTTTCATTGCTTGGTGTTTGTCAAGACACGTGGGTAGTTCATCATTGTCGATGTTGTGGAATGGAAGCGACTCCGCGGTCTTTCGTCTGATGAAATTTGTCATGCGCTCTTGGTCCCGTTGTTTTGTTCTCACCGATTTTTCTGTTCTCACGGTGCACATACGAGCAAAATGCCCAATTCTGTTACAACGATTGCATTTTGCATTCCATGCGTGACACTGTCCAAAATGATTATGTCCACACCTATTACACTGTAAATTTTGTCCAACCATATTTCTGTTGAATATAAACGCTTCTTCTGTATGGGAAATTATTCTCTAGTGAATAACACTCGCTAAGCTGTGAAAGTCCAGACTGATTATATCGCTACCCGGTTTCTGTCCACCATATGTTATGCACGGTTTTCCGGCATTCACTGTTGTTGGAATAAAGTAGAACTAACGACTGTTCGGATTTCCAAACTTTGTATTTTGCGCGTGAGAATTCTCACAAGTCCACAATCAACAATAATATAAGAACAAGATATAGTCAGTGTTGGTAAAATCCAAACAAATATAATTTTAACTGCGTAATTGAATTCTAATGGAAAACCATTGATACGTTCAGCTTGGAAAACCAAGTTCGAATCCCTCCAAAATCTCTACAGAACGTCGACTACAGTGTGTGTGGCTTCTGTTTTAGCCAATCAAATCATTTCATACAGTTTATGCAAGTTATCATCAACCAATCATAAATGTGGGCGTAAACTTTCGGACATCTGCGTTACCTAAACAGACCGCGTTCCTATATGACGTAAGATCTGTACATACTCGGTTTGTTAATTCGGAATATACAATTATCGTGTCAACAGTCATATCTATATTACATATAAGTATCTAATAAAATTGCCAGATACAACTTAGTTCCCTGATAATCTAATCGTTAAGCCTGCAGAAGTGAAATTTGTATAATTGTAAAGTCTGTAAAAGGTGATAAAAATATTTCAAGTAGAATTATCAGATGTTGTCAGCGTGATAGCTTATCTGTTTCTATACTTCTTTGTTTCATACAT
Organism: Spisula solida; assembly: GCA_947247005.1. NCBI lineage: Eukaryota > Metazoa > Mollusca > Bivalvia > Venerida > Mactridae > Spisula > Spisula solida. Next base: position 46,584,415 of record OX365956.1, read on the forward strand.
TTCTGTTCATTTTCTTCTCTTTCTAATATGTACAAAATATTAATTTAAAAAATACAAAACACAGAATCTATTTACAAAATGTCCTCAAAAACTTACACACAAAAATGGCCTAAAATGCCGCATTACACTATTGAGACTCAATGAAGAGTGATCTTCGTAAACGGGTCATTCTACTATATTCTTTTGAATGCTTATAACCACAAGTTACCATGCAAGGTGCCAAAGAATATGTCAACAAAATTGAATGAAAATATGTTTTGATTTAACGGTGCCAATGGGCTCCTGTGCAAAGCGGACACGAATTGCACATGAATTAACGAAAAAACGCATCTGTAGAAGTCAACTAACATTATTGAGCGTTCCCGAGGAAGAAAGTAGTGCAACGGTTTCCGTGTCTTGTTGTCCGGTTGTCTATGTACCTGCATGTGTCTTATCTGTAATAAAGCATGGTCACTTGTTCGAACCCATAGTTCAAGACTTAGAACCGCAGTTACAACTTTCTTAAACGGTATAGTTAGGAATAGATGTCCAATCAGCGCTTAGGTAGGTATAAATGCTTTGTTTTCATTGGTTCTGTCTTAACCATATAGTTAAGAGACTTGTAACTGCAGTTCTAAGTCTTTATCTGCGGTTTAAGAATTGTTGTGCAGATGGCACTTGTAACCGCGGTTTAAAGTCTCTTAACTACGTAGTTAACTGTTAAACCCATAGATAAAGGAATTATTGTGCATTCCGCATTCCATAATGTACTCGTAAATTAATTACTATGGCACACGAACTCGTGACCATGCTTTATTAGAACGATAAAACCAGGAGCTATTCAATTTATCTATAACCTGATAAAACACAGTTACATATTCATTAATTGGACTTGGAATTAGGCAGTATAGAAACCATGCCTTAAATACACGGTTGAGTCTATATGCTTTAGAAATACTAAAAGATGTATAAAATTTGGAAGTGGCTTGCTAGAGGCGTACATGTATACGCCCACAGGAGCACATGTATGCGCACAGACGCACACTATTTTCAAACGGACAGAATAGTCAACCTGTAGTCACTAGAAGTACGTACGATATAGGTTTTATACCAATCCAAGGGAAACAACTCTGTGTTCTTCAAGTTGGAACTTTTTTCTGAAGGAAACTTTGTTTTTTTGTTCGCTTTGAACTGTCACTCAATAAATCATGTCGGAACCGATAAAAAACCCAGAGATAAAGTATACTCAGGTGATCAGTAATTTTCTCCCGTTCAGTTTGTTAATATTATTTATGTATTGTTCAAGGAATGGGATGTGCAGTCCCAAGCTGGGTCGAACTTGTATGGAATGAGGAACAACAGAACACAATGTGTTGAATTGAAAATGGGCATTTATTGGTGAAATGCCATAAAACCATAACAAACAGTAAACTAATGAATTTGTTCTGAAAGACATAACTGGGCGGACAATAAACGCCCGCCCCTAATAACTACAATGTACATATAACAAAAGGATAACTAAAATAACAATGTTGATACTTATTATAACCCAAAAATATAAAACCTTGTTACACAACGTAAATGTCAAAAATGTTAACCTAAAAAATTACAATTAAATTTGAGGAGGAGGCGTTGGAGGAGGTGGATTAAAATGCGAAAATGCTGGGGTTCTACCCAAGCGAAAAATAATGGAAGCAATGACTTAAAAGCTCATTGATTGGTTGATTAAAACCACGTGACATATCACGCTAAAAATAGGCATAACGTTAAAACCTGTACCGGGTCGTACCCGACCGTACTAAACATAATGAAAAGGCTTTCCAATGACATAAAGACTTTTATGTGTCCATAAAATGTTATTTATGTATTGTTCAAGGAATGGGATGTGCAGTCCCAAGCTGGGTCGAACTTGTATGGAATGAGGAACAACAGAACACAATGTGTGGACAGTTGCGACCTAAGCTTGATCAATTTATCTTGGGGAAGTCTGGCTTCCATTGTATTTGAATCTAACTCCAAACCCATGAAAGTTATGACCCTAGTGGCATTCTCAGTTTTTTCCTGTTTGATAGGAACCCCTATTTGATCACAAAAAGCTAGAAATTTGTTTAAATTGTCTTGGCAAATGGATGAATTGGGAGGTCCCAAGATTAGAAAATCATCAAGAATGTGTACCATATGACTGATCCTAAGATGAGTTTCAGAAATATGTTGAAGCGCACTACTAAAACGTTCGAAAATGGCGCATGAAGATGAAGCACCCATGGGTAGACAAGTGTCGTAATAATAGTGACCTTGAAACTTAATACCTAGCAGGTGATGATCATTTGGATGGATAGGAATTAACCTGAATGCAGAGTCTATATCTGTCTTGCTGAAAAGAGAACCCTGACCTAGTTCTAGTAGAAGGTTAATGGCATCGTCAAATGAAGAGTAAGCAACCGTGGCCAAGTCTCTTTCAATGAAATCATTAACAGATTCCCCACGTGGATAGCTTAGATGGTGTATTAATCTGAATTGACCAGCGACTTTTTTGGGAACTAAGCCGATTGGACTGACATGTAAATTCTGCAATGGGGGGGTATCAAAAGGACCCTTGATTCTGTCTGAATCTAATTCTGATGTAAGTTTAGATAGAACCATATCTGGGTTTTCTATACAAGATTTTAAGTTGGGTGCTGAAGTTGACAACCTTGGACCCTTATAACCTAGTTTAAAACCCTGGGAAAATCCTGTAATCAAATAGTCTGCAAATTTGTAATCCTTCAAAAAAGGTGCTAGCACATTTACTTTGATAGGAGTAACAACCGTATTGTTACTTCGCTGATTTAATAGAGGTGTTGTTTGACCTTGGGTTGGATAATGTTTTATCCTGTCGTTCCTTGTTTGACTGACTGCACATGTATGCAGTATGGGCTCCTCTGCATAACCCACACACGTGTGGGTGGGGGCAGTTTGTTGAACGACACTGGGAGCGCCTGTTGTAATTCCAGCATGTATTGTCCAAGAATCTTTTTGAATTTGATTTAGTTGGCTGAAATGACTTGTTGTTTTGTTTTGGTGAACGAAATGACTGGGCAGATGGATTAGTTTGATAAGCTGTACATGCCATTAACCAAAATTCGGTATGAATTCTGTCCCAGGGTAACCTAATAGACTCTCTGAGCATACGAAATTGAGTGTCGTAAAATTGAAATGCCAAACCCGGGCGGCGGTTGGCAATATCCCTGATAATTTCCGCGTATTTCATAAGCTGAGGTGTTTCCTCTGGGAAGCGTATGCTATAAACTGCCGAAAACCTTATGAAAGCAGATGTCCATGTATCTATGGACGTTATTTTCCTTGCCCTTGATGTTGGGCATATGGACAAATTGGAGTTCCTATCCATTTGCAAGGTAAATTTAGGGGTAGATGGATTATTTGTCGAAGGCAATAAAGTAGCTAGGTCAACATATTTGTGTTTCCAAATTTCCTTACGAATGGATTTTTTCACCTGATTGTATATCGGTGTACTTATTGGTTCGGTGAACTGCACACCATTACCTGAAATCAAGGTATTTGAGTGGGCTGCCGCAGCATGCCCCAAATCACCCACATCCTGTTCGTCCTCACTCTCTGAGGATGTTAATCTATGGCTGTCGACTTGTCCTGGATAGCGCATATGGCCCAAAAGTTGCTGTGGAAATCCTGGTTGTAGTGGTAACGATTGCCCAACTTGTTGTACAGTTTGTGATGATTGAATTCCCCCTGTCACTGGGGCTCCAGTGTCAGGTACCCTAACCGTTTGATTACAAAAGCTGCTGGTTGGAATCAAATTTCTTTCCCCTGTCACTGGGGGTCCAGCGTCAGGTAAACTTATGAAACTTGGCCGCGCAACATTACTGACCCCTGTCACTGGGGGTCCAGTGTCAGGTAAACTTATTAAACTTGCACTCAAAACATTACTTTCCCCTGTCACTGGGGTTCCAGTGTCAGGTATTGGCTGTAGACCATTATCCTCTGGCAGTGTTTGGTAGATTGTAGTAGGTACTGAACGTTTCTGTTTTTTACTTGGTGGTTGTGAGCAGCATGGCTGATTGCATGCTGCAACTGTGGAAGTCATTCTCTTCCGTGGTTTCATCTGAAAGAACCCAAACGAAATGTTAAAGCCTACTTCCAGCCAAAGAATCAAAACAGGCAAACCTAATCTTAATACTACTGGATTGTAAAACTGTAATGTATGCTGAGTCGGTAACTGGTAACCTGACACCAGTATACTAAACTTGGCAGTGGGTGATGGTACCCGAAACAGTGAATAAATTAAACAAATACAACAGGACCATAAAACAGTTGGTCCCGTGAAAATAAATAATGATAAAGTAACTAGCTGCTGTAGCATGAGACTGGTAACTAAATTCCGCTTCAACCGTTTGAAAAGCTGAAGTGGGACACTGATTACTACATCCCACTAAATATATATAGCAGCAGCAGCAGCTGGAAACTGGTAACTAAATCCTGCTTTTAATATTGACAACCGAAGTTGGAGACTGGTAACTAAATCCAACTAAATATATATCGCAGCTGCAGCAGGAGGCTGGTAACTAAATCCCGCTTTCAATATTTGACAGCTGAAGTGGGAGGCTGGTAACTAAATCCCAATATATATCTATAACAGCTGCAGCGGGAGGCTGGTAACTAAATCCCGCTTTAAATATTTGACAGCTGAATATGGAGACTGGTAAATAAATATATTTAGCAGCTGCAGCGGGAGACTGGTAACTAAATCCCGCTTTAAATATTTGACAGCTGGAGTGGGAGGCTGGTAACTAAATCCCACTATATATATATAACAGCTGCAGTGGGAGGCTGGTAACTAAATCCCGCTTTTAATATTTGACAGCTGAATAGGGAGGCTGGTAACTAAATCCCAATAAACATATATATAGCAGCTGCAGCGGGAGACTGGTAACTAAAACCCGCTTGAAATACTTGAACAGCTGAAAAAGGAGGCTGGTAACTAAAGCCCAGGTAATGTACATGAGCTGCTGTTATAAAATGGTAAATAAATACCGCCAATAATATAATAATTTAGCCTACAATCATAAATATAACCGGCTTCAAATAAAACTTATTCTGAATGCAGCATTGCTGTGAATTAAATTTTGTCTATTATACATTGCAGCTGAGCCAAGAGGCTGGGATCTAATTCCAGCCAATATTATTATAATATTATAACATTTGGCAGCTGAATCTGTTGTCTATAACTGGATCCTATTGAATAGCTAATGATCCCATGTATATCAAAACAGACACTATATGTGCAAAGTAATTAAATGGTAAACATCAAACTAAGTTGGCTAACAAGCCCTGTGGTACCTATGACGCTATGAATTAATGTATTCCGAAAATATGTATGTATGTTACATGCACCTCAATATCAACAACATGAAAATTGATAATGGAAACTGGTCAAAGAATCATATACCGGCCATTATGGTATGAATATCTTGCTTCTCTCTTTGCGTTAATTCTGGCTTTTTAAGCCCTATTGACAGTATGAGTTGCTCATTTGGTATATAATATCTAACTATTTTCTCAACTAGGCCCTTCCAGGGCCTTTGTCAAACAGCAAACAGCCAACACAGACAGTGTTTATTTACTACAGAACTATATTCGTTAATGTAACCATGTCATGAATATATGTACTGTGCATACCATAATACATGTAATAATATTAACGTAAACTCATACGTATCTTAATGCTTGCATATGGACTGTCTCTGGGCGGCGACCAAGGCAGCTCTAATATTTGAAACAAAACGTAGCTGACCAGCAGGTGACAGGTGGCAACCATCCGGGCTGAAATTCTGTTGTTTGGAATCTGTCGACCAAAAACCTTTCATCCGCCATAGATATGAACGTTGATGGTCTGTATTGTTCAGCATAGATGATAACATCATGTTTAATTCGTCCACTCTGGCGTTGTACCACTCAGTGTTAACCGGAAATCGTGTATGTACCGATGGTGTGCATCTGTGCAACACCTGCAGGACGATGACCTTATTTACTCCTATCACAAATAACAACGTGTCGACTAAGTCAACTATCTGTTGAGCCACCGCTCTTGGGGTACTGTCCTGTCTATAAATGTCATTCGTGCCAACTACCAATATAACAATATCCGGATGAAAGTCCTCCACCACTCCTATGTGTCGTCTTAAATCCTGGACTTTCGCCCCCGGAAACCCCGAATACTGGATTAAATCATGTCCATGCATGTTAAGTTTATAATTAACTGAGTCCGAATAACGAATAAACTCCCGTAGTCTCTTCACAAACGAATGACCGAACAACTGTATCTTCGTGGTACTGGGCGCCGCCATATTGTTTCTCGAAACTGATCTCGCGAGAATTAACAGATCCCGGATGCTCTGACGTCACCCGCCAGACACTAAACCTGCGGGGAGTCGCCACCAAATCACACTTTTTACCGAGGTCGCCGCCTCAAAAACTAAAGTCCAATAGCTAAAGTAAAACTTCACTAAACACAAGGAATAAAATATCAACCTTGAATAACTGTAATAAAGCTGTAATTATCAAATTAAAATGCGAAAATGCTGGGGTTCTACCCAAGCGAAAAATAATGGAAGCAATGACTTAAAAGCTCATTGATTGGTTGATTAAAACCACGTGACATATCACGCTAAAAATAGGCATAACGTTAAAACCTGTACCGGGTCGTACCCGACCGTACTAAACATAATGAAAAGGCTTTCCAATGACATAAAGACTTTTATGTGTCCATAAAATGTTATAACTGTATTTCCAACCGGATTTCTACTTTCGTTTTCAAACTAATTAAGCTGTTAAGTGTTAAGTGCGTAAATTATTAGACTAGTTGCGCTTTAATTTATCTGTTTAGTACATTATTTAACGTGATTAATTAAATTATTCTAATTCATGGAGACAGTTTCCAGCGTATACTGTGTAAGGAATGCAAATTACTACTGGTGATCAGTTTATGTAGACAGATAAGCTGGCTGCAAGTGGCTGCTTAAAATTCTGACGGTCCAGCTTATACGGGCATCCCTGTATAGATTGCGTCGAAATGGTTTGACTACAGTTTATGGTGCAATTTCCGTCATTTTTTCTACTTTCGTTTTGTGACCATGCAATGATCAACATATTCACTATGACAATACACAAAGTCATGTAATGCAACATTTGTCAATTGATGTAATTTGTTTTAGCAGATTCATACACATTGAAAAGATCTATCAAAAAAATGTATTTATTAGTTAAAAAATTTCTAGGGCTGCTTTCAGCAGTTCAGCCACCCTTTGACATTTTAACTTCCCCTGGTCATTGGGGCTACCTATGAAAACCTGCTTTCAAGTCTCCCAGTGGTCCAGATGGGTGTTATAATAATAATAATAATAATAATTATAGCATAAAAACGGTGATTTTGCCCATACGTTAACGGGACGAAAACCATGCGTAAACATAAAGATTCACGCGCTGTTAACGTCCAGTTTTACGTATGCTCATTTCAGGGCCGCACCGGCGACTATAAAGGTTGTACAGCTTCATATGAACAGTTATTCCCATTTTATTTCTAAGTACTAATAAGTACTAATTAGTTTTCTATAATATTTAACTGATACATTTAAACAAACCCGCAGTATCCATGTTTTCTTGGTATTTGCCGATACCGGAAGTCGACGTGCATAACAATAACTGGTATGACGTTACGTTTGTTTTCGCGACGTCGTCACAAAATCTCCCGCCAAAATATCATTATTTTGAAATACAAACGCATTAATTGATATTTTGTATGCTATAATAGCATTTACGCATTTTTTTTCGTGCTATAACATCTGCAGAGTCCCTCGGGAGCGTTTGGTGCCCTCGCCCTAACGGGCTTGGGCACCAACCGTCCCTCGGGACTCTGCAGATGTTATAGCACGAAAAAGCATGCGTTAACCCTACATAATAATGACTTTATTTTACGAGGTTAACACATTTGCATATAAACACAATCTTCCATGAGGACCTCAACATATAATACATACATTTAACATGATAATTGCAAACATAGTAAACTTAACAAATGAAATGAAAGTAGTCAAACTTAACAATTGAATGAAAGTAAATAATAAAATTGACTTAGATTAATAATGAAGTTTGTATAAACAAGACTTAGCTATTCAAATACACACTATGATACAACAAAACAATATAAACAAGTTAAGAGACAATAACATAATATTTACAATGAATCTAGAACATACATATTTTATTGGTAGTCCCAGTCTGGAAACTTCCATCTTATATACATTCTTTTGAATTGTTCGAGAGAGCTAGCAGTTCTTATATGAAATGGTTGAACTCGGGACCTCTCGATCCCGAAGAGCGTACTCTACCCATAGGCCACAGCTTCCCAGTTTGGATATTATACCTAGGTCACATAATATGTATACCTCTAAGCCACTGCCTTAACCCTTATCGTGCTTAGAGTTGCGCTACACGACACTTTCCACCACTGCTAAGCGCGACTGTGAGTCGCGCTATACAGTTGCGCAAGTGGGTTTGGCGTTTAAGCCCTGTTTCACCTTGCTTGTAGTATTCATGAATGAAATTGAACTATAATTTATTCAGTAGTAAATTACGAAACTATTTCTAAAAATAATATCAGCCAATCAACTACCAAATACATTAAAATTACCGTCTAACATTTATTGGAAATTCCGAAACTAAAATGGCTGACGATCGGCTAGGACAATGAGCATGATGTTTTAGAATGAATATACATGTATAAGGATAATTAACATTAACTGTATTTTTTCCAATGAAATTTGAAATATTGATAATTGAAATAAATGCATCATTATATTCTGACAGTTTTAGTCGGAATATTCAATTCTGCGATTGGTATTTATCATTAGGCCTACTTTATAACATTAAGCATAGCGTAATGTATGAATTGCATGGAAATATTTCACCACTGCATTGACATACTGCTGAATATCATAACGTGTGAAATACCAATAATTATCAAAATTATATCAATGTGTAGCTTATTTCATCTTCTTTGTATAAAGTATAGGGTTTATATCAGTATTTTGATAATTAACACCATTAATTAGATACTAAACAGAGTCACTATCAGATGAGATTTTTATCTCAAGTAGACTGCTAATATAATTCAGCACTGGTCAGCTGATAAGCCCACTGGGAATCTAGCATGATATTGAGGGTTAATTGATACAATACCAATTCAGACATATTCAAGACGTGAGTTGGCGACAAGATTCAATGCCTAGATGTGGAATACATTACATGGGGTACACATCTGATACACAGACATCCTCTGGTGTCTGTATGATTTGTGACCCAGTTATAATCACGGTGTCTGGGTGATTTGTGACCCAGGTATAATCATGGTGTCCGGGTGATTTGTGACCCAGGTATAATCACGGTGTCCGGGTGATTTGTGACCCAGGTATAATCATGGTGTCCGGGTGATTTGTGACCCAGGTATAATCACGGTGTCCTGGTGATTTGTGACCTAAGTATAATGACGTTGTTTGGGTGATTTGTGACCCAGGTATAACCACAGTGTATAGGCAAGTTACACTGTACCAAAACCAAATACAAACTGTTCATTTTCACTATTTTGATGTGGACTATAATGTTGGGCATTATACATCGTGTGAATATAATATGTGATGTTTTTATGTAACTATGTTTTCCGTGCTTGGCTGGTTATAATTTATAAGTTGAGTGCTGTCTTCCCTGTCCCTGTATATTTTTAAACCCCTGTATTATCAATAATAATAAATATTGTCATGATTCATCTGAATCATAAATATTTATAACATCATACGTTATAATGTTTTATTATAGATTTTCATAAATAATGAATGGGTGAATAGTAAAAGTGGACGAACATTTGCGACCAGGAACCCGTGTACCGGTGAACTGATTTGTTCAATTCAAGAAGGTGATAAGGTTTGTACATACTGTATGCCCTCGAAAAAAACGCCCCCCCCCCCCCCAGGGATGATGCAAAAGGGTGGAGTTTATATGAGAGCCTTTTTAAAAAAATTTTTTTTTTTGAGAATTGCCTTACTATGTACTATAATTTTAAGTCAATCATGTTTGCATATGATTAAACTTAAACATTGACGTTCGAACCACAGAGAGTATTTCTTTGTTAATTTTAAAAATAGCGAACACATCTTACTTTACAATAACAAATTAGTGAAATTTTGACCTTGCAAAAGTTTTATGATTTTAGAGTATGTCATATAGACTGATGAGGTCATGGATCAGTTATCATAAAGTGACTATTCTGCAATGGTAGCTGGTAATACGTAAAGTTGACATGTCGAGAATTTGGTTTTGTGACATTGCGTTTAGTTTGTGTTAAAATATTCAGATCTTAATCTTTGAATGGACAAACGATTATTGCGCGAAGCACCAATGATTTCCTCAAAAAGTACCTAATTTTAAAAGAGGCTGTAGACAGGTGTATGTTACACGGCTGATGTGACAAATGCTTTATAATAACTTCTGTACAATTAAATATGTCAAGTTTACAATGGCTACCTGCCACAATGATATCTGATATATGTAAAGTGTTAAGTGGTATATTAAATTCACGATCTGCACCATGGAGCAATAATACAATCATACGAGGGGTGATCAATATATTCATGGACTTTTTATCCAGCAATTCAATATTGTTAGTAATTAAGGCTCCAAAACAATGTATAATCATTTAGAGTAAGACCCTTTCGACAGAATGAACTTATTACACAACTTCATTCACTCAATGAGCGCATGACGTAGGACGTCACGTGATGCCACTCTAAACGCTCCTGTTTTAAGCGTACATACCTCCTTTTTGGAGTCATATCTGTTCCCACATGGACGATCGATTTACTATTAAGACAGAAAAAAGTAATAAATAATCACCTCTCAAATGTAAGATGGAGTTTTGATACGTTACTGGACATAAAACTCTACAAAAGACGATTGGCTTAACGCGGTCGTCTTTCCCTGATGGAGAAAAAAGCACAACCTAGCAAGTTTGGGGCGCAATTTCTAAAGAACCCTTTGTAGCTGGATTCGAAGGTTTATAAAAAATATATTCGTAGTCAATACGGATCACTGTGAGTTTTTGCCAGTATATATATGGTTAAGAAATATGCGTCTCGTTTCACAGAAAATAGAGGAGAGTGTCCCTACCATGGTGATAATTCTTCCGTTTTTCCTTATTTTATCAATGCATCTGCTTGACTGGGTGCCTACAATGGCATATACGATATAATTATATGTAGATGGACCTTAATATGTGGCGCAAAGAATCCCCCTACATTTAGGTTATGTCATTTTTGAGATATCAGAAGGATTTTCCAAGTTTGACGTTATTGTTACTGACGTGTCGTTGCTCTGGGATTATGTTTTGTCCGACATGCTCGACGGCACGTGCTGCACACGTGTCACGATAAGTGACGTCATCAGGTATATTGTGATGTCACAATAAAATACATTGAGTAAAACGCCAGATAATTAATAGATCTGCATGACCTGGCAATAACATTACTCTAGGATCAATATAACAAAAGTTAGAAGGAAAGTCCATGAATATATTGATCACCCCTCGTAGTTACCTTCCTAGTGGTCTGTATACGCACCTGTGACTACGAGAAGTCTATTGTCTGGGCAGAACGCCATCAGGTGCTCTGTGACGTCATACTAGTGTGCTGTGCCGTCAATCTCCCGCGCCTCACGCGCTCTGACACGTCAACGGCCAATTTGGACCATTAATAGGTAATTATTGGATTTAGGCTGATACAACATATGATTGAATGATTTCTATAATTTGTGTGAAATTATGTCCCAACCAAATGGTCTTTTTCACCAAAGCCTCGAAATTTTATCCCATTGAAATTAAATGGTTTTACAGGAAGATGTTAATGAAGCTGTTAAAGCTGCAAGATCTGCATTCAAACGACGATCTCCATGGAGAAAACTTGATGCCTCAAAACGTGGACAACTCATCAACAAACTGGCAGCTTTAATGAAGGAAAATATCACATATCTAGCGGTAAGTTCTAATTCTTGATTATACATTGATAATGTGCAAGTATTATTATAGGGGATTTTGGGAAAAGCCCCATTAACGATTACATGCGAAAGCACGTGATTGTTGTTGTTGTAGTTTTGCATTGGCTATGGCTAATTTTTATACGCCCGTTGAAAACGGGACGTATTATGTGAACACCCTTGGCGGGCGGGCGGGCGGGCAGGCGGGCAGGCGGGCGACGGCGTCCAGTAATTTGTCTGTACTCTAGCGCAAAGAGTTTTCATCTGATCATCTTCAAACTTTGTGACAATGCTTATGGGCATAATATCTAGGCCAAGTTCAATTATAGGCCAAATCGGCTTAGGCCTTATTGGGTTATGGTCCTTTAATTACCAAATAAGTATGAAATTGGCCTTGTCTGTACTCTTACGCTAACAGTTTTCATCCGATCATCTTCAAACTTGCTGACAATGCTTATGGGCATAATATCTAGGCCAATTTTGATTATAGGCCAAATCGGCTTAGGCTTTATTGGGTTATGGTCCTTTAATTACCAAATAAGTATGAAATTGGCCTTGTCTGTACTCTTACGCTAACAGTTTTCATCCGATCATCTTCAAACTTGCTGACAATGCTTATGGGCATAATATCTAGGCCAAGTTCGATTAAAGGCCAAATCGGCCTAGGCCTTATTGGGTTATGGTCCTTTAATTACCAAATAAGTATGAAATTGGCCTTGTCTGTGCTCTTACACTAACAGTTTTCATCCAATCGTCTTCAAACTTGCTGACAATGCTTATGGGCATAATATCTAGGCCAAATTTGATTATAGGCCAAATCGGCTTAGGATTTATTTGGTTATGGGCCTTTAATTAATATAGAAGTATGAAATTGGCCATGTCTGTGCTCTAACTCAAACAGTTTTCATGTGATCGTCTTCAAACTTTGTGACAATGCTTATGGGCATACTATCTAGGCCAAGTTTGATTATAGGTCAAATCGGCCTAGGCCTTATTGGGTTATGGTCCTATAATTACCAAAATAATTGTGAAATTGACCATGTTTTTAGTGCAAACAGCTTTCATCTGATCATCTTCAAACTTTGTGACAATGCTTATGGGAATAATATCTAGGCCAAGTTAGATTATAGGCCAAGTCGGCCTAGGCCTTATTGGGTTATGGGCCTTTAATTACCAAATAAGTATGAAATTGGCCTTGTCTGTACTCTAAAGCAAATAGTTTTCATCCGATCATCTTCAAACTTTGTGACAATGCTTATGGGCATAATATCTAGGCCAAGTTCGATTATAGACCAAATCGGTCTAGGCGTCATTTGGTTATGGGCCTAAATTAATTACCAAATAAGTATGAAATTGGCCTTGTCTGTTCTCTAGTGTAAATAGTTTTCATCTAAGTATCTTCAAACTTGGTGACAATGTTCATGGATATAATATCAAAGACAAGTTAAATTGTAGACCAAATCAGCCTAGGCCTTCTTGGGTTGTGGTCCTTTAATTAAAAAAAATGTTGGATTGTTTGTTTTTAGCTCACCTGTCACAAAGTGACAGAGTGAGCTTTTGTGATCACTCTTCGTCCGTCGTCCGTCCGTCGTCCGTCCGTCGTCCGTCAACAATTGGCTTGTGTAGACACTAGAGGTCACAATTTTAGCCTAATCTTTATGAAACTTGGTCACAATGATCATCTCAACACAATCTAGGCCAAGTTCGATATTGGGTCATCCGGGGTCAAAAACTAGGTCACTAGGTCAAATCATAGAAAAACCTTGTGTAGTCACTAGAGGTCACAATTTTGACTTAATCTTTATGAAACTTGGTCACAATAATCATCTCGACAAAATCTAGGTCAAGTTCGATATTGGGTCATCCGGGGTCAAAAACTAGGTCACAAGGTCAAATCATAGAAAAACCTTGTGTAGTCACTAGAGGTCACAATTTTGACTTAGTCTTTATGAAACTTGGTCACAATGATCATCTCGACAAAATCTAGGTCAAGTTCGATATTGGGTCATCCGGGGTTAAAAACTAGGTCACAAGGTCAAATCATAGAAAAACCTTGTGTAGTCACTTGAGGTCACAATTTTGACTAAATCTTTATGAAACTTTGTCCCAATGATCATCTCGACAAAATCTAGGTCAAGTTCGATAATGGGTCATAAGGGGTTAAAAACTAGGTCACAAGGTCAAATCATAGAAAAACCGTGTAGTCACTAGAGGTCACAATTTTGGTCTAATCTTTATGAAACTTGGTCACAATAATCATCTCAACAAAATCTAGGCCAAGTTTGATATGGGGTCATCTTGGGTCAAAAACTAGGTCACATGGTTAAATCATAGAAAAACCTTGTGTAGTCACTAGAGGTCACAATGTCGACCTTATCTTTATGAATCTTGGTCACAATGATCATCTCAACAAAATCTAGGCCAAGTTTGATATTGGTTTATCTGGGGTCAAAAACTAGGTCATTAAGTCAAATCATATAAAAACCTTGTGTAGTCACTAGAGGTCAAAATATTGGCCTTATCTGTATGAAACTTGGTCACAATGATCATCTCTACAAAATCTAGGTCAAGTTCGACAGGTGAGCGACCTAGGGCCCTTTGGGCCCTCTTGTTTTCATTCACCATGCCCTGAGACTCACCATGCCCCAAGACGGGCGTATTTTGTGACATTTTGGCACTCTTGTTATTTATTTGGCTTTTGTGATCACTCTTCGTCCGTCGTCCGTCCACGATTGCTTGTGAACACACTGGAGGCAACAGTTATGGCCCAATCTTGATGAAACTTTATCAGAATGTTTGTCTCTATGAAATCTAGGTCAAGTTTGAAACTGGGTCATTAAGGTCAAAAACTAGGTCACAATGTAAAATCTTAGAAAAAGCTTGTGAACACATGAGAGGAACACATGGTAACTTTCAGACTTTGATCAATTACTAATCTGTTGCTATGGTAACTTTCAGAGTTTGGAAACACTAGATAATGGTAAGCCATATTTTGATGCTGAAGAAGACATAGTGTTCTCCATAGAGACATTACAGTATTATGCTGGATGGACAGACAAGATTTGTGGCAAAACTATTCCTGTTGGTGAGCTTTATTTACAGTCTAACTTGTACTAGCGACCACGCATATTAAGCGACCTTTGTCTTAAACGACCGGTTTCAATTCCTCCCGACCATATTTGCTCTATATTTCAACTGTATTAAGCGACTTTTGCCTTACGCGACCAGCGACCACTGTTTAAGCACTATAATTGATGAGTAAAATTGCTTTAAGCGACCAAAAAATTGTAAATCACTGGTCATCAGTAGTGACAGGTTGTTAATTACCTTTAACTCGTCATAAAACATTGTTTGTTCACACTTCGGAATTTGTCTTTTGTTAACTGGACCTGGACCTCAATTAACAGCATTGATAATTACCATTGTGTCCGTTTGCATGTCATCCAGGTGATTTTAATCAGATTACACACATTATTACGGATTAATTGTTGTGTATCTTTTCCTGCAATCAGCTTGTTTTTACCGTCCAATTAGATTGGGCTAAAACCTAGTCTATTTCGTTTCTTCTTCGAGTGCAAGCAAAACTGACTTTCATTCATTGCATTGTGTAATATATGAGTAAGTTTATTAAAATGATAAATTAAATGCTTATGAAGACAATGCATACACGTATAGAATAACCATAAAACATATCTACACACTAATGTTTATTATTTGAAGTTGAATAGTATTCGAACAGCCTTAAAACGGAAATTTGTTAATTACACTTGATGTTTCTTTCATTTGTGTTAAACGACCATTCCGTTAAGCGACCGTTTTCAGACCTTCCCCAGGGTGGTCACTTAATACAAGTTAGACTGTATATTATACTGTGCTCAAAGTATTTATAGCTTGGTTGAAAGGTTAAACGTGTATGGCTCACAGGTAAGACTGAGCTCCCCATACTCTGCTGCCTCTTAAAATAAAGTCGTTATTATTATTATTATGTATTATTATTATGTTTTCACAAAGGATGTTGTCATATATAGCTTGAGCTTTGCAAATTTCCCAGATGGTGTTGCTGAAAATATGTTGTGATATGAATCTCCCACTGAGATATATGTCTTGATATTATAGTGGTAGATCTTCTGCATCAAGTGTGAGAGGTCTGGCGTTTGATCAAAGGCATGTGACAACATACCAAAGTTGACTCAGATTTGATCCAAAGCCTATGACAACATACCACAGTTGACTCAGATTTGATCCCAGGCCTATGACAACATACCACAGTTGACTCAGGTTTGATCCCTGGCCTATGACAACATACCACAGTTGACTCAGGTTTGATCCCTGGCCTATGACAACATACCACAGTTGACTCAGGTTTGATCCCAGGCCTATGACAACATACCACAGTTGACTCAGGTTTGATCCCTGGCCTATGACAACATACCACAGTTGACTCCGGGTTTGATCCCAGGCCTGTGACAACATACCAAAGTTGACTCGGGTTTGATCCCTGGCCTATGACAACATACCACAGTTGACTCCGGGTTTGATACTTGGCCTGTGACAACATACCACAGTTGACTCAGGTTTGATCCCTGGCCTATGACAACATACCACAGTTGACTCCGGGTTTGATCCCAGGCCTATGACAACATACCACAGTTGACTCCGGGTTTGATCCCTGGCCTATGACAACATACCACAGTTGACTCGGGTTTGATCCCAGGCCTATGACAACATACCACAGTTGACTCAGGGTTTGATCCCAGGCCTATGACAACATACCACAGTTGACTCCGGGTTTGATCCCTGGCCTATGGCAACATACCACAGTTGACTCAGGTTTGATCCCTGACCTATGACAACATGCCACAGTTGACTCCGGGTTTGATCCCTGGCCTATGACAACATACCACAGTTGACTCCGGTTTGATCCCTGGCCTGTGACAACATACCAAAGTTGACTCCGGGTTTGATCCCAGGCCTGTGACAACATACCACAGTTGACTCAGGTTTGATCCCTGGCCTATGACAACATACCAAAGTTGACTCCGGGTTTGATCCCAGGCCTATGACAACATACCACAGTTGACTCCGGGTTTGATCCCTGGCCTATGACAACATACCACAGTTGACTCGGGTTTGATCCCAGGCCTATGACAACATACCACAGTTGACTCAGGGTTTGATTCCAGGCCTATGACAACATACCACAGTTGACTCCGGGTTTGATCCCTGGCCTATGACAACATACCACAGTTGACTCCGGGTTTGATCCCAGGCCTGTGACAACATACCACAGTTGACTCAGGTCTGATCCCAGGCCTATGACAACATACCACAGTTGACTCAGGTTTGATCCCAGGCCTATGACAACATACCACAGTTGACACAGGTTTGATCCCAGGCCTGTGACAACATACCAAAGTTGACTCGGGTTTGATCCCTGGCCTATGACAACATACCACAGTTGACTCCGGGTTTGATCCCAGGCCTATGACAACATACCACAGTTGACTCAGGTTTGATCCCAGGCCTGTGACAACATACCAAAGTTGACTCGGGTTTGATCCCAGGCATGTGACAACATACCACAGTTGACTCAGGTTTGATCCCAGGCCTATGACAACATACCACAGTTGACTCAGGTTTGATCCCTGGCCTGTGACAACATACCAAAGTTGACTCGGGTTTGATCCCTGGCCTATGACAACATACCACAGTTGACTCAGGTTTGATCCCTGGCCTATGACAACATACCAAAGTTGACTCGGGTTTGATCCCTGGCCTGTGACAACATACCAAAGTTGAGTCCGGGTTTGATCCCAGGCCTATGACAACATACCACAGTTGACTCAGGTTTGATCCCTGGCCTGTGACAACATACCAAAGTTGACTCCGGGTTTGATCCCAGGCCTGTGACAACATACCACAGGTGACTCAGGTTTGATCCCTGGCCTATGACAACATACCACAGTTGACTCCGGGTTTGATCCCAGGCCTATGAGAACATACCACAGTTGACTCAGGTTTGATCCCTGGCCTATGACAACATACCACAGTTGACTCAGGTTTGATCCCTGGCCTATGACAACATACCACAGTTGACTCAGGTTTGATCCCTGGCCTATGACAACATACCACAGTTGACTCAGGTTTGATCCCAGGCCTATGACAACATACCACAGTTGACTCAGGTTTGATCCCTGGCCTGTGACAACATACCAAAGTTGACTCAGGTTTGATCCCAGGCCTGTGACAACATACCAAAGTTGACTCGGGTTTGATCCCTGGCCTATGACAACATACCACAGTTGACTCTGGGTTTGATCCCAGGCCTGTGACAACATACCACAGTTGACTCCGGGTTTGATCCCTGGCCTATGACAACATACCACAGTTGACTCAGGTTTGATCCCTGGCCTGTCACAACATACCACAGTTGACTCAGGTTTGATCCCAGGCCTGTGACAACATACCAAAGTTGACTCGGGTTTGATCCCTGACCTATGACAACATACAACAGTTGACTCGGGTTTGATCCCTGACCTATGACAACATACCAAAGTTGACTCCGGGTTTGATCCCAGGCCTGTGACAACATACCACAGTTGACTCAGGTTTGATCCCTGGCCTATGACAACATACCAAAGTTGACTCCGGGTTTGATCCCTGGCCTATGACAACATACCACAGTTGACTCCGGTTTGATCCCTGGCCTGTGACAACATACCACAGTTGACTCAGGTTTGATCCCAGGCCTATGACAACATACCAAAGTTGACTCCGGGTTTGATCCCTGGCCTATGACAACATACCACAGTTGACTCCGGTTTGATCCCTGGCCTGTGACAACATACCACAGTTGACTCTGGGTTTGATCCCTGGCCTATGACAACATACCAAAGTTGACTCCGGGTTTGATCCCTGGCCTGTGACAACATACCACAGTTGACTCAGGTTTGATCCCAGGCCTATGACAACATACCACAGTTGACTCAGGTTTGATCCCAGGCCTATGACAACATACCACAGTTGACTCCGGGTTTGATCCCAGGCCTGTGACAACATACCAAAGTTGACTCCGGGTTTGATCCCAGGCCTGTGACAACATACCAAAGTTGACTCCGGGTTTGATCCCAGGCCTATGACAACATACCACAGTTGACTCCGGGTTTGATCCCAGGCCTGTGACAACATACCACAGTTGACTCCGGTTTGATCCCTGGCCTATGACAACATACCACAGTTGACTCAGGTTTGATCCCAGGCCTATGACAACATACCACAGTTGACTCCGGGTTTGATCCCTGGCCTATGACAACATACCACAGTTGACTCAGGTTTGATCCCTGGCCTATGACAACATACCACAGTTGACTCCGGGTTTGATCACAGGCCTATGACAACATACCACAGTTGACTCAGGTTTGATCCCAGGCCTATGACAACATACCACAGTTGACTCAGGTTTGATCCCAGGCCTGTGACAACATACCAAAGTTGACTTGGGTTTGATCCCAGACCTGTGACAACATACCACAGTTGACTCAGGTTTGATCCCTGGCCTATGACAACATACCACAGTTGACTCCGGGTTTGATCCCTGGCCTATGACAACATACAACAGTTGACTCCGGGTTTGATCCCAGGCCTGTGACAACATAACACAGTTGACTCAGGTTTTATCCCAGGCCTATGACAACATACCAAAGTTGACTCCGGGTTTGATCCCTGGCCTATGACAACATACCACAGTTGACTCAGGTTTGATCCCAGGCCTGTGACAACATACCACAGTTGACTCAGGTTTGATCCCAGGCCTATGACAACATACCACAGTTGACTCAGGTTTGATCCCTGGCCTATGACAACATACCACAGTTGACTCCGGGTTTGATCCCAGGCCTGTGACAACATACCAAAGTTGACTCGGGTTTGATCCCTGGCCTATGACAACATACCACAGTTGACTCCGGGTTTGATACTTGGCCTGTGACAACATACCACAGTTGACTCAGGTTTGATCCCTGGCCTATGACAACATACCACAGTTGACTCCGGGTTTGATCCCAGGCCTATGACAACATACCACAGTTGACTCCGGGTTTGTTCCCTGGCCTATGACAACATACCACAGTTGACTCGGGTTTGATCCCAGGCCTATGACAACATACCACAGTTGACTCAGGTTTGATCCCAGGCCTATGACAACATACCACAGTTGACTCCGGGTTTGATCCCTGGCCTATGGCAACATACCACAGTTGACTCAGGTTTGATCCCTGACCTATGACAACATACCACAGTTGACTCCGTGTTTGATTCCAGGCCTATGACAACATACCACAGTTGACTCCGGGTTTGATCCCTGGCCTATGACAACATACCACAGTTGACTCCGGGTTTGATCCCAGGCCTGTGACAACATACCACAGTTGACTCAGGTTTGATCCCAGGCCTATGACAACATACCAAAGTTGACTCAGGTTTGATCCCAGGCCTATGACAACATACCACAGTTGACACAGGTTTGATCCCAGGCCTGTGACAACATACCAAAGTTGACTCGGGTTTGATCCCTGGCCTATGACAACATACCACAGTTGACTCCGGGTTTGATCCCAGGCCTATGACAACATACCACAGTTGACTCAGGTTTGATCCTAGGCCTGTGACAACATACCAAAGTTGACTCAGGTTTGATCCCAGGCCTATGACAACATACCACAGTTGACTCAGGTTTGATCCCAGGCCTGTGACAACATACCAAAATTGACTTGGATTTGATCCCAGACCTGTGACAACATACCACAGTTGACTCAGGTTTGATCCCTGGCCTATGACAACATACCACAGTTGACTCCGGGTTTGATCCCTGGCCTATGACAACATACCACAGTTGACTCCGGGTTTGATCCCTGGCCTGTGACAACATACCACAGTTGACTCCGGGTTTGATCCCTGGCCTATGACAACATACCACAGTTGACTCAGGTTTGATCCCTGGCCTATGACAACATACCAAAGTTGACTCAGGTTTGATCCCTGGCCTGTGACAACATACCAAAGTTGACTCCGGGTTTGATCCCAGGCCTATGACAACATACCACAGTTGACTCAGGTTTGATCCCTGGCCTGTGACAACATACCAAAGTTGACTCCGGGTTTGATTTCAGGCCTGTGACAACATACCACAGTTGACTCAGGTTTGATCCCTGGCCTGTGACAACATACCACAGTTGACTCCGGTTTGATCCCAGGCCTGTGACAACATACCACAGTTGACTCAGGTTTGATCCCAGGCCTATGACAACATACCACAGTTGACTCCGGGTTTGATCCCTGGCCTATGACAACATACCACAGTTGACTCAGGTTTGATCCCTGGCCTATGACAACATACCACAGTTGACTCCGGGTTTGATCCCTGGCCTATGACAACATACCACAGTTGACTCAGGTTTGATCCCTGGCCTATGACAACATACCACAGTTGACTCCGGGTTTGATCACAGGCCTATGACAACATACCACAGTTGACTCAGGTTTGATCCCAGGCCTATGACAACATACCACAGTTGACTCAGGTTTGATCCCAGGCCTGTGACAACATACCAAAGTTGACTCAGGTTTGATCCCTGGCCTATGACAACATACCACAGTTGACTCCGTGTTTGATCCCTGGCCTATGACAACATACCACAGTTGACTCCGGGTTTGATCCCTGGCCTGTGACAACATACCAAAGTTGACTCAGGTTTGATCCCAGGCCTGTGACAACATACCAAAGTTGACTCGGGTTTGATCCCAGGCCTTTGACAACATACCAAAGTTGACTCCGGGTTTGATTTCAGGCCTGTGACAACATACCACAGTTGACTCAGGTTTGATCCCTGGCCTATGACAACATACCACAGTTGACTCAGGTTTGATCCCTGGCCTATGACAACATACCAAAGTTGACTCGGGTTTGATCCCTGGCCTGTGACAACATACCACAGTTGACTCCGGGTTTGATCCCTGGCCTAGGACAACATACCACAGTTGACTCAGGTTTGATCCCTGGCCTGTGACAACATACCAAAGTTGACTCGGGTTTGATCCCAGGCCTGTGACAACATACCAAAGTTGACTCGGGTTTGATCCCTGGCCTATGACAACATACCACAGTTGACTCCGGGTTTGATCCCAGGCCTATGACAACATACCACAGTTGACTCTGGGTTTGTTCCCTGGCCTATGACAACATACCACAGTTGACTCGGGTTTGATCCCAGGCCTATGACAACATACCACAGTTGACTCAGGTTTGATCCCAGGCCTATGACAACATACCACAGTTGACTCCGGGTTTGATCCCTGGCCTATGGCAACATACCACAGTTGACTCAGGTTTGATCCCTGACCTATGACAACATACCACAGTTGACTCCGTGTTTGATTCCAGGCCTATGACAACATACCACAGTTGACTCCGGGTTTGATCCCTGGCCTATGACAACATACCACAGTTGACTCCGGGTTTGATCCCAGGCCTGTGACAACATACCACAGTTGACTCAGGTTTGATCCCAGGCCTATGACAACATACCACAGTTGACTCAGGTTTGATCCCAGGCCTATGACAACATACCACAGTTGACTCAGGTTTGATCCCTGGCCTATGACAACATACCAAAGTTGACTCCGGGTTTGATCCCTGGCCTATGACAACATACCACAATTGACTCCGGTTTGATCCCTGGCCTATGACAACATACCAAAGTTGACTCCGGGTTTGATCCCAGGCCTGTGACAACATACCACAGTTGACTCAGGTTTGATCCCTGGCCTATGACAACATACCACAGTTGACTCAGGTTTGATCCCAGGCCTATGACAACATACCACAGTTGACTCCGGGTTTGATCCCTGGCCTATGACAACATACCACAGTTGACTCAGGTTTGATCCCTGGCCTATGACAACATACCACAGTTGACTCCGGGTTTGATCACAGGCCTATGACAACATACCACAGTTGACTCAGGTTTGATCCCAGGCCTATGACAACATACCACAGTTGACTCAGGTTTGATCCCAGGCCTGTGACAACATACCAAAGTTGACTCAGGTTTGATCCCTGGCCTATGACAACATACCACAGTTGACTCCGTGTTTGATCCCTGGCCTTTGACAACATACCAAAGTTGACTCCGGGTTTGATCCCAGGCCTGTGACAACATACCACAGTTGACTCCGGGTTTGATCCCTGGCCTGGGACAACATACCACAGTTGACTCCGGGTTTGATCCCTGGCCTATGACAACATACCACAGTTGACTCCGGGTTTGATCCCTGGCCTGTGACAACATACCACAGTTGACTCCGGGTTTGATCCCAGGCCTATGACAACATACCACAGTTGACTCAGGTTTGATCCCTGGCCTATGACAACATACCACAGTTGACTCCGGGTTTGATCCCAGGCCTATGACAACATACCACAGTTGACTCCGGGTTTGATCCCAGGCCTATGACAACATACCACAGTTGACTCCGGGTTTGATCCCAGGCCTATGACAACATACCACAGTTGACTCAGGTTTGATCCCAGGCCTATGACAACATACCACAGTTGACTCAGGTTTGATCCCAGGCCTGTGACAAAATACCAAAGTTGACTTGGGTTTGATCCCAGACCTGTGACAACATACCACAGTTGACTCAGGTTTGATCCCTGGCCTATGACAACATACCACAGTTGACTCCGGTTTGATCCCTGGCCTATGACAACATACCAAAGTTGACTCCGGGTTTGATCCCAGGCCTGTGACAACATACCACAGTTGACTCAGGTTTGATCCCTGGCCTATGACAACATACCACAGTTGACTCAGGTTTGATCCCAGGCCTATGACAACATACCACAGTTGACTCCGGGTTTGATCCCTGGCCTATGACAACATACCACAGTTGACTCAGGTTTGATCCCTGGCCTATGACAACATACCACAGTTGACTCCGGGTTTGATCACAGGCCTATGACAACATACCACAGTTGACTCAGGTTTGATCCCAGGCCTATGACAACATACCACAGTTGACTCAGGTTTGATCCCAGGCCTGTGACAACATACCAAAGTTGACTCAGGTTTGATCCCTGGCCTATGACAACATACCACAGTTGACTCCGTGTTTGATCCCTGGCCTTTGACAACATACCAAAGTTGACTCCGGGTTTGATCCCAGGCCTGTGACAACATACCACAGTTGACTCCGGGTTTGATCCCTGGCCTGGGACAACATACCACAGTTGACTCCGGGTTTGATCCCTGGCCTATGACAACATACCACAGTTGACTCCGGGTTTGATCCCTGGCCTGTGACAACATACCACAGTTGACTCCGGGTTTGATCCCAGGCCTATGACAACATACCACAGTTGACTCAGGTTTGATCCCTGGCCTATGACAACATACCACAGTTGACTCCGGGTTTGATCCCAGGCCTATGACAACATACCACAGTTGACTCCGGGTTTGATCCCAGGCCTATGACAACATACCACAGTTGACTCCGGGTTTGATCCCAGGCCTATGACAACATACCACAGTTGACTCAGGTTTGATCCCAGGCCTATGACAACATACCACAGTTGACTCAGGTTTGATCCCAGGCCTGTGACAAAATACCAAAGTTGACTTGGGTTTGATCCCAGACCTGTGACAACATACCACAGTTGACTCAGGTTTGATCCCTGGCCTATGACAACATACCACAGTTGACTCCGGGTTTGATCCCTGGCCTGTGACAACATACCACAGTTGACTCCGGGTTTGATCCCAGGCCTGTGACAACATACCACAGTTGACTCAGGTTTGATCCCAGGCCTATGACAACATACCTCAGTTGACTCCGGGTTTGATCCCTGGCCTGTGACAACATACCACAGTTGACTCCGGGTTTGATCCCTGGCCTATGACAACATACCACAGTTGACTCAGGTTTGATCCCTGGCCTATGACAACATACCACAGTTGACTCCGGGTTTGATCACAGGCCTATGACAACATACCACAGTTGACTCAGGTTTGATCCCAGGCCTATGACAACATACCACAGTTGACTCAGGTTTGATCCCAGGCCTGTGACAACATACCAAAGTTGACTCAGGTTTGATCCCTGGCCTATGACAACATACCACAGTTGACTCCGTGTTTGATCCCTGGCCTATGACAACATACCACAGTTGACTCCGGGTTTGATCCCTGGCCTGTGACAACATACCAAAGTTGACTCAGGTTTGATCCCAGGCCTGTGACAACATACCAAAGTTGACTCGGGTTTGATCCCAGGCCTGTGACAACATACCAAAGTTGACTCCGGGTTTGATCCCAGGCCTGTGACAACATACCAAAGTTGACTCCGGGTTTGATCCCAGGCCTTTGACAACATACCAAAGTTGACTCCGGGTTTGATTTCAGGCCTGTGACAACATACCACAGTTGACTCAGGTTTGATCCCTGGCCTATGACAACATACCACAGTTGACTCAGGTTTGATCCCTGGCCTATGACAACATACCAAAGTTGACTCGGGTTTGATCCCTGGCCTGTGACAACATACCACAGTTGACTCCGGGTTTGATCCCTGGCCTATGACAACATACCACAGTTGACTCAGGTTTGATCCCTGGCCTGTGACAACATACCAAAGTTGACTCGGGTTTGATCCCAGGCCTGTGACAACATACCAAAGTTGACTCGGGTTTGATCCCTGGCCTATGACAACATACCACAGTTGACTCCGGGTTTGATCCCAGGCCTATGACAACATACCACAGTTGACTCTGGGTTTGTTCCCTGGCCTATGACAACATACCACAGTTGACTCGGGTTTGATCCCAGGCCTATGACAACATACCACAGTTGACTCAGGTTTGATCCCAGGCCTATGACAACATACCACAGTTGACTCCGGGTTTGATCCCTGGCCTATGGCAACATACCACAGTTGACTCAGGTTTGATCCCTGACCTATGACAACATACCACAGTTGACTCCGTGTTTGATTCCAGGCCTATGACAACATACCACAGTTGACTCCGGGTTTGATCCCTGGCCTATGACAACATACCACAGTTGACTCCGGGTTTGATCCCAGGCCTGTGACAACATACCACAGTTGACTCAGGTTTGATCCCAGGCCTATGACAACATACCACAGTTGACTCAGGTTTGATCCCAGGCCTATGACAACATACCACAGTTGACTCAGGTTTGATCCCTGGCCTATGACAACATACCAAAGTTGACTCCGGGTTTGATCCCTGGCCTATGACAACATACCACAGTTGACTCCGGTTTGATCCCTGGCCTATGACAACATACCAAAGTTGACTCCGGGTTTGATCCCAGGCCTGTGACAACATACCACAGTTGACTCAGGTTTGATCCCTGGCCTATGACAACATACCACAGTTGACTCAGGTTTGATCCCAGGCCTATGACAACATACCACAGTTGACTCCGGGTTTGATCCCTGGCCTATGACAACATACCACAGTTGACTCAGGTTTGATCCCTGGCCTATGACAACATACCACAGTTGACTCCGGGTTTGATCACAGGCCTATGACAACATACCACAGTTGACTCAGGTTTGATCCCAGGCCTATGACAACATACCACAGTTGACTCAGGTTTGATCCCAGGCCTGTGACAACATACCAAAGTTGACTCAGGTTTGATCCCTGGCCTATGACAACATACCACAGTTGACTCCGTGTTTGATCCCTGGCCTTTGACAACATACCAAAGTTGACTCCGGGTTTGATCCCAGGCCTGTGACAACATACCACAGTTGACTCCGGGTTTGATCCCTGGCCTGGGACAACATACCACAGTTGACTCCGGGTTTGATCCCTGGCCTATGACAACATACCACAGTTGACTCCGGGTTTGATCCCTGGCCTGTGACAACATACCACAGTTGACTCCGGGTTTGATCCCAGGCCTATGACAACATACCACAGTTGACTCAGGTTTGATCCCTGGCCTATGACAACATACCACAGTTGACTCCGGGTTTGATCCCAGGCCTATGACAACATACCACAGTTGACTCCGGGTTTGATCCCAGGCCTATGACAACATACCACAGTTGACTCCGGGTTTGATCCCAGGCCTATGACAACATACCACAGTTGACTCAGGTTTGATCCCAGGCCTATGACAACATACCACAGTTGACTCAGGTTTGATCCCAGGCCTGTGACAACATACCAAAGTTGACTTGGGTTTGATCCCAGACCTGTGACAACATACCACAGTTGACTCAGGTTTGATCCCTGGCCTATGACAACATACCACAGTTGACTCCGGGTTTGATCCCTGGCCTGTGACAACATACCACAGTTGACTCCGGGTTTGATCCCAGGCCTGTGACAACATACCACAGTTGACTCAGGTTTGATCCCAGGCCTATGACAACATACCTCAGTTGACTCCGGGTTTGATCCCTGGCCTGTGACAACATACCACAGTTGACTCCGGGTTTGATCCCTGGCCTATGACAACATACCACAGTTGACTCCGGGTTTGATCCCTGGCCTGTGACAACATACCACAGTTGACTCCGGGTTTGATCCCAGGCCTATGACAACATACCACAGTTGACTCAGGTTTGATCCCTGGCCTATGACAACATACCACAGTTGACTCCGGGTTTGATCCCAGGCCTATGACAACATACCACAGTTGACTCCGGGTTTGATCCCTGGCCTATGACAACATACCACTGTTGACTCCGGGTTTGATCCCTGGCCTATGACAACATACCACAGTTGACTCCGGGTTTGATCCCAGGCCTATGACAACATACCACAGTTGTTGGAATTGTGTGTATGTATATATCCCTGGCTTGATGCTCAGCATAGTTGGTTCTACGTGACTGCTAAAATGCCTGGTGTCTGGATATGAGACCAGTCTCTATAGGACAGAAATATTGCTTACCAGTTGGCCTAAAACAATAGAGAGGTTGCAAACGACAACATGCAAATTATTTTTAGGACTTTCGTCATTCAGGTATGTGTAGTTTCAAGTAACGTACAATCATGTGACTGACAAAACTCTAATGTGTACTATATATATGTCACACATGTATGGTTTGCACGGAAACACAATATTTCATTGTCCTTGGTGTCATGTTCATTACCAATTCATGAAGAAATTCTGTTTTAACTGTCATGCGATTTTACATGCATACGTTGTGTTTCTCAAGCCAATTTTCAGTTAAAATGTGAGTTGCTATACAGCTGTAACCCCATGTGCCATTTTGCATTAGTTCAATATTCAAATTGACCAAATATTTTATTGTAGATGGTTCTTACTTTACGTTCACCAAGCATGAACCAGTTGGCGTATGTGGAGCTATCATCCCAGTATGTATGATAATTATATGCTTTGTTTAAATACAGACATTCAATGATTTAGCCAAGCCAACTAAGCCTTTTGAATATGATCAGATCAATATTTTTATTTTGAGTTGGCAAGTCTATACAATAGATAGCTGTATCTCAGCCTTGATGGTCTGGTTCAAGGAACACCAGTTAAGGCCCATGTACACTCCAATGTTTATCCAGCCGTGTAGACTCCCCATGTTATCCTGCCCATGTAAACTCCCATGTTTATTCTGCCCGTGTATACTCCCATGATTATCCTGCCTGTGTAGACTCCCATGTTTATCCTGCCCGTGTAGACTCCCATGTTTATCCTGCCCTTGTAGACTCCCATGTTTATCCAGCCCGTGTAGACTACCATGTTTATCCTGCCCGTGTATACTCCCATGATTATCCTGCCTGTGTAGACTCCCATGTTTATCCTGCCCGTGTAGACTCCCATGTTTATCCTGCCCGTGTAGACTCCCATGTTTATCTAGCCCGTGTAGACTCCCATGTTTATCCTGCCCGTGTAGACTCCCATGTTTATCCTGCCCGTGTAGACACCCATGTTTATCCTGCCCGTGTAGACTCCCATGTTTATCCTGCCTGTGTAGACACCCATGTTTATCCTGCCTGTGTAGACACCCATATTTATTCTGCCCGTGTAGACTCCCATGTTTATCCTGCCCGGGTAGACTCCCATGTTTATCCTGCCCGTGTAGACACCCATGTTTATCCAGCCCGTGTAGACTCCCATGTTTATCCAGCCTGTGTAGACTCCTATGTTTATCCTGCCCGTGTAGACTCCCATGTTTATCCTGCCCGTGTAGACACCCATGTTTATCCTGCCAGTGTAGACTCCCATGTTTATCCTGCCTGTGTAGACACCCATATTTATTCTGCCCGTGTAGACTCCCATGTTTATCCTGCCCTTGTAGACTCCCATGTTTATCCTACCCGTGTAAACTCCCCTGTTTATCCTGCCCGTGTAGATTCCCCTGTTTATCCTGCCCGTGTAGTCTCCCATGATTATCCTGCCCGTGTAGTCTCCCATGTTTATCCTGCCCCAGTAGACTCCGATGTTTATCCTGCCCGCGTAGACTCCCATGTTTACCCTGCCCGTGTAGACTCCCATGTTTATCCTGCCCTTGTAGACTCTCATGTTTATCCTGCCCATGTTGACTTCCATGTTTATCCTTGTTTCTGTTATGTTGGTGTGTTGCTCTGCCATGACTGGCTAGGACAGTTCTTGGTCATACGTAGCAAAACTAGCAAACTTACTGTCATAGTTAAAACATTATGTAATAATGCAACTAGAAATATAATTCAGCCTCGATTTTATTACAATGATTCTAATTATAGATGTTTTAGCCAATTTGGTCACAATTATTAAATAATTTAAGGATGAAAATACATGAAATTGTTTATTAGATGGGCATTATACATGTATATCTTTAATACTTTAAAATTCTTTGGAGACATAATAGTCCTCGATTCGGGGGTCACTGCATCACATTTTAAGGGCTGAGTGGACTTACAGGTTACATTTGTTTTCTGCATGATATTTGAAGAAGCTTTGGTGCCAGCAACTGAAAACTGCATCTGATGATGTGTCTGTTTTACACTGATGATCCCTTATGTTTATGTCTAGCTTGATCCTCTTGTTTACATAAATGTGCTAACTTTTCATTGTGATATTTGGAATATTCTATCAAAATATGTTAACAATTATGTTAAAAAAACTAGGTATTTCATCCTTTTTACTGTTGTAACTAGGTCATTCAGCCAGGACATTCAGCTTTTTGATTGCTGAAACTAGGTCATTCAGCTTTTTGATTGCTGAAACTAGGTCATTCAGCATTTTGACATCTGGGACTTGGGAAGTTCATTTCTCGTTAGGCTATGTGCTGGGCATTGCAGTGCCATGTAATTGTGGTATGTGATGTTTTTATGTTTTCTATGCTAAGCTGGTTAAGTTGAGTGCTGCCATCGCTGTCCGACTTCCTAATATTATTTTTTATCCCTGTATAAAACATCAGTACTATTGTTTGATTAATTTTTTAAAAATGCTTTATATGTTATTTACACAGTGGAACTATCCGGTACCTATGATGATCTGGAAACTTGGACCAGCACTAGCATGTGGTAATACTGTAGTACTCAAACCTGCTGAACAAACTCCACTGACAGCATTGTACATATGTTCTCTCATTAAACAGGTAAAACTCCTCAACAATTTAAAACTCATCATTGATGCATTTAAAAACTTGTTTCCATTGGTCAGTGTACTCCTGCCATTGGTCCGATAAAAGACTTTATGCTATTGGTCCATTGTACAATTTTTTTTTATACTCGCTCACATTGGTCCGATATAAGGCTTGCTGCAATGGGTCCGATATAAAACATGTTGTCATTGGACCATTGTAATAATACTTGTTTCTATTGGTCCGATATACGACTTGTTGTCATTGGTCCAACTTAAGACTTGTTTTAATTGGTCCATTGTAAAAATACTTGTTTCTATTGCTCCGATATAAGACTTGTTGTCATTGGACCATTGTAAAAATACTTGTTTCTATTGCTCCGATATAAAACCTGTTGTCATTGGACCATTGTAATAATACTTGTTTCTATTTGTCCTATATAAGACTTGTTGTCATTGGTCCAATATAAGACTTGTTTTAATTGGTCCATTGTAAAAATACTTGTTTCTATTTGTCCGATATACGACTTGTTGTCATTGGTCCGATATAAGACTTGTTGTCATTGGTCCAATGTAATAGATGCTGCCATTGACCCATTCTAAGGCTATTTGCCATTGGCCAAATGTAAGGTTAACTACTATTGGTTCGATAAAAGATTCACTGCCATTGGTCCATTGTAATACTTGTTGCCATTACTCCGAAATAAGACTTGATGCCATTGGTCCATTGTAATACTTGTTGCCATTGGTCCATTGTAATACTTGTTGCCATTGGTCCATTGTAATACTTGCTGTCATTGGTTCATTGTAATACTTGCTGTCATTGGTCCATTGTAATACTTGTTGCCATTGGTCCATTGTAATATGTGTTGTCATTGGTCCATTGTAATACTTGCTGTCATTGGTCCATTGTAATACTTGCTGTCATTGGTCCATTGTAATACTTGCTGTCATTGGTCCATTGTAATACTTGCTGTCATTGGTCCATTGTAATACTTGCTGTCATTGTTCCATTGTAATACTTGCTGTCATTGGTCCATTGTAGT
Organism: Spisula solida; assembly: GCA_947247005.1. Taxonomy (NCBI): domain Eukaryota; kingdom Metazoa; phylum Mollusca; class Bivalvia; order Venerida; family Mactridae; genus Spisula; species Spisula solida. The sequence goes on from OX365956.1 coordinate 46,616,150, forward strand.
ACTTGATGTCATTGGTCCATTGTAATAGGTGTTGCCATTGGTCCAATGTAATACGTGTTGCCATTAGTCCATTGTAATACTTGTTGCCATTAGAGTTGTCAACCGGAGTCCGAACATCCGAACGTTCGGATCCCGTTCCGAAGTTCGGATCCAATTTTCGTATTCGGACGTTCGTATAAAACATTATTTTTTTTTGCTGAGATCGATAATCATAAAATATTATCTAAGTGTCGAACATTTGGGGTGCAATATAGACTACGTCGTCAAGGTGATGACACGTTTACACATTATACAGTTACTACGCTTACAATATACTAGTACAAAGTGTCACTGCATACGACTTACATAGTGTATATATAATGGGATTAAATCATTAAAAGTCAAAGCTGAATAGATCACTTGATCATTAACAATAATTTTCGCACCTTCGTGGATTATAACAATTATCGCTCATCAAGGTAACTAAACCCGATGCCGGGGCGCTAGTAAATTAGCGACTGTCTATGGGATCAGTTCGACAGAGTATCTCAGTACATACCATGCACTTGATGAGATGCCTAAAAGTCGATTTTTTTTATTCAAAGTCGTTATTAATAGTTTTAAATGACATAAACACGCTTATCAATCAGTACACGTAAAGGTCGTGTTAATGGTTAATCTAGTCATCTAAAACTGTCAATTTCAGCATAATTTATGCACTGACCAAGGTAAACCAATTACCGATCACGTGTTCAAATTGTGTAGTGAGCGATATGACGTAATAGAGATTTTAACACTTTGAAGGTAAATAATTCAATTTAATACGGCATTTGCGTAAAATAATGTGGATTCGGTTTAAGAGTCGTGTTTAATAGCAATAAATACTAGACTCGTGGATTGTATCTAATCAACGATCTTAATTAAAAAAATCGTAAGTATTATATCGAAAAAAACGCCCGGCTACGAGTAGATCTAATTTTATGCGACAAACGACATCAATTTAAGATTACCATGATTATGTACACTCAAAAGTCTATGAACGACATTCTATAACAATCGACCTCCACAGAGCGGCAGTTTTTTCTGTCTCCGCCGGATGCATATCGCTCTACGGAGGATATACTAAAGTCGCGAAAACTGGTTACGATGGAAAAGTAATTATCAAAAAGCAATGTTACGATTGATCCGAACGTTCGGATCTATCCAGATGTCTGATTCGGACATCCGGTTGCTTGACTCGCTCGATTTTGACAACCCTAGTTGCCATTGATCAATTGTAATACTTGTTGCCATTGGTCCAATGTAATACTTGTTGCCATTGGTCCAATGTAATACTTGTTGTCATTGATCCATTGTAATACTGGCAGCCATTGGTCCAATGTAATACTTGTTGCCTTTGGTCCATTGTAATACTTGTTACCATTGGTCCATTGTAATACGTGCTCCCATTGGTCCATTGTAATACTTGTTGCCATTGGTCGAATGTAATACTGGCTGCCATTGATCCATTGTAATACTTGCTCCCATTGATCTAATGTAAAACTTGCTCCCATTGGGATTTTGGCATTACATGTACCTATGTTACAGGCAGGTTTTCCACCTGGTGTTGTTAATGTTGTACCAGGATACGGACCAACAGCGGGTGCAGCAATCTCTGAACATATGGATATAAACAAAGTGGCATTTACTGGTTCTACCGAGGTGAGAGATTATGTATTGTATATACCACTGGGATTGAAACATTTCACTTGCTTAGAATGGGATGGTGGTAAGTGCTACTTATGACCTTATATGACTCATGCATATTTGAAATCTTCATCACAAGGCATTTCTTATGAGCCTATTTCCATGAAAACCGGAACAGGTAATGTTGACAAAATTGAAGTGTAAAAAGTTTGTTTTTCCATATTTATGTAAAGAGTAGTTTTCAGACAGTTTGTTCTTCTTTTCTCAAAATATGGATTTTATACTTACAACCTTCTTATTCACTTATTATTTACATTTCCCCTGGCTACTTAATATTTAATATAATATTGTAAAATCACATATTTTAGTGGGTATTAAGTTTCATGGTTTTTGATAAAAATCCATTTTCATGGGGTCGTAAATTTTGTGGCTAACAAACAATGAAATGTAAAAACCATGTTATGTATTCTGGAGTTCGCCAATCGTGGGCATAAGATTTCGTGGTCGATCAAGTTTAACAACGAAATCAACGGAAATTCAACTCTATTAAAAATAATGATTTAAAGAATTTTGATACTCACCTTTTCCGTTATTTCTTTTATTGTGTATACAATTTTGAATAAATATTTTGCTGGCTTGTTCTTATTCTTTGATATATTTATTATATATTATAAAAGGGAGGTAATTAAGTAACAACCTGGATCTCATACTTACATAACAGTTGCATCCCCTGCACTGTGTATTATTATATGTAACAATCATCAGATGTGAAAGACGTCCTTATGTAAAAGATGAAGTAAACAAAATATCAGTGCTTTAAATGGTGATGTAATTCGAGGGTTGCCCGCCAAAATGACGTAATTGATTATTATTACTGCAGTCTTGCAGGCAACCCTCAGTATTTCGTTGGAATGTATGTGCATCTGTTTGTATAACATGCATTACTTGAACATTAAATTATTTCTCTAGGTTGGACGTTTAGTGATGCAAGCATCTGGAAAATCTAATCTGAAGAGAGTTTCCCTAGAACTTGGAGGAAAGAGTCCATTTATCATATTTGCAGATGCTAACAGTATGTACACTTTTTTTTAGATTTGTGTATATTTTATTTGGTATAGCTCATTTTAATATTTACAAACAAGCTCAATTGCATTTCAAGGACTACACTAACAGAGTTTCAACTATGTACTTTTCTATTTACAAACATAATCAACTAATAGAGATTACATTTATCTAAGACAGTAACCTCATACAATATATATAAATAAACAAACAAACAAACAAAAACAACATTATATAATTATATAGTTTCAAAACCTTTTAGTCTTTTCTGTATTCTGATATTTGATACTTGAGTGTACCTATAATTCCAATGGTAGGATTATAAACAAGTATGTACACTTTATTATAATCCCGCACAACCAGTTGTTACTATGTATTAGGGGGTATACTTGATTCAGCTTGTCAGTCAGTCCGTCTGCACACCCGTATGTGACCTTAGGTGTTCCGAGGTGTGGCCTAACACAATAGAAATCTGTTGAATTCATTCAGTGACCACTTAAATTAAGTTAATTCTTTTGTTCTTTAAGTGGTCATTCCTTTGATCTTAAACAATTGAAATTGAGGTTGCGTATATGAGGCGTACGTCCATCTTTTCTTCAGTAGACGCATTTTTTGTTGACACTGCTGCTCCTCAAGTTTGAACAGGATGTCCTTCAAACTTTCTCAGATTAACGACATTATGTACCTTAATTCAATATATTGATACTAAGCACAAGTCAGTCTGTATTACTATGGTTGGGATCCATTATTACACTTGAGACTGTACTATATATGATTTTCTTAGTTGATGATGCTGTCATGTGGGCGCATGCTGCTATAATGAATAACCATGGACAGAATTGTTGTGCTGGCTCTAGAACTTATGTTGAGGCCTCTATTTATGATGAATTTGTGATGAAATCTAAGGAGATGGCTGCTTTAAGACAAGTTGGGGACCCGTATGATGCTCTGACGCAACAAGGACCTCAAGTAAGCCATAAATTGTCATGAATTGTCGTAAATTATCATAAATTGTCATAAAGTGGTATAAATTGTCATAAATTGTTTCAAAAATGTCATAAATTGTCGTAAATTGTTATACATTATCATAAATTGTCATAAATTATCATAAATTGTTAAAACATGTCATTAATTATCATAAATTGTTATAAATTGTCTTTACTTGTCATTAATTGGCATAAATTATCATTAATTGTCATAAATTGTTATAAATTGGCATAAATTGTCTTTATTTGGCATAAATTGTCATTTATTGTCATAAACGCCCGTGAAATATCGCAATTTTCTAAATCAATGTTATTTTATTAATACTGGCGTTAATTGAATAGAAAATAAAAAAATAAACAGGTAGGACCGTGGAATTCGAACACATTGAAAATATAACTTCACGCCGAGAAACTTGTGCAATATTCAATTAGGCGTTATTTCATAATTCATGGACGGATTATCAATATGTTTGCAAATTTAAAAACAAGAGAGCTTCATCGTTACTTTAAGACCAAATTACATAAAAATATGTTAATAAATAAAATAAAAGGCCCCTACGGTCGTGTTTTTACAACACAAAAATATGTAGATTTTTTCCAGTTTGAACTGATATAATTCATATTTGCGTTAAAATAATTTCTATTATTTTTATATATTCAAAAACTATAAAGCTTCATCTTTAATTTGATACCAACATCTGAAAAATCCATCCGTAAATAACAAAATAAACCCCTACGGCCGTTAAATCACTACCAATTTCACCCTTAAGATGGCATAGGCCCGGGGAATGAATAGCCCGGGGAATACACACTCTCTGAAAAAAGTTCTTCCACTCATACTTCCTGCAGAAAAATAATCCATGTTTTCTTAGTTTTTCTACTAAAATGCTTTGTGAATACGAACCCTGATGTCAGACGTTTCATTCATTTACCTCAGGTAGATGAAGAACAGTTCAATAAAATCTTAGAGTTTATCGAATCAGGACGAAAGGAAGGAGCAACTCTACAATACGGTGGAGAACGAGTGGGTGATGTCGGATACTTCATCAAACCTACTGTGTTCTCAGATGTGACAGATGATATGAGAATAGCCAAGGAAGAAGTAAGATAAACTGTTGAAAAAGATAATATTAAGTTACATCGGGAAGGCAGCACTCAGCTTAACCAGCCGAGCTCAGGAAACATTAAAAACACACAAGGCACAATGCCCAACTGAACCAACCGAGCACAGAAAACATAAAACACGTACAAGTACAAGCTGGCGAATAAGTTTCAGCAACCAAAGAAACTGAATGCCCTAGCTGAATGTCCCAGTTTCCACAGTAAAACGAATATAATGCCTAGCTTTAGCTGTCAGAAATCCTAAAAAAAAGAAGAGCCCAACACACTGCCGAACAAGAAAAACCCTATAAACCTGTGTATAAAAACCACCCATGAGATCAGCAAAATTGTTGTCTGTGATTACTGGATTAAATATCATAAAAATGGTCTGATATGATAATAGCCAAGTAAGAAGTAAGATAAACCGTTCAACCTGTGTATAAAAACCACCCATGAGATCAGCAAAATTGTTGTATGTGATTACTGGATTAAATATCATAAAAATGGTCTGAAATGAGAATAGCCAAGTAAGAAGTAAGACCATGATATATAAAGACCTCCCAGGGAACAGCATGATAGTGTGGTTGACAAGCGGTCTCTCTAAAAAATATCAAATATCTTAAAAACATGGTCAGGGGTGGTAATCAGTATTGATCTTACTTGACTTAAGGATAAGGACAACCAATCAGATCACACCATATTTAACACTTGGTCAGTAACAGGCGATATGTTTGGCTATCCTTTTTGTCCAATTAAATAAGATCAATATTGAATACCACCCCTGATGAGAGATACTATTGCATGGTGCTATTTACAGACACTTTTTACACAGGTTGGACTATACAACAATGAGTCTTCATAGTATACCTGGATACTATTAGTTGCTGTGATATATATTAATTACTTTGCTGATATGTAAAACCCTTGATGTGTGTCAGAATGAAAGGTTGTTACCAGGCGTTATCAAACTTTATGTATTTCAACTTTTCATTGATCTTTAAAAGCATCTTATGTATACCTACCTTAAACGTAGGGTGTCCCAGAAATAATAGGACTTTTTTCATAGCAGCGCGGCAAATGAAAAATTTAGAAAACTAATTTGCTGTAAATAAAATTTCATCTATCACTGATAAACATGCAAAATATTAAAGCAATTGGTTAAACAATAAAATCGCTATCAAACATTACATATACCTTGTACCATGGAGGCGGGTCGCGCCGTGGCGTTATGATGACGTCGCCTTTCAAACAAAGCTTTTAACCGGAAGACACCCTTAGTAATTTTTATATTTTGTCACTCTGACTTTCAAAACAGATCTGATGTTACTGTCCCAACTGTACCACTGTTCCCAAAAAATGGGTTACAGTGATGTTAGAAATTGCTCTAACATTGAAGTGTCTATCTGTGTACGAACGGTTGTCTGTCAACGTCGAACCATTTTTCTCAGACTAAACCTGTGTTCATTTGTTAGTTCATATCTCCGCGATCTGTGAACAATTTGTGCCAACAGAACACGAATGAATGTTGGATGCCATTACATTCTGCTTATTTAATGTTTTTTTCCCCAATTTGTAACATATTTTAACAATCACGTGGTTTCTAGTTTTTGACATTGACGTCGTTTCGTCCATGACGCGCTTGGATATATACACTTGTTTACTCAGATGTGATCATAAACAAACAGCGATTGCTTTGCAAGTTTGCATGCACACGTAAGTGACATCAAGGTAATGCCACATACTTTGCCAATATTATTTATTCAGTGGTTACTGAGATATTCACGTGTTTAGTACGGTTAATAATGAAAATTTACAGTGTGACCCGCCTTTGCGTTACATGGTTTCTATGACAACGCTTTGTATAAGCATCACCAACAACAAAGAAAATTTGTTGCTGCCAGTATATAGAGCATAAAATGTTATGCATATGAGATAAATTTCATTAAAATGTAAGTGTTGAGTACGAAGTTATCAGAAAAGTCCTATTACTTCAGGAACACCCCTCGTATCTGTAGAAATTCCAACATATCAAACTTGAACATTGATTAATATATTTCTGTTTGCAAGTTACTACAACGTAGTTATATTGCTTATTGTTCTACCGTACTAATTAATCCCTGTAAAATTGATGGAAAACCTACTTCTATAGCCTAGTGGTAGAACGTTGTCCATTTACAGTACAGGAGGTCCGAGGATGTCAAACCAAAGACGAAATACGGTACCATGCATATTATACATGTAGTTCCATTTTTGTCGAGCCCGCTTGCGGTGAGCGAGACTTAGTCGCCACTTTTGGAGTATGTGTGTGCGTCTGTGCGTGCGTCCGTCCGATTTTGTCTGGACCATAACTTTGTCATGCTTTGACCAATGTTGCTTATATTTGGCATGAATGTTCACCTCCATGAGGAGGAGTGTCATGTCCAACCCCCAGGTTCCTATTTCAAACGTCAAGGTCACAGTTGGAGGTCAAAGGTCAAATTGAAGCTTGTCTGGACCATCACTTTGTCATGCTTTGACCAATGTTGCTTATATTTGGCATGAATGTTCACCTTCATGAGGAAGAGTGTCATGCCCAACCCCCAGGTTCCTATCTCAAAGGTCAAGGTCACAGTTGGAGGTCAAAGGTCAAATTGAAGCTTGTCCGGACCATAACTTTGTCATGCTTTGACCAATGTTGCTTATATTTGGCATGAATGTTCACCTTCATGAGGAGGAGTGTCATGCCCAACCCACAGGTTCCTATCTCAAAGGTCAAGGTCACAGTTGGAGGTCAAAGGTCAAATTGAAGCTTGTCCGGACCATAACTTTGTCATACACTGACCAATCTTTCTTATATTTGGCATGAATGTTAACCCCCATGAGGCGAAGTGTCTTGTCAGAGCTCCAGGTTCCTATCTCAAAGTTCAAGGTCACAGTTGGAGATCAATGGTCAAATTGAAGGCTGATTTAAGTTGTAACCATTTTCAACGTGCACTGAGGCTCGACATAGTTTGCCCGAGGGCACAAATTTCTAGTTTAGACATTAAGCATGAAAAGTGGAACTGGCTACACTATAATTATCATCAGGTAATGGATACCATCAGGCAAGGGTTGTTGATAGTGGTTAATAAAGTACAAAAATATAGTAAGAACCATATAATACTCTTTGTAAGAACTTGCTTCACAATCAACCTTAACTAAATTAGTATGAACAAATGGATTAAAAACCAAACTTGAACAAATAAATGACCCATCTTCAGTATAAATATAACTAATCATTCAATTTCAGATATTTGGACCGGTTCAATCAATCATTAAGTTTACTGATATAAATGATGTGATAGATCGAGCGAATGACACATTCTATGGACTAGCTGCCGGTGTGATGACACGAGACATTAACAAGGCCTTAATGATGGCACAGAACCTCGAAGCTGGAAGTGTTTGGTCAGTTGCTGTACAATTTTATAGTTATTGTTGATTTTTTAGTAGTTTTTTGTTGAGTATTTAATAATATTTGCTGGAGAAATGTTCAGGGATTTGACCAACAGTGAAAAGAGCGCTGGAAGCGTTTGGTTAGTTGCTATATACATGTACATGTACTAATTGTTGATGTTTTAGTATTTCCAGTTTTAGCTGAGTTTTTAAATGCATTTGCTTGAGAAATGTTTAGGGACCAACAATGAAAATGATTTGCATCAGGGGAATAGGATTTTTTCACCGATTTGTTCAGGGTTGTTGAATTTGAAGTCTCAGTATACAGACGTTAGCTTGTATCTTTTGGTTGCAAATGACATTTTTGTACTCATTTACATCATGATGACTTGATTACTCATTTAGTTTGCACCTCGACACGCCTGGTCTTCATTTAGTATCGTCGCTGTACCAACAACACTAAACATTCGGTCGACATTTAGTGGCAGTTTTGTCGATCTACAGCTGCAAATAATTTGTAAAAATGGTTTAAGGGTTTGGCTTAATATTATCATTTTACAATGGGCAAAGAATATGGCTCATTTAACAGCAGCTCAAAATGATTAGAGAAATCATTCCATCTTGTGATACATGTTTATTTTAGGGTGAATTGTTACGATGTTGTAAAGTGTCAGACACCGTTTGGAGGATTTAAACAAAGTGGACAGGGGAGAGAACTGTAAGTGTCTTATTGAACTCTAATATTAGTTGTTACTGCAGCAGCTTCGTGAGTATCATGCAATAATGTTTGCATTTGGTGATTTATGTACATGTCGATTACAATTTGAAGGAGAAATCAATAAAACAAACCACTTGACCTCCTATGTTATTTATCATATCCTCGCTTGGCGACGGCTGTGTCAGAGATTATATATACATTTATAATTTACCAATTTTGACAAATTGTGAAGGAAGTACAATTCATAAATTTGTGGAGGTAAATTTGTGAATCAAAGCAGTGAGCATTTTGAAAATGAGAGTAATGATAAATTGTGAATGACGTGGAGGTAGCATTATAGCATAGTATTGTAAGTTAAGTGTTAATACTATGTATTGTATTTCAGAGGGGAATACGCCTTGCATGAATATACAGAAGTAAAGACGGTACGTTTTATCTTATTGGTATAGATGGAATTAAACGTGTTGAATCAACTTATAAAATTAAGTTTATACAACGAGTTAATTAATTTAAAATGTAGTATCACTGTATACCGGGTATATGTCACGGGGGTCTAATTTTCGCTATATTCGCGGTCAACATCGATTGCGCGAAATCTAAAACCAGCTAAATATGCACCTCGTAAAGATATGTTTATTTTATAAATGGAGACAATTCAAGATTAAAAACATGTGAATGAGCTATAAGAAATAAACCAACGTTGACCCCGTGCAATATACCCGCTATACAGTATTCTATTTACAGTAATGTTTACAAAAAGCACATCCCTGGCAAAATTAAATTTTTGATATTTCATAGAATTAAAGATGGTAAATACAGTTTTGAGTAAAATTTCAACTCGTGTCAGATATAAAATGTTTGGAAACTTTACTGTATGTCTGTTTTTATTGTAGGTGACCATCAACTTCCCAGAGAAGAACCTGTGAACGTATAGTGATCTGATACATAACTATGATTTATCACATAACCTGCGGTACAGGAGTGCCGTAAAGCCGTGCCGTTAATATCGTTTGGCACTCCCAGACTGTGCAATAGATATTTAAATTGGCTTGATGTGACGTTAGCCAATCCATGCATTGATCCTTCAATGACGTCAGGATAATATCAACGTCGCCATGACGTCGCGCTCATTGTACCGCAGAATTTTGTCTGGAACATATGCATCGATAATGTGTATTTTTAAGGTTATGTGACTAATAGAATCTTACATTTGTGCTCATTACATAAGAGTTTTACTCGGCAAAGCCTCGTGTCGTATGATTTTGTCCACTTGTTTAATAAAACTTGTATGTAATGCGCACTCATGCAAGATCCTCTATATACAATGACAATAGACATGTAATTATAACAATATGTGTTGTCATCAGCTTGGAGCATCTATCTACTATGCACATCAATATATTGGTTTGGGTTCATTATTATTTAGTTACTTGCTCACATGTCTAGTCATTATAAATGATATGTATACATAAACTATATTGTATATATTATATACAGACAAGTGATATTTTCATGTTATATGTCGATCAGAACGAAAATGTCAATTATACTGATGACTTTGAAGAATGACCTCCTTATCATGAATACAAAAAACAATATGTTACAAAATATTTTTGGAAAAGACGAAAAATACTAAAATTTACTGAATTGCCTACGATTGAAAATACTAAAACAGTACAAAACCTACCAAGTTTTATATACAAACATGGAAAACAAATAGATAATACGTATTCTGTTCGATAAAAAAGAATCCTAATATTTCTTTAACAAAATATACTTTGCATAATTTAGTTATTTTAATTTCATATATTTATACATCACTTTGATTATACTGACAACTAAACACTTTTCTCCAAATTTCTCCATTTCATGTACGAGAACATCGTACTTTCTCTCGGCCTATTATAAACACGAAATGCATTTTATATGATGTTTTCTATTTTTTGTTGATATTGAAAACTCTTTATAATATTTTTCTGATCATAACTTATGATGCACATTTGTACCGGACCGGAAGTTTATTTTATGTTCGCATTGTGATATAAATGTTAGTACTTTGTATACATTATATGTTCATGGGCAATATTGCCTTACAATAAACTCTATTCTAGTTTAAATAATTAATATAGGCATGCCAAACTTTCGAGTGAGAGGTCATCGTTTCCTTGAAAGAGAATGTGGTAGATATATCATCGTGGTGGAAAAAAGAAGTGTGCAAGTTTTGCGACCGTAATATTAGTTTAAACAGTATTTATTCAGAAGATATTTTACGACATGTGTATACTTAGTTACAATTGCTAAAGGATTGGGAAACAAGTTTTTTAAACATATTTTAAAATCACGCTCCTTTTCAAAATAACAAAATAATTACATACATAATATATTATAGTAACATCCGGAGTATGTGACTGTCAGGATAGAAAGAGGATAGATAAAGGAAGAGAAGAAGTAAGGAAAGCATGGATAGGAGGAAGAAAGGACTGTTGTGAAGGAAACACACTGTCAAAATGATGGTCTTCTGTCGTTTAAGTGTCAAATCTTTTTGTAGAAATTATGTAACTTGTAAACAGACTTACGTAAATTAACAATATTATTTATTAGCATTGATTAATGTTTAAGTAATATAATTCTGATAATTAGTGCAGGTTTTGACCTGATTTATTTTATTGAAATGTGAAATCCACGAATTTACGTCCCCACGAAATTGTCGTTTTCAACAAAACCACGAAATTTCATCCCATCGAAATTGAAGGATTTTACAGTATAAGAAAAGCAATACCAAAACTGTTTCAGTTAATCAAGTTCTACGAAGCATATGTTTATCAAATGTGTAGTTTTTTAAAAAGTTATCAGGGATGTGATTCTTCCTCATACGTTATGCCATTTCCTTCGTATTGTTTTGTGATATTGGACACAATAGGGTTCATGGTTATAAAACGATTATCTGCTCACAGAATAATGGTAGAAACTGGTAGGTGGTACACACGAATTGCTACCCATTTTAATGAAAGAAAGTGCTATTTGTGTAAATGTCTTGAATATCATTTTGTTATGGAATGTGGTATCTGTAGTGATGTTAGAAAGCTATATGTTCAAGTGTGGTAAAATTTACAGAATTAATAACCTCTCAAAATTTTATTTTTGTTAGACGAATAGCTAGATCTATGTACATGTATGTTTTTAAAGCATTTAAATTTAGAAACCAATATATGTACTATGGATAAATTATATTGTTGGTACCCCTCCTGCTGTATGTAATAAATTGATTTGATTTTTTTAGAATTTATGAAATTACACACTTAAATTAGTTTATCTTTATATATTTTGACCGCTGACTATTTATCATGTGTGTATGTACTACCTAGTATGTTGTGTAAACTCGTGTGATATACTTATATATATTGAGTTTATACTGTTCATTTTATGATTCAATTATATAATATTATGTACTTGTTGTATATTTGTATACTCTTGGGCATAATGCCTGATGTATTTCAAATAAACTGTAAAACTGTATAATTATTTAGCAATTATAAAAACACAGTTTCTGGTATCAATCTACATCACAAGACAATAATTGTAGGCATATAATCAATAGTCTTAGCTAAAAACTTAAAAGATTGCAGGGAGGAAATTCAGGGATTCCCCTTACTACTTGCCCAATCGGGAAATTTGGCTCCAAAAATGTCTGATCGGACTTATAGGAACGCCCACTTTTGAAAAACTTACCTGTGCATAAGGATATTCGGCATAGAGATACTCTGATTGCACATTTCGAATCACTAAATGTTTATCTAAAATCCTACCGTTTAGAATTATTTTAAATTGTCTATATCATGAGATATTTAGTGTATTTGTTCACTTTCCCATTTGGCAACTTAAGATTTCCGTAAAGTGCTTTGATAAAACAGTACCCTGCTACTTAGAAATTTATAGCGAGAGCGTTACTGCTACTATACAGCCATTATTTGTCTTGATTAGAGGAATCCTATTTAGTGCAGACATTGTTAATTGTCTATGATTATTTAGATCACCAAACTCGACCACAAGAAAAGATACGCGCAGTGACATATTGATATATAAGTCACGGAAAGATAAGTGTGTTTGTTGAGTAATGAAACATACCATATATGGTGGTTACTTGCAGATACTATAGATAATGTTATCTATAGTTTATGTTATCTAAAGTCTCTGGTACTTGTAGAAATGAATAAAGGTATAGATAATGTTATCTATAGTCTCCGGTACTTGTGGAAATGAATAAAGGTATAGATAATGTTATCTATAGTCTCTGATACTTGTAGCAAAAGTTATATTTGGTTTCTTCCAACCATTTATTAAAATTTCAAATGAATTCCAACTGATCAACTTTTTGTTTTCAGTATAGATAAGTCATGGATAAATACGTGTTTGTGAGTAATGGTACGTACCATATTAGTATACCACTTTATTAGATGACATCAACGAGTCTTGTGTGAACTTTCATCGTAGTACATGTGCATTATAAACCAAATAGAATCTAGCTGCTAAGCATTTAATGTTTTTTATGATGACAAATTGGACAGGGAAGGCAGTCCTCAGCAGAAACAGCAGAGTACGAAAGGCAAAAACTGAACAAAACGAAAACAGACGAATATGACATAAATTGACCTATAGAAAATTATGTTGGGTGTACTTGATCGAACTTCCGTACACAGTGTATGTTTGTTTCTTGTGTCCCTAAACACTTAAATACTGGTTGTAAAGTATATTTTTCGTGTGATATGTGAATCGATGTCCTAGTGTATATACTTGTATACATTTAAAAGGTTTGACTCATACATCCTTTATTTCATCTACAAAGTATGTCGTGTGTACGAGAACTTTGACAAACCCTCTGGTGTTCGCCGAGTACATAAGAGATAGGAGTTGAAATACGCTGCCATGCGCCAACAACGGCTAAAGTGTGTGCGTGGAAATACGCTGCCGGACACCGACAAAGGCTAAAATGTGAACGCTGAAATACGCTACCGTACGCCAATTCAACGACTAAAGTGTGGACGCTGAAATACGCTGCAGTACGCCTACAAAAGCTAAAGTGGGGACGCAGAAATACGCTGCAGTACGCCTACAAAAGCTAAAGTGGGGACGCTGAAATACGCTGCAGTACGCCTACAAAAGCTAAAGTTGGGACGCTGAAATACACTGCAGTACGCATGCAAAAGCTAAGTTGTGGGCGCTGAAATACGCTGCAGTACGCCTACAAAAGCTCAAGTGGGGACGCTGAAATACGCTGCAGTACGCCTACAAAAGCTAAAGTGGGGACGCGGAAATACGCTGCAGTACGCCTACAAAAGCTAAGTTGTGGGCGCTGAAATACGCTGTCGTACGCCTACAAGGGCTAAAGTGGGGACGCTGAAATACGCTACCGTACGCCTATAAAAGCTAAAGTGGGGACTCTGAAATACGCTGCAGTACTCCCACAGAAGCTAAAGTGGGGACGCTGAAATACGCTTCCGTACGCCAACAACGGCTTAAGTGTGGGATCTGAAATACGCTGCAGTACGCCTACAAAAACTAAAGTGGGGACGCTACCGTACGCCTACAAATGCTAAAGTGGGGACGCTGAAATACGCTACCGTACGCCTACAACGGCTAAAGTATGGACGCTGAAATACGCTACCGTACGCCTACAAAGGCTAAAGTGGGGACGCTGAAAAACGCTACCGTACACCAACAACGGCTAAAGTATGGACGCTGAAATACGCTACCGTACGCCAACAACGGCTAAAGTATGGACGCTGAAATACGCTACCGTACGCCAACAACGGCTAAAGTATGGACGCTGAAATACGCTACCGTACGCCTACAACGGCTAAAGTATGGACGCTGAAATACGCTACCGTACGCCTACAAATGCTAAAGTGGGGACGCTGAAATACGCTACCATACGCCTACAAATGCTAAAGTGGGGACGCTGAAATACGCTACCGTACGCCTACAAATGCTAAAGTGGGGACGCTGAAATACGCTACCGTACACCAACAACGGCTAAAGTATGGACGCTGAAATACGCTACCGTACGCCTACAAAGGCTAAAGTGGGGACGCTGAAATACGCTACCGTACGCCAACAACGGCTAAAGTATGGACGCTGAAATACACTACCGTACGCCTACAAAGGCTAAAGTGGGGACGCTGAAATACGCTACCGTACGCCTACAAATGCTAAAGTGGGGACGCTGAAATACGCTACCGTACACCAACAACGGCTAAAGTATGGACGCTGAAATACGCTACCGTACGCCTACAAAGGCTAAAGTGGGGACGCTGAAATACGCTACCGTACGCCAACAACGGCTAAAGTATGGACGCTGAAATACGCTACCGTACGCCTACAAAGGCTAAAGTGGGGACGCTGAAATACGCTACCGTACGCCTACAAATGCCAAAGTGGGGACGCTGAAATACGCTACCGTACGCCTACAAATGCTAAAGTATGGACGCTGAAATACGCTACCGTACGCCTACAAATGCCAAAGTGGGGACGCTGAAATACGCTACCGTACGCCTACAAATGCTAAAGTATGGACGCTGAAATACGCTACCGTACGCCTACAAATGCTAAAGTGGGGACGCTGAAATACGCTACCGTACACCAACAACGGCTAAAGTATGGACGCTGAAATACGCTACCGTACGCCTACAAAGGCTAAAGTGGGGACGCTGAAATACGCTACCGTACGCCAACAACGGCTAAAGTATGGACGCTGAAATACGCTACCGTACGCCAACAACGGCTAAAGTATGGACGCTGAAATACGCTACCGTACGCCAACAACGGCTAAAGTATGGACGCTGAAATACGCTATCGGACGCCAACAACGGCTAAAGTGTGGACCCTGAAATGGTCGTCTGTTTCTCTATTCCTCTATTTATTGGTCCAAGTGGTGAAGATGTCCTTTGTTTTTTTATTTGTTGTCATCTTCAATAAGACACAATGGTGAGTGGTTAGGAAACGATGATGACTTCATCAAGTGCGGTATTATACCATATTCTCTTTGAAGTGGTTACACGCTTCTCCTAGTATTTTGAAGTGTATTGTTTCTCATATAAAGTCTGTATGGTTTAATTGATGTTGTTTCCTGGATTCTGATTTATTAATTGATAAATAATTGGTATGGCGTCAGACCGTTGTAGCTAGTGTACGTACTATAGAATGCACCACCTATCTTGGCCAATCATTATCTTGCACTATTTGGTGTTCTTCCCTGCAAACAAACACACTAACACAATTAATATTGGAAGAGAAAACTCGACCACTTGGAAGTCTGATATTACATCGCACCTTAAATAATAGCCGGCGTTAGTAGACACATGGAATGACAACTTACTAACATTGCGTAACTTAGTATCATTGAAACGTTTGCCTTGGCAACAAAATGTTGATTTCAATGTTGTAACACAACATTAAACACTAGGATGGTAAGAGGAATGTAAAAGATCATTGAAGTTTGAAATGGCACAACATAATAATGAAGACTTTATTTAAAGAGGAAACAAGTTTGGTATACACAGTCTACCCTTTGGGCCTCGGACATTTATGTTGTACTGTACAATAACCCTTTTGACGAAAAACTAGTACTATATACTTACATAAACTGCATCTACACGGTGTTGTAAGTCAGTCCTCCACGTGAAATATACACTCCAGACCGACACAAACCAACGTCGTTAAAAGGACTGGCCAGTATACATATAGATACGGTTGCCTTCCCTGTCGTCTTGTATTACTCTGTGATTTGAGTGCAAGCACCACGGACCGTGGGAAAGATTGAACTATGTACGTCATAGATGATGCTGTGATGTACTCGATGATTTATGGTGAATGTGAGAGTCATTAACACGTCTACAGGTATTTCGATTATTTTACTATGCAACTTATACCTATACACTAGTTGTATACCGACTTCTCCCCCCTCCTCTCTCTCTCTCTCTCTCTCTCTCTCTCTACCCCACTCCCATACTCTCTTAAGCTTAAGGTAGCACTTAACAGTTTCGTGGGAGTTTCGCATTTGACCATTGAGAACATTATTTATAAGAAGCTAGCCAAAATAAAATGCTTGTGCGTGCCTAAAATACATGTAATTATTTAGCTAGAATCTAAGATATTGAAAGAATTTGTGATTTTTTGCAATAATTGAAGTGTGCTAGAAAATGACCTCTGACCTGCATGTAAAATATGGCAGCTTGAATGCGAAACTGGTATGGGGGTCGGCTAGCTCAACATGTGATTTTCATTGAATTTAGCGGGTGGGGTACAGACTTTTTATAATAGCGAACAATTTCTGTGGTTGATTCCTAGTTTGCTTGTTATTATAGTGGATTGTGCTTAGATTTTGCTGTCCATGTACAGTATGTGAATAGTTTTAAAATTCGGCCGGTTTGGGAAATTTTGCGAAAACTTGCATTTTGGCATAAAATAGTTGTCAAAATCATGTATGAGGCATGCAATGATGTGAGAACAAGCCACTGAAGGTGAAATCTTTCTTTGTTTCGGGTCTGATGGTGTGTTGCTTTGAGCGACTGATTTGAGTTGTCGGTGTGTGTCGGCCGAGGGAATTTTACGAGAAATCGTTTATTGCTACCTAAACAAATAGCTGTAATTCATCAATTAGGACTGAACACCAACCACGAGTATAGTGCGCAGCAAGTTCAAAGGTGTATATTTAACGGGTATATGTACAGACACCAACCACGAGTATAGTGCGCAACAAGTTCACAGGTGTGTATGTAACGGGTATATGTGCAGACACCAACCACGAGTATAGTGTGCAGCACGTTCACAGGTGTGTAAGTAACGGGTATATGTACAGACACCAACCACGAGTATAGTGCGCAACAAGTTCACAGGTGTGTATGTAACGGGTATATGTACAGGTACCACAAGTTCACAGGTGTATATTTAACGGGTATATGTACAGACACCAACCACGAGTATAGTGTGCAGCACGTTCACATGTGTATATTTAACGGGTATATGTACAGACACCAACCACGAGTATAGTGCGCAACAAGTTCACAGGTGTGTATGTAACGGGTATATATGCAGACACCAACCACGAGTATAGTGTGCAGCACGTTCACAGGTGTGTATGTAACGGGTATATGTACAGACACCAACCACGAGTATAGTGCGCAACAAGTTCACAGGTGTGTATGTAACGGGTATATGTGCAGACACCAACCACGAGTATAGTGTGCAGCACGTTCACATGTGTGTATGTAACGGGTATATGTACAGACACCAACCACGAGTATAGTGCGCAACAAGTTCACAGGTGTATATTTAACGGGTATATGTACAGACACCAACCACGAGTATAGTGTGCAGCACGTTCACAGGTGTGTATGTAACGGGTATATGTACAGACACCAACCACGAGTATAGTGCGCAACAAGTTTACAGGTGTGTATGTAACGGGTATATGTGCAGACACCAACCACGAGTATAGTGAGCAGCACGTTCACAGGTGTGTTTGTAACGGGTATATGTACAGACACCAACCACGAGTATAGTGCGCAGCAAGTTCACAGGTGTGCACGTGTATATAATAGGTATATAAAGGCCTACCAGCGTTCCTTATTTTAACAGCTTCTTTACTTTTTCCTTAAATCTCATATTCCTACTTATTTGATATATCTGAAGCTGTCTATTTCCTTAGCAGTTATATTGTTCCTCATTCAATTTAAGATTCCGTATCTTAACAGAAAATGTACATATCGCAAAACGGAAACAACAAATCTGTTTGGGAAGGGTTGACATTTATTTCCAATTATTTAAAATGTTTCCAACGCACGAATTGAGTCAAGATTCCAATGTTAAATGCGAAAGTTTCGAACTTTTTGCAAACTACTTAAAAACGTTTTCCCGATAAATACGAGGGTTGTTTAAATTTGAATGCAACTATCCGATACAATTTTATCCTTGATAGATTCTAATGAAACAAGTCTTTGATCCCATTGCAGTATTCATCTCCGATATATATGCGAAGATTCATTCAGTTATTCCATTTTTAAAATGCGATTTTGTTATCATTCCTAGGTACACTATGCATATACTGGACATGAGCCAAAACCGAGATCATAACGTACCTGATATGTTTCCGACAATGCAATTTAAGAGACGCTTGAAACAAATAAAGAGCACAAGGAACATTGTTTGACAAATAAGGATGGTCGGAAAGGTCAAGAACATTCACGATTCTCAGAAAGTCGCGTTAATGGCTGCTGCTGGAGGAGACCCATTGCCCTGCAATAGCATGCCATCGTTCAAACATGTGGCTTGGCAGCGATTGTTGGAGTATTTCTTCAAGTTTTGAAGGAATTTACCTTTGTTAAGCTTGGCATTTATCAATTGTCCATTTTATACGAGTACATCACATTTTATGGTAGAAACTTGGTTTATTTAAAAAAAGGTGTACATTTCTAATGGCGCTCATTGTGCGTTTTGCAATGCATACTTTTGTTCTGTGTTTGCTGGCCCATATTTGTTTATAGATCTGCCGCATGGGTGACAAAATGAACCCGTGTCTCGTTTACGGTCATAACATTTGTAAACGGTCGACTTTTTTTTATCTAGAAACTCGTTTCGACTATTGTTTGGACTGTTTGCATGGGCATATGTGCTGGCGTCTCAAAGCAGATAGGGCTATCCAAATTATACTTATCGTCCTAATTCTTGTAGTATGCTTGATAACTGTATGAATAGCTCCTAATGATACACCAACACATTGAGCCAATTGCCTAATTGTAAATAATCCGCCAGTTTCGAAAACATATTTGATTTCCGCAACCCTTTTCTAGTATGAAACGGTATTTGGATGGCGTTCATGAGGTTCATTTCCAAAGAAAATTACGCCACTTTTTAATTTCTTAAACTATCAAGTAGTTGATGAATATGACATTACAAGGCACCATTTTACCACGCAAGTTATTTTAAATATTGTATTCGCTCCCGTATTAAAAACAACAACGATTCTTAAATGGGACCAAATTTGGTCAGAAAAAGTGACATTTTTCCAATCATTTAAGCATTAGTATACACGAGTAGACAGTGTTAGTTGACCTATCGTTTCATCTACACTGAACGGATTTTAAAATGTGAGGTATCAATTCAAAGCTGATTCAATGATCTTTGATATACAGTTCACTATTTTTTAAAAATTCATTGATACAAGAAATATATAGCATCACTTGCATTCCAATTTAAACAACCCTCGTATGGCACTTGTGCGCACATAAATTTTGTATATACTTAGTGATTATTCATCGCTTTAACGATATGTAAGTGATTACTCTCAAAAGCACCGAAAAAACATAAATTATACCAAATACGAAGGGTGGTCCAGAAGTACGTGGATTAGTACGTGCACTACTGAAGTCCAAACATATAGCCACTGTTGTTTGGAAGCCACACTCCCGTTAATTCCAGACACAGATTTCCAAAACTAATTAAATATTTTGTTGGTGGCTACATTGCATTGATTGGTACGTAGTCACCCTGTCTGGTGATGCAAGTACACTCGCCCTGTCTGATGACGTAAACACACTGCACTCTGTCTCACAACTCCATACCACAGTTGTTTCCCTTGATGCACATACCATCAATTCTGGTACCTATATAGTTATTTTGCTTGTCGTTCGGCTTGCAGAGTTGTTCAACGAGTAGTTGACCCAGTACATGGTTGAATTAATTTCTATCAGGTGGAATTGATGCAATGTTTTGTTTTTGATTCATGAAGGCAATTAAATAATAGTAAGTCAGTGCACTAGTTTTCTCTACCTATAACGATATTCTATTCACATTAAATGCCAATGCGTTCATTTCATTATGGACATTATTTTTAGTCGGTTATCCGAACTATAAAAAGACTAATTAAAATATATGTAAACAAAATAATTAAACAGTAAGACAGTAAAACATGAGTCAGTTATAATCATATTAAGTGGTTTATCATTTATTCGGTGCAATATAGTATTGTTATGATATATACATTTTCTAGGAAGGAACTGAAGAGACTCACTCCGTGCAATGAGATAATACTCGACACATCAGTGCAGATTCATTTAAGTTATAGTAAGTACATCCGATTAGTCACAAAGACATCTGAAAACACGAGTTGACCCCGGAAGTAAAAGTCCGAGTCAACATCCGGGTCAACATCACCACAAGTTTGCGGTCATTCTGATCACCTCGGCCTTTATGCATTGTAATATATTTACCGGAAACAAACGGAAATGGTCGAGCTTTCACGATACAGAGTTTGCGGTAGGAATTAGTGTATAAAACAGAGGGAAGAGTCCGCGATGAATGTAAACTCTCTGTAGTACTGTAGTTACTAGTGTTCTGTATAAAACATGATGGAGTTGTTCACGAAATGCGCCTATATTCTTATACAGGTAATACTGTGCTTGATTTAAATTCAAATTATTGTTAAATCGTTGTATGGAACGCGTGATTGTTTGGTTTGAATAAAACGTTTGACTTGCATACAATCAGGACAAACAAGAAGGTCTATTTAACAAACATGTTACTAATTCAAAATTAGAAAAAAACATTCTTTAATCATATATAACTGTTATGATACTAATAATTAGCATGTAATACTACGTCCATAAACATGAAGTCTTTGTGTTCAATGCATTTAAAAAGGATACATAAAGGAACGAAGTATTTTGCATAGCGTTATTCTTCTTTGAAAAAAATGTCTCGTTTGGCCGAGTGCTGGACATTGTGCCTTGTATGTTTTGTTGTTTTCTGTGCTCAACTGGTTAAGTTGAGATCTACCTTTCCTATCCGACTTAATATTATCTTTTTTATCAACCTTAATGTGAACATTATTTTAATGATTGTGCGAGATCTGAGTTTGTATGTAAAGACGTGTCAGCTTGTTTTGTCCGGTATTCTTATAAAATGAGAACATTTTCCTACAGTTACGTATTTCTGCTATCTTATGTATAGATTTTATAAACTGATCATACCAAAAATGATTTCTGCGAATGCATGAAGTATTCATTATTTCATTTTGTTTGTTTGACGAACGCATGTATTGTCCACCGCGTACTGTATTGTGTTTGATTGGTCGTTACGAAGCAAGTGAGGGCATGACTGATTGTTTCCAAGCAATGGAGCTTTTGATTGGTCGTTTCCAAGCAAGTGATTGGTTGTTACGAATCCAAGGATGTTCTGACTGATTGTTTCAAAGCAATGGGGCTTTCGAAGCAAGGGAGGGTCTGACGTATTGCTTACAAGCAATCGGACTTTAGATTGGTTGTTTCGTAGCAAGGGAGGGCATGACTGATTACTTCCAGGCAAACGGGTGTTCTATAAATTTATGTTGTAGGCGTTCAATAATATTTTCGTTTGTATGCGTTTTTGAAACTATTAAGAGGCTGTATTCTGCAGGACTGCAAACTGTACGTTTTAGGCGTTCCATAGTCAGTCCGTGAATACGTGTTCCACTTACAAAGAGTCGGTGATATATTGTTAGGCTTGTTATATTGTATATTATATAAGAGCATGTATACACATATAGTACTTACTACTGTATCAGGTTGCTGGTATGTCAAGTACGTCCTGGCATCAGCTTATCTACACATGCTGCTTTAATTAGCTCAGATTTTACGTTCCTTAAATAATTGAACATGTGTTGTGGAGTTTTGGTACAGGCCACATTGACAATATACACTCGAGGACTTCAAAAAACGCCTCACCTACCTCAAAGCCTAATTTGAATGTCATCCCGATTATTAGGATTAATTGTGCACATAGTCGGTATTCAAAATCCTACACATTTGTCTAGCCTAGCCTAGTTATTTCCAGAAAATAACGAGATAACATGTTATTACAAATTAAATTGAACTATATATTGGAAAAAGTAATTAACACACGTTAAATGATTTTTCAATAAAATCAATAAGTTCAGCGATGTTTGACTTTAAGTCGGGTGAGGCGTTTTTAAAGTCCTCGAGCGTAATTTGAATTGTGTGTATCCAAAAGGCAGGGATGTAGACACGAGGCCTTGACATTTAATTGAATATAGCTAGCATTACTCTATATATATCTAGAAATTAATAGAACATGTCTGTAGTAAACGGTCGACGAATGCTGACCATAAGATTTTGTACATAACAAGTAACAGTAAAATAGATAGTTTCTTTCAAATTTCAGTAAGCCATAGGCCCATCTGAACATACAAATGTAACACACTACAAATTTCATATGACAGTAGCAAGTGCAAATAAGACTTCATTTATTGCATTGTTAAAGAAGCTATTTATGCAATCGGTACAGGACAGTTTTCAGTTTCCTTTTCTGGAAACATATATACGTTGTAATGGAATGACATATACATAAAACATGACCTTAGATCCATCTTGATAATGAGACAACTGTTCGATTCATTTTAACTGTTTTGTACTTTTTTTTATAAAAATCAGAGTCGGAGGTCATTGACCGAATGACCACACAGTTAAGATTGTCTTGGTTGAGAGCACCCAAAAAACATTTCTGAAGTGGACGTTGTCTGTTCCACTGATCAGATTGGCAGTCAGTTAATATATAGTATATAACGTGTGTGTAAGAGTATGTAGGATTATACAGTGGACGCGACATTACAATCACACAGGAAATACTTGAAATCAAAGCACGATTTAATCAAGTACTAACATCCATCATATCTGATGACTGATATAAACACCAATATCATCAAATAACATCTTCAATAAACCCTTCACACGTGGCTTATTGTTAAACTGAACAACATGTAATGTGACTATTGACACGACAGTTCATTGAAGCTTGGGGATCATGTTTAACTGGTTTATATGCTTGATTTGTAACCAGTTCTCTACCAGAATATTGTTGTTGGTCAATATTGACCCATCTTCCAGCATCGTGAACTCTTATTGGTCAATATTGACACATCTTCCAGCATCGTGAGGCCTCATTTGTCAATAATGACACACCTTCCAACATGGGGATGCCTCATTTGTCAATAATGACACACCTTCCAGCATAGTGAGCTCTCATTGGTCAATAATGGCACACCTTCCAGCATGGTGAGGCCTCATTGGTCAATATTGACACACCTTCCAGCATGATGAGGCCTCATTGGTCAATAATGACACACCTTCCAACATGGGGATGCCTCATTTTGTCAATATTGGCACAACTTCGAACATGGTGAAGCCTCATTGGTCAATAATGGCACACCTTCCAGCATGATGAGGCCTCATTGGTCAATAATGGCACACCTTCCAGCATGATGAGACCTCATTGGTCAATAATGACACACCTTCCAGCATGGTGAAACCTCATTTTGTCAATATTGGCACAACTTCGAACATGGTGAAGCCTCATTGGTCAATAATGGCACACCTTCCAGCATGATGAGGCCTCATTGGTCAATAATGACACACCTTCCAGCATGGTGAGGCCTCATTTTGTCAATATTGGCACAACTTCGAACATGGTGAAGCCTCATTGGTCAATAATGGCACACCTTCCAGCATGATGAGGCCTCATTGGTCAATAATGACACACCTTCCAGCATGGTGAGGCCTCATTTTGTCAATATTGGCACAACTTCGAACATGGTGAAGCCTCATTGGTCAATAATGGCACACCTTCCACCATAGTGAGGCCTCATTGTTCAATAATGGCACACCTTCCACCATGGTGAGGCCTCATTTGTCAATAATGACACACCTTCGACAAAAAAGAACTTTATCTATTACTTGTATTATCTAGCCTTGTAAGTGTTGCTTAGTGCCAGCGATGACATGTCCCGTGCAATGATAATAATAACACGATAATGCTCGGAAGGGAATTTAATATCTTAACATAAACTAATAATGTACAAATCAAAAGTACCAATTGCTATGTGTTTGAACTGTAAGTCTCTTCATTCCAAAACCTTTGCTTATTAATATAGTGCCATTTCATATTTTATTAAGTATATTAAACATGTTATAATACTATCTTATATTGGCAATACTAATAGTAAACTGAGTACAAAAAGAAACGTACATGTTTCAATTTCTCCTTAGGGTTACATGTTTTAAAAACCGGTAGTTTTTGGTCAGTCTACCATTTTCTTCCTGTGTTACGTACATGTATACCAGTCAATTTTGTGTCTACTTGTTCCCAGGTCTCTGCTTTCATCCTTAAACTTTATTCACATATGACCTAGATTTGGAGGTTTTTAAATGCAAGTAGTATTTTCCCGGAAATGACGCTTTCAGCAATTTCTTCCTCGAGTTCTTTGCTGATAATGTAAAGTTTTAAAACAGACTACCAAACAACTTTAATGTGTTCACAAACCAAACCAAATTCATTGTTGTGTTTGACCTTCGAAGAAAGCTATATAACACGGAACCCTGTAAAGAACTTGTACATTGTACGTTTCTTTATGTAGTTTATGTTGTTAATTGGGTAATTGCGTTCATCCTTCACCTAATTCCGGAATTAATAACAATTAGTATTACTATCAAGACAGAGCAAGTAGATTTATTACTAGACGTTGGCCCACATTCAATTCATTACAGAGAACGTATATTCGTGTTTGATTGTTTTATTTAACGATATCAATGAGCTATTTAACTTCTGTATATATCTATACTAATTTATTTAAGGTCGATTGCGAAACAAGTTTTTCCAACTTAAATTGATCACTCTCGACACCTCATTTCTGATGTTATCCATCTCCACGAGGGTATGAGAGAAGAGAAGCCAGTTTTCCTTTTATGCTGAGCGTCTAGCAAGGAACTTTCTGGTACCATTATTAATTCGTCTTTGGTATGACGCGGCCAGGGATCGAACCCGATACCTCCCGCACTCGAAGCCAACTAGGCTATCGAGGAGCCGGTAATTTACGTTATATGTGCCTTGATCCACACACCCCACACTTCTGTAACTGTTTTTCAAACAAGTCAGTAGAAATACGGTACCTGGAGATTGACGAGAACATGGGTGCTTTTTGTTTTATTTCAATCAAGTCATTTCATTGGTAATAATTGCTATTCTTTCCAATTGTGCGCTGTGTTGGATAGCACAGCGTGACTGAGCGCTGTGTTGGATAGCACGGCATGACTGAGCGCTGTGTTGGATAGCACGGCATGACTGAGAACTGTGTTGGATAGCACGGCATGACTGAGCGCTGTGTTGGATAGCACGGCATGACTGGGCGCTGTGTTGGATAGCACGCCGTGACTGAGCGCTGTGTTGGATAACACGGCGTGACTGAGCGCTGTGTTGGATAGCACGGCATGACTTTGCGCTGTGTTGGATAGCACGGCATGACTGAGCGCTGTGTTGGATAGCACGGCATGACTGAGCGCTGTGTTGGATAGCACGGCGTGACTGAGCGCTGTGTTGGATAGCACGGCATGACTGAGCGCTGTGTTGGATAGCACGGCATGACTGAGCGCTGTGTTGGATAGCACGGCGTGACTGAGCGCTGTGTTGGATAGCACGGCGTGACTGAGCGCTGTGTTGGATAACACGGCTTGACTGAGCGCTGTGTTGGATAGCACGGCGTGACTGAGCGCTGTGTTTGATAGCACGGCGTGACTGAGCGCGGTGTTGGATAGCACGGCGTGACTGAGCGCGGTGTTGGATAGCACGGCATGACTGAGCGCTGTGTTGGATAGCACGGCGTGACTGAGCGCTGTGTTGGATAGCACGGCGTGACTGAGCGCTGTGTTGGATAGCACGCCGTGACTGAGCGCTGTGTTGGATAGCACGGCGTGACTGAGCGCTGTGTTGGATAGCACGGCGTGACTGAGCGCTGTGTTGGATAGCACGGCGTGACTGAGCGCTGTGTTGGATAGCACGCCGTGACTGAGCGCTGTGTTGGATAGCACGCCGTGACTGAGCTCTGTGTTGGATAGCACGGCATGACTGAGCGCTGTGTTGGATAGCACGGCATGACTGAGCGCTGTGTTGGATAGCACGGCGTGACTGAGCGCTGTGTTGGATAGCACGGCATGACTGAGCGCTGTGTTGGATAGCACGGCGTGACTGAGCGCTGTGTTGGATAGCACGGCGTGACTGAGCTCTGTGTTGGATAGCACGGCATGACTGAGCGCTGTGTTGGATAGCACGGCGTGACTGAGCGCTGTGTTGGATAGCACGGCGTGACTGAGCGCTGTGTTTGGATAGCACGGCATGACTGAGAACTGTGTTGGATAGCACGGCGTGACTGAGCGCTGTGTTGGATAGCACGGCGTGACTGAGCGCTGTGTTGGATAGCACGGCGTGACTGAGCGCTGTGTTGGATAGCACGGCATGACTGAGAACTGTGTTGGATAGCACGGCATGACTGAGCGCTGTGTTGGATAGCACGGCGTGACTGAGAACTGTGTTGGATAGCACGGCATGACTGAGCGCTGTGTTGGATAGCACGGCATGACTGAGCGCTGTGTTGGATAGCACGGCATGACTGAGCGCTGTGTTGGATAGCAGGCCGTGACTGAGCGCTGTGTTGGATAGCGCGGCGTGACTGAGCGCTGTGTTGGATAGCACGGTGTGACTGAGCACTGTGTTGGATAGCACGGCGTGACTGAGCGCTATGTTGGATAGCACGGCGTGACTGAGCGCTGTGTTGGATAGCACGGTGTGACTGAGCACTGTGTTGGATAGCACGGCGTGACTGAGCGCTGTGTTGGATAGCACGGCGTGACTGAGCGCTGTGTTGGATAGCACGGCGTGACTGAGCGCTGTGTTGGATAGCACGGTGTGACTGAGCACTGTGTTGGATAGCACGGCGTGACTGAGCACTGTGTTGGATAGCACGGCGTGACTGAGCGCTGTGTTGGATAGCACGGCGTGACTGAGCGCTGTGTTGGATAGTACGGTGTGACTGAGCACTGTGTTGGATAGCACGGCGTGACTGAATATGCGTAATGACTGTGTACGAGTAGTTGATGTGTGCTGTGTGCACATACCGGTTAATGCATCTAAGCTTTTCCGCCTAACTTATGTAGTTGGTTGATCACAAGACCCTCCACCCGCCTTATTTTGTTGTCTTAAAGCTCGCACGATGTCCGTATGATATTTACCCAAACGGTTTCTGTACAATTGTAGTGCCTAGTAACAACTCGTACAGGTCTCTTACAATCTTAAGAGTACAGTGGTATACAGTCGTACGAAACACGTGGAACATCACAGATTAGTCGTGTGGAGATCGTAAGGTATCCGTTAGTTCGTACGGCACTCGCATGATACTCATACGACGTCTGTACACCATGTAAGGTGACCGTGTGAGTTCACTGCGATGGTCGTGCGAGCTTCGACAAGCCCCGTAGTCAAAATCCGCACCGAGGGACCAGAACTCGAGCAAAGTATATATAGGACCCGTATGATCTACCCCCAATTCAAACTACATTCGTGCTCGCAGTTTTACAAATCCAGCCAACTTACCACTGGACAACGGCCACAGCTCCCTTGGTCCCCAGTGTGTTAAGAAAAAATCAATATGATGCTCGTACGAGTCTACGGTGTCTGTACGAAATCGTACGAACGTCGAACGAGTTCTCCAAAATCAACTACATTAGTACACTTGTATTAATATCTGAGGAACATTGTTGAAAACGCACAAAACATGCAAGACATGCAGAATTTGGATGTTGATTTTGGTGTATCTAAAACCGTGTGTATCACACACTGGCAGGTATAATGTACAACCTACATGTATACACAGTGCTAACGATGATGATAGAGTATGTGATGGTTCAGCTCAGGACGTGGGAACTACGTGTACGCCTCATTTAATACTTCATTACGCTATCTGTGTCTACTGGTAAACAAAGAACCATAGCAAAACCACCTGACTGCTGTATTACACGTGCTATATACACGTGCTATTAACACGTGTTGTAAACACGCGCTTATATCAGCAGGTAATTATAGCAGAAACTTAATACATCACATACATTTACATACACATTTTTGTTAACCAATAATATTTATATTTTAACCATATGTTTTTATCATGTATGATTATGGAATACGGTACGGGACATGCCGATTTGCAAATATTGCAACATTGCCATTTGCAAAATGCACAATTTACGGATGAGCGTCAAAAAAAGAAATGGTTTAATACAATTTTTCATTTTTTAAACAAGTTCTGTTCTAACAGGATTTCTCCTACACCTTTTGTTTTATTTGAGAAAAGTTATCCAAGTTTGGTCTAGAAAAATAAATGTAAACCCAAAACTTGCTTCTGTATTATGCAACAAACAAGTGACATATAAGCATAATAGAAATTAACAAATGACAAAAAAGAAATTGTCATTTAGCAAATGAAAATTAATTTATTCCGACCCGAATTTCATCATACAAACCAACTAGTTGATTGGAAGCAGGCCTATTTTAACCCCTCCCCTAACTCAACAATTCCGTAATTTCCTGCTGTTACGTATTGTCTAATATCGTCAAAGCCGGCTACATGCAAGTATTATTCTGTTTCAAGAAACTTAAATAAATAAGTGGATTATTTACCACGATAGCAAATGGCAAGTGACATGTTCAAACAGGCTTACCATAGTCAACCAGACTATTGCATGCACATCAAATCGTCTTGTGGCAGAATTTCTCCGTACCTTTTCCCCAGAAATATTTTATAGAATAAACAATAATCAGTGTGAATTCCATTGACTTATTACGTATAATATTAGCACAATACACAAGGTACCCTCACCATAGCAACCATTTTCATGACAACACTCAGTGTGTTACAAAGGCCCGTGTTCACCGCGTATTTATATAAACCAAATCACTGTATGACTTATTGGGATACTACACAATTCAACTCGTATGACTTATTGTGATTGAAACATCCGGTGATTTCCTATCACTGTACGACTTATTGCAAGACTATACAATTCAACGTGTACTCCTTATTGCGATAACCGGAAGTTGACTCGTTTATACACTGTGGTGTTGTGTAGACTGACTAAAGCAACCACCCCATTAGTCCGTGTATTGTCCTGGCGAGGTTATTTATGTTAGCAATGTTTGTTTATTATTGCAGATTAGTGTGTTTCTAAGGTGTGTGTATTGTCAAGTGTTGTTAGAAGAACTAAACAGGTTTCATATAGATCCTGTAAAATTGAATGGAACCCAACCGTTCACAAATCTCACCATCGATCAGCTGATCATGCAAGCTATGGGTGGACAGGGTGGTAAGTACGTTAACACGTTATCACGTTACCACGTTACCACGTAATCAAGTTACCACGTTATCAAGTCACCATGTTATCAAGTTACAACGTTATCAGGTTACCACATAACCTCGTTATCAAGTTATCACGTTATCACGTAACCACGTTATGAAGTCACCACGCTATAACGTTACCCTGTTAACACGTTTCCACGTTATCAAGTTATCACGTTATCAAGTTACCACGTTATCAAGTAACCAAGTTATCAAGTTACCACGTTTTAGGTTACCACGTTTCCACGTTATTAGGTTACCACGTTTCCACGTTACCACGTTATCAAGTTACCGCGTTATCAAGTTACTACGTAACCACGTTTTCAAGTTATCATGTTACCACGTTATCAAGTTACCACGTTATCACGTTACCACGTTACCATGTTACAACGATACCATGTTACCACGTAACCACGTTATCAAGCTACCACGTTACCACGTTATTAAGTTATTGACTATTAGGATGTCGTGGTGGTATACGTGTTTTACAAACATCTCTTGTTATATTTCTAGTTGCACAGAACCTTGTTCTCACAGAGGATGATGGCGTATTAGCTGAGCTTGATATGATGCTTTCCAAGGAACAATTCTTTAATCTGTATGAAAGTCCAGCCAACATAATGTAAGTAAAGAGCACCTTAAGTACCATCTAGTCAGGCTAAGACTATAGTGACACAGCGATCGAGTCCAATATAACGGTGTAAAACCAATTATTTTAAAAGGCTTATACAGACAGCTATGATTTCAACGCTAAACTAAGAAATATATTCGCTATATATATATATAATACCTGTTCAGACAATGGTTTTAATCTTTTGCGTACACATAAAAGACGACGTCACTCTCCAAATATCCTGACTGGACTGTAAGTACAGTCCGCTTTTTTAGGTTTGTTTTAAGAATTTTAATCGGATAAAATGGCAGTGAAATAGAATACCTTATGCACTAATCTATATACTCATAAAATACAAAAGTTTAAACACAAAAATATTGGAAACCGACAAAACGGAGGCAAAAATGGACCTGATTCACCCAAAACCCCAAAGTCACAAATGTACCCCAGTCATCAAAAATGACCCAAAGTCACAAAAGTAATCAAACATCCTTAAACCTAATACTAGTATTTTAACTGGAAGGTTGACATTTTATGTAAATATCTTTGGGAAACTGCACGAAACCCAAGCAGGATTTCGTGAGGGATATTCAACTATTGATAATGTTTTCGTTTTAGACGCGATTGTGAATAAACAATTAGCGAAACCAGGGGGTAAACTGTATGTAGCCTTCATTGATTTTATGAAAAGTTTTGATATGATAAACAGGAATAAACTATGGTCTGCTTTAAGACATAATGGAATAAAGGGTGAACTTTATAAAGCATTACTTGGTATGTATATTTCAGTACAAGCATCGGTCAGAACCAAAGAGGGTCTGACAGATAATTTTAATTGTCCGGTAGGTTTAAAACAAGGATGTTTAGCATCGCCTATTTTATTTCTAATATTTATTAACGAACTATCCTCCTATATCGAAGGAAGCGGTGTAAGGGGCATACAACTGTTCCCAGATGCTACAGAAATATTATCATTGCTATTTGCAGATGATCTAGCTCTTACAGCAGACACAGTTGTAGGATTACAGAAACTACTAAATATTCTACATAAATTTTGTCTTGAGAAAGGGGTAAAGATCATACTCATAAATCCAAAATAATGGTATTCAAAAAGGGAGGGGTATCATCAAAACATGAGAAATGGACTTACGAAAGTGAAGTACTCCAAACAGTTAACAGTTTCCCATATGTCGGGGTTACCTTGTCACAACAGTTCTCATACGCAAGAAGGCTCGTGAACAAGCATTAAAAGCTAAACGAGTTTTAATTTCTATTTTATCAAAGCTATACGAATATGGTCAATTGCCCCAGGGTGTGTTTTTTAATATATTCGATACTAAAATAAGTCCAATTTTATTGTATGGTTCAGAAATTTGGGGTACTCATAGACAATCATCAACCGAAATTATCCATAACTATGCTTGTAAGCGTTATATGTGTGTAAACCAGAAAAACTATTAATGTTGCAGTACTTGGTGATTGTGGGAGATTTCCATTGTTTATAACTACAGCTAAAAGAAGCATTACCTACTGGTTCAAAATTCTTAAGATGGGTGATGACCGCTATGTAAAAAAATGTTATTTAATGCTGAAGTGTTTAGACGACTGGGGTCAAACTAACTGGGCGACTGGTATTAAAAAAATACTATGCAGCAATGGTTTCGGGTGTGTCTGGTTTGACCAAGGTGTAAACTATGAAAAGGTATTTTTAAAGCATTTTATTGTACGTTTAAAAGATCAATTTACTCAAGAATGGAAAAGTTTGGTTTCAGATAGCTCAAAGCTTTACTTGTATAATCAATTTAAAAGTGAGTTTAACCATGAACCATATTTACATTTTGTTTAAATTAAGAAATTTAGACATTCACTGGCAAAAGTAAGAACGTCATCTCATGACCTTGAAATAGAGAAAGGCAGATACAATAATACTCCAAGAGAAAATAGAATATGTAAATTATGCAATCTAGAGATTGAGACAGAATTTCATTTCATATTAGTATGCCCGAAATTGCAATGTATAAGAGAAAAATATATCCATCAAAAATATTTTTTGAACACAAATGTTCACAAGTTTAGAATTCTAATGCATTCAAATTCCGAACAGGTATACATATTATGCTTTCCAAAAACGAAAATCAATAATTCAAAACTTACAACAAAATATATAAGGCATGATAATAATTACTATAATTATCAAATACTCATGTACATATAATATACATATTTTATACAGATTCCATTAAGTTAACCTTGTATTTCGTTTCGACAAGGTGAACTGCAAAATGGGATCAATCATCATACTAGTATTACAAATTGAATTAACAGCAATTTAAATTTAGATTGCTGTAGTGCTTTATCCATGTTACACTGATTCTATATTCCACTATACTGTCACTTTTTTATCAATATAAGTATAGGTATGCGAATATTGCCTGTTTGTTTATGAATATTTTGTTATAATTTAGAAATGATATGATAATTTACCATACTTGTTTATTATGTTTTCAAACTAGTACTAGTCTATGAATATGTTCTGTAAATATGTTCATATTTTTGTTATGGGCCGGTGGCCAATATCAAATAAAGTTCGAAAACGAGTATGGAGCAGTGACTGCACTTTTAGCTATATACGTATACTTTATAAAGTGTATACCCAATAGTTGCGACTCAGTGGTCAGATTCTATCTTTATTTCACGAAGACGCTCGGGATGTAATACAATCACAAATCTAAAGCACTGGTATTGCACGATTTGATAGCGGAAAATGAAAATTATTATATTTAATACTGTGAATTCCTCGTTCAGTGCTCAACAATCCCCACCCAGGAACAGAAGGCAAGCGTACAGACAATTGAAGAAAGAAGCAAGAAGACATAAAAGAAAAGCCATACGTTCAGCAATATTACGTTGGGACGACCAAGTTATACCTTATAGATTTGTTTCTGGACATTTTCGTAAGTAAATCATTAAGTTCTCATAACCGATTGACCTCTCTTTGGATTTCCCTGTGGATTGCAATCAAGAGACTGGCGTGCGTGCAGGACTGGTCCTTTCAAAGACCACCTGCATTTCCGTTGCTTGATGGAGCCCACAAGTTATCCACAGTTTGGTTCTTCGCCACATTTCTTGTTGGTAATTTGAACTGGCCATACAAAATGTCTTAGATAGGTATTGATGAAGACATGTAACTTGTCGTCTTACTTTTTTGTATGAGTTTCTAAACAATATATAGCAGCACTGTCTAATGTATTGGGCTTATCCTGGCCTGAATTTTATCGAAGGCCGTTTGTCTTTTTCGTGTTAATCTTAAATCTTACGTACGTGAAATAAACTGTTTCTTAAACTTTGTAGCGGACCAAGAACAGTACATGATTCAAAGTGCGATGACAGAATGGGAGAAATATACGTGTTTATCTTTCCGACAGAGTAAGAGAACGGATAACAACCTTGTGGTATTCCAGAATGGTGTGGGGTAAGTGACATCCAACATCCTGGGGTGGTATCAATATTAATCTTATTTGACTTAAGGATAAGGAAAACCAATCAGAAAACACCATAATTAAACTATTCGTTAGTAACAGGCGATATGATTAGCTATCCTTACTCTCAAATAAAATAAGATCAATATTGAGTATCTCCCCTGGCCTCGATCCTCCCAAAATGTCTCAAGTACAAATCCAATCTCAAATTGAGATTTCACTCAAATCATTGTCTGGAGTTTGAGACTAATTTGAATTATTTTCTGTAATAAATTAAGAACAATGTTTCTGTTTTGTGAAACCACATTTGAGCTTTGGTCTCACATGCAAATTAACTCATTTTTTAAGATACATGCCTGGTATATTTGAGCTGAGATTTAGCTCAAGATTGAAATCAGGACCCGGTAAACACATTATGAAACTGGGTAAATGTTGGTGGAAAACTCACTTTATTTATTTGAGTTAAACAGTTGTGCTTCTCATGTTTTCCACAAATTCAAGAATAACACATGTTTTTTACTCACTGTTTCACATATTACTTGTAGATGTAACTCCCAGTTAGGTATTGATGTTACTCAATGTTTCATATATTACTTGTAGATGTAACTCACAGTTGGGTATGGTCGGTGGTGCACAGGCTTTAAACCTTGACAAGAATGGATGTAGATTTGTAAGTTTCGAGTTATGTTATCATTAAATAATCATTGTAGACGTCAAGCATTTTTTATTAGAAACAGTCAAATACGGATTTATGAAACACTTTTGTAAGCAAGCAAAGAGTATCGTTTATGAAGTTACCAAATATATCAACAATATCTCATCTTGGAAACCATTTACAACACTTTAGCTGCTTCTTAATACGTGTTTTGTAACTTAACAGCCGCCATGTTTATTTTGTTGTTGTTATTATTTTAGAAAGGTTTATACCTGCACGAGATTGGTCATGCCGTGGGACTGGTACACGAGCATCAGCTTCCAAACCGTGATGACTACATACGCATCTTGACTGAAAATGTTCAACCTAACATGAGGATATGGTTCAATAAATATTCAACGCAAGAGGTGGACCAAATGAAAGTACCTTATGAATATTCATCCGTGATGCATTATGGGATAACTGTAAGTTGTAAAGATTATTGCAAACTCATCGCAGTGGTTACTTCCCTTTGCAAAGCGGTTATTTCCCTTTGCTCAGTTCTAACTGAGAGTAATAGTGATAACGAAAGTCAATGCTGTGAGGAGCTTGAGAATATTATGCAACTTGAGGCCTAGAAATTTGTCTTACTTGATTTCCTGCATGAACCGATTTGGCCACGGAGGAGCACATGACCAAGCATCAATGTCCGATTGGCTAATGTCCCAGTCCGGCTATCGAATTCAAGGTTAAAGTAGCATTTTGAACACTACTAGGTACCATCTACCTCTTATCTCGTCTGTTTTAGGCTACATGTATAATATATCTACTGTACACAAGCGGTACACAGGAACGCAGTAAACACCATGTACCTCTGTACATAAACAGTTAAATACTGGTTTCAAGTAGAGTTAGTTAGGTTAGATTAACAGGAAATAAAGATGGTAATACTGGTCGGTAAATTATCTCGCCACAGGAAACTATTTGACTTGTTTACATTTAACACGAATTGACAAGACGGCAATGTAGAGAACACTGGACGCCCATTGCTTCTTTGTCGAAGATTATCTTGTGAATCCATTGTATTACTTAAACATGCGTCCAAAGATTATACAATCAAAATTAAAAATGATCATTAGTCAACTCATTTTTCGATGAACATAATGTTATTATGTAGCGTCTGGTCAATAGCGCATAGGGACATTTTGTGACAGTCCCTTGTATAAGCATTCCTGTGTGATATAGTACACACATTACTTTCGTATGTCATACGTCCGCTACTTGTAGAAACTTCACATACCTGAATGACGAAATACCCAAACGTAGTTTTCACGTTGACGTTACATGTTCAGTTTTTCACCGCCTTCTTATAATTTCATTCAAGCAGCATCTTCTCCTTAACCACCAGGACATTTGCGATACAACGTTTCTGTTTTTCAACTATGGTGTTACTAAAATCAATCCAAGTTGAATGAAAGTATGACATGAATGTCATCAGAACAATAATTGGATTATCCTAGTTGTATTCCACAATAAATAATAATCGTATTGCTACATTACATAATTTGTGATGGTTCGTATTGGGTTGGCTGTTTCTAGTGTCTGATTCTTCTATTATGTTTTAAAGGCATTTTCTTACGATGGCAAAGCACAGACAATTCAATCAAAACAACCAACAAAGGAGGCATCTATTGGAAGAGTCTACAAGAAAGAATTGTCATTTACAGATGTCAAGATTGTAAACTTGATGTATAAATGTGCAGGTACGAAAACTTTATAAACAAAAAGATAAATTAAGCCAGACAGGTAAGGCAGAACTCAACTTAACCAGCCGAGTACAGAAAACATTAAAAACATACAATGCACAATGCCCACCTGAACACGTATACAAGGCACAATACCATATGCATTTGGTTTCAACTCGCCGGAAATTATTGATTTGCACTCGTCAATGATCGACCGGGTACTGAAGAGAATACGTATTCTCTTCAGGTTGACTGATGCAAATCAATAATTTACGGCGAGTTGAAACCAAATGCATACGCACAATACCCAAGTAAACAAGTTAAGATGCATCCTTAAGTATAACAGCTCAACATGACAATAAAGGTTATGGGTTTTTGAATAGGTTTAAAGCATTATGAAAAGAGCTACAATAAGCATTAAGAACACATTGTGTTAAATTTCAATCTGTGGAAAGTATTAGCAATACAATTATTTAACTTAAGTCAAAATATTAAAGTTTTGTACTAAGCTTCTTTGTAAAAAATCAGCCCAGGGTGTAGATGTAGATTTTCTTTTTTGACAGATCATTGTGATAGTTCTATTGAGTGTTACAATGGTGGATTTGTTGATCAGAACTGTAAATGTATTTGTCCTGACGGTACAGACTCGTGTACAAAGAATGACGTCTCAGCTGATGATCGTAAGTTATATATACATATTTATCATATGACTTTTGTTGTATCCGGGTTAGTATAACTAGGTATAGTCTTATGACGTTCTTATGACGTCACTTCATCTCATACATGACGTCAACTATCCTGTAAATGACGTTATTTTGTAATTTTATGTTGAAATGGATTGGTAGCTAAGTACATTTGCAAGTAAGGTTATGTTGAAAGTGATTGGTAGCTAAGTACATTTGCAAGTAACGTTATGTTGAAAGTGATTGGTAGTAATAAACATTTGTAAGTAACGTTATGTTGAAAGTGATTTGTAGTTATGTACATTTGTAAGTAACGGTATGAAGTGATTGGTAGTTAAGTACATTTGTAAGTAACGTTATGTTTAAATTGATTGGTAGTTAAGTACATTTGCAAGTAACGTTATGTTGAATGTGATTGGTAGTAATAAACATTTGTAAGTAACGTTATGTTTAAAGTGATTGGTAGTAATAAACATTTGTAAGTAACGTTATGTTGTATTCCAGGATCATGTTTTAATGCATACGAAGATTGGCAGTGTGGCGTGTGGGCAAATCAAGGCGAATGTGCACGTAATCAAAGGTTTATGTTAGATAGTTGTAGGAAGGCGTGTAACCTGTGTGGAAAGAAACAAGCAAAAGACGGTGAGTAATACCTTTGAACTGTGTTGTTTTATTTTACTCCTATGTTATCGCAAGTAAATCTTCTCTACTTCTTTTCGATCGCTGTCTACACTACCATCCGGTCATAGCGATAAAGGAAGCAGTCCTTTTGAGACCATTCTTTCTGCCATGGAGCTTCTTATCTAGGGTGGTCGAAACTGGCCATATACGTTTTCTTGTTATTTCATACAGGTGGCACTGCTGGAGTATCTGCTCTGTTGTCTGGTCTGTCACACCACATGAACACTTTTGTGTTTCAGACAACGTCAGTTTTTTCGTACATATGGACATTGAGCCTGTTGTGTCCTGCAAATGATTAGATACGGCAATGTTTTTGTGACTATTGCACAGTGACATGTCATATAAATATCAGCACTTGTGTGACTGATTTGTCAGCTCTGTATTATGTTGTTACTGGTGATAAACTTTGGCCTCAGCCCAATGTGTCATACTACGAGAACATCCTCATTTTCGTTTCAGCATTGGTTAATTATAGTTATAATATGTTTACCATTCGTACATATCGCTGGCTTAGAATTAGAAAGTCGTAAGTACTACTTACGACCTTATAAGTCTCATGCATATTTAAAATATGTTTCTCTTGGCGCTTCTTATGAGCCTAATTGTCATGAAAATAATGTAAAGAGTATTTTTCAGACACTATTTTCTTGTTATTAACTATTGATTTTGTACATACGACCTTCTAGTTCTAAGCCTATATTTTGTTACAGGACCACACATAACGCTCTGGACATGGCAGTGGTTATGTCGATTTGCTAATTTATGTCCCAAAAACTGGACAGTAGGTGAATAAGTATGGCATCTTCGCCTAGATAGCATGTCAGCTAATCAATTCACTTTATCCGTAGTGTTTGTAATCCATGCTTATTTATGTCCAAAAACTGGACAGTGGGTGAATAAGTATGATATCCTTGCATAGAAAGCATGTCAATAGCTCAATTCATTTTACCCGTAATATTTAACCCATGCTAATTTATGTCCCAAAACCTGGCCAGGAGGTGAATTAGTGTGATATCCTTGCCTAGATAGCATGTCTGCTATTTAATTCACTTTACCCGTAATTTTTGTAGCCCTGGACTGCAAGTAAAAAAGTATGATATTTTCGCCTAGATAGTATGTCAGCTATCAAAATTACCTTTACCTGTAATGTTTGTAACCCATGCTCATTTATTTCCCCAAACAGTAGGTCAATAAGTATGGGATCTTCGTCTAGATAGCATGTCAGCTGACCTATTAGTTTTTCCAGTAATATGTCTAACCAATGCTTCGTTATAAACATAGTACTAGCTGCTTGCAGTTTAATCAGACACCAGATTTACAGCTTATATTAAACCATCACCGAAACAATAATATACACTAAGTTATATACTTGTAATGCTTTTAGGGCAAGAAAGAAAGTTCGATTCCGGTATCCTGTCTTATCCTAAAATGTTCCTGCGATCTTAAAGGTTTTATGGCAATGGCTTTTTTCGATCACTCCGGAATTTCTTTCTACTTTTAGGAGGGTAGTTTCGCTCATTATCTTTTAAGTGAAACATGAAATCAGACCTACATACCCTTATTCTTTTTTAGTTAAGGAGGGATGGGACATAATATCGGAAACAACCAATGGATTGCTAATAAAGGTGGCTGCGAGTTGTACTGTGGTGACCTTGAAGCTGACTCCTATATCTACAATATGACACAGTTCTGTTATTGTTTATGTTTTGACTTTGTGTCGTTATATATACGTTGAGTAGATAGTCCCTGCATGTATGTGTGTGTGACCTATTGTGTGATTATAGTTTCACGAAAACTCATTACCGACAAAATTACATATTAATGACATAGAAGAGAGTTGAAAAATAAGGCATGCTAGGCTATATATGCACTGGATTAAATATTTATATATCCGTGACTGTGATGTACAGGGTGATCCATTAATTCTGCACATTAGTAAATTATTCTTAAATTAAACTTCACTATTTTTTACTTACACATATTAATTTGGTATTGTTGGAAAGGTTATGAATAAAAGAAATTGCTGAAATGAAAAAAAAGTATTTGGCATTGTGCCGTCAAGATGACGTTATGACGTCTTCGATGACGTCATAAATTTGAGCATTTCCAAATTCGAGTGTCAAAATACAAATGTGCCTTCAAGAAGGAATATTGTTGGATAAGTCCAATGAAATGAAACATTCGATTCGTTGGGATAAGAGACTTGTTACCTAGCGTCATGCAACAGTGCCATGTACAGAACTTTAAACCAAATTTGAAACTCGTTTCAGAGAAAATGGGTGGTCACATTGAACGTCTACTTTCGATAAGGATTCTATGGTTTAATATCCGTTTTAGATCAGATCAAAACTTACACCTATACTCTATAATTACATGCTTTCTTTAATATGATAGCTTTAATTGAAGTTATAAGCATTTACTAATGTGCGGAATTAATGGATAACCCTGTATGTAGAATACCCGTACCACTTCCCCTAACAAGTTATATTGTAGTAGCTTATTTTCCTGGGTAGTATGCTTGTTTCCCGGCGCTGAGTTCTCCTAACAGATACAAATAGCGTTCTGTAATAACCATCGGTGGAAATGCCGACACCAACAATCGGTGTATAATTCTTTAGCCCGTCAATGTACGGTTAGAATCAATAACTGGATGTTTTACTTTAGTATTTGAATGTGCGTTTATGAACGAAATATATGTATGTATTTTTGGACACTTACAGGTGAAGCTAGAAATATTTTAGTTCTAAAAGATAAATACTGGTTTTAAATGGGTCACTGACAACACAACATTTTTCGACTAGTTCAGATTTGTCATTCTTAAAATATTGAATGACAATAATTATTGCATCATTGTTAAATTGGTTATGTTTTTCAATATAAATCTATCAAATGACGTGACAACATTCTTAGACTTGATCAGTTTAATTCTTTAGTTGACACATGTCGCATTCAAAGATTAGCTCTTTTTTCATTCTTAAATTATCGAATTACTAGAAAACATTCTTGGACTTGTTGATTCCGTTTTCAATATAAAATAGTCAAGCCATAAGACCAGAGAATGTTCTGTTTATTGGTAAATTATCGAATAATGAGGCAAGTCTGTCTTAAACGCTTGATACCATTGGTATTTAATATGATAATAGAATAATATTATATAAATAATCTGGATGCTGCGAGAGTGGTGATAAATAAAACCAACCGGACAACAGTAATATTAACCATAGCGAGAAATATTTTTATATAAAGGTATGAATTTGCAGGCTTTTTTTCAACAAAAACTTTCAAGTCAAAGGTGATATAAACAGTATTACCCTCGGATGTCACATATTAAGGCTATATACATTGTATATTATAGTAAATACATCACGTGAGCTATAATGTAGAGGCTTATTTTATATTTCTCAATCTATTTCAGATACGTGTAAAGATGCATTTCCGGTACAGAAATGTGAAGCATGGAAGGAACGGGGCGAATGTATTGTAAATAAAGAGTGGATGGAAAGTAATTGTAAACTTACGTGTAAGGCGTGCAAGAATTCGGGATATAATCCCGATGGTAAGTGTAGTTATACTTTATACTTACCTCCGTTTATGGTTAATTATGCACAAAATTCAAAGTCCGTAGTGTATCATTCATTGCGTGAGTATATAAGCTTGCTTGAAATATCCATTTTGGGCATAGGTGGATAAGTGGTCCAGTGTTAAGGGCTACTGACTGCTGATCGGAAGGTTGTGAGTTCGATCCCTACACCAGCTAGATCAAAAACAGATTTGCTTTTCACTGTTTCCCACCTAACATAGCTTAAATTACTAAGTCGTTAAGCGATGTCCTGTGTATTATGCTTTACACCGGATGCTTCTACAACTGGGGCATCTTCTGTATCATGCACTATACCCCAAAAACTAAAGTGGCTAATCTCTTCTTGGGGCCTCGCCCATATGGATTTCCGGTGGCGAGCATAAATAAAAGCATATAAACTACATGTAACCATTTGTGGGGATGTAGATGTTTTTTCTATGTTTGTCTCTTATGTTGGTGTCTAGGCGCTGTGTGGCTTTGGATAGACGGTGCGCTATAGTATTTATATTATAATGTATATACATTGACAAAACGTAGGGAAGCACAACATTCATACAGAATTGTGCTTCAATATGAAATACATCACATGTGAAAATATAATACAAATCGGACAGGGAAGGCAGCACTCAACTGAAACAGCCGAACACAGACAACAGAAACCTGTATTTCGTTTAATAGTAGCATGCTGGAAGCTGATCTGATGTAACTTTCCAAGATTATTTCGTTTTTGCATTTTACATTTTAATTAAGAAGAGGCACATGTTTATACCGATGTGATTGTAACTTAATATATCGTTATAACTAGTATGTTTAAATATTGTAGTAAGCTTAGATATATACATATCTTTCAGTTGACTGTGACAATGCACACACAGATGACGCGGAATGCAAGAAATGGGCCACAGAAGGGGAATGTCAAATTAATCCTTATTGGATGCCGGAAAATTGTAGAAAAGCTTGCCATATGTGCGGCAAGGAACTAAACCCGGCTACAACACCTGAGCCTACACCAGAACCGGGTACATATTGTGACGTCATGTGCTTAATTTATTATCTGTTTTTGTACTTTTTGTGTTCTGTTTTTTTCCTGACGAGTACAGCCATCGCTGTATTATTATCCTTTTTCATTTATTATCATTCAGAAAGATTCTCTAAGTATGTGCCGCCATGTAAACACGTGTAGTTGGGTGTGGTAATATTTGACGATGTAATTTCAGGTCGATGTGAGGATGAATATAACACCGTGGAATGTAAGGACTGGGCTGACGTCGGTGAATGTAACATCAACCCTGACTGGATGATTCCTAATTGTCGCAAATCCTGCAAAAAATGTGGAGGTGGTGGTGGAGTTGACCGTAAGTTACAACTACTGTAAATAATTAGATTTCGCGGGTATTCATTTCGCAGATTTCGGTAAAATGGTAATTTGGTGGTTTCTTAAATAGTTACGTGGATTGAAAATATTGAAAGATAAATCTTTTGGTACGTATTTTAATGTCAATTAATCGTATTTTAATGTCAATTAATCGTGGGGATTAAATTTCATGGTTGCGCTCAACCAACATCCTCACAGAGACACGTCCATTAGCATTGTCTAGACTGTACGGGCAAAGGGAGATAACCGCTTTGCAAAGGGAACCATAACGACAATAGATAGGGGTTTTTTCAACTGTAC
Organism: Spisula solida; assembly: GCA_947247005.1. Taxonomy (NCBI): domain Eukaryota; kingdom Metazoa; phylum Mollusca; class Bivalvia; order Venerida; family Mactridae; genus Spisula; species Spisula solida. Next base: position 46,659,448 of record OX365956.1, read on the forward strand.
ATACGAGAACATATAGGACATAAGTCCATGAAAGATGTGTGTGTATGAGATTAACTGTTGTTTTCAGATGAGTGTAAGAACACGTGGGACGATGTTCAGTGTGAAACCTGGGCCAATGATCGGGAATGTTTGAAGAATAGCCAATGGATGGAAGCGAATTGTCACCAAGCTTGTACAAAATGTAAACCTGACCAGACAACCACTAAGAAGGGGTCTGTGTTAACTACAGAATCACCTCCTTTAACTACCACCTCTGGTAAGTTGAATCTTATAAAGGCTACGAATAAAGAGCATGCATGTTTGCTAGGAACTTAAAATTGTTCATTTTGATCAGGGCCACTTTTGTGCAGAGCTAGAAATTGATACACTGGCCATGTAGTGGCTATCGTGCTGCAGGCTCCCCTGTCCAATGTTGTCATCTTTTTCAACAGCAAACGTTGTGTAAAGACAACATCAAACACTAATTGAAATATTGTTAGATCAGCCAAACATAGAATATTCCGTTGTAATATAAAATGTACCTTGTATAGACATCTTGTGTTATCCATATATGGGATAGTCTGTGACATTGTGTATTGTCAACTATAACATTAACTTTCTCTACGCTGTAACCAATTATAACTTCGTTTTACATAGTATATTATTTGTGTAATTAAAGTAATCATTCATTTATGTCCGGGTCTGACCTCATACTGTCGTACATATGTATCAGATGCACACAATCACTACCTCTGTTGAAAAAACAGAACACTTGAATCCAACTTCTCTAAATGAACTGGAATATTTTATTACCGATTAAATCTGATATTAAATATAATTGTTGTGGTGTTACAGGTGCTTGCGTCAATAACCACAAAAGTGAGAAAGAGTGTGAAACATGGGCCAAGTACGGACATTGTGACATCAATAAATGGATGATCACACACTGTGCCAAATCCTGTAAACAATGTACAAATAATGATGAATCTGCTACAACAACAACAGCCAAACCAGATCATACAGACAGCAATGGAGGTACTAATGATTTAATATTTAGTTGGGAATAATGATATTGTCAACTTTGGTGACAATTACATCTTCTATATTTTGTTCACTAGGTTGATGTATCAGTTGTTTATTAAGTTACTCGATAGCCTTCACCATGAACTGGTTGTTTTAGTGACATGGTGATCAATGATCATAGGTGATTGTACATATAATACATATAAGACTCGGCGTTTTCATCACTGATTAAACCAAGGCGGAATTACGATTGTCACCAGCTTTATATGCATGTCATATACACAGTTAACATGAACTTCATGGGCTCGTACTTTAACACTTCTGGTGATTCACATATTTATTAAAGGCCTCATTATCTGGGTACTGTATGCAAATTTATTGGGTTGATGATTAATGAAAATTAATGTTGATTTCTAAACTAGTATGAAATTAACGTAATAGCATTGCATGCGCCATAGAAGTGTCCGCCTGTATAGATATGACAGCGATATAGTGTTCGGCAGCAAATGGTGTAATTGCAACTATATGTTCAAGATATTTCCGGTTTCAGACTAGGTTTTTTGGAAAGTTTACTTACATTTATAAACATATAGTAAAATAAATATTATATAAGTTTATTTTTTAACAATGTCTGATAATTTGTGTGAGTTTGACCTGAATTGTTTTCATGAAATCCGAAATCTTTGAAATAACGTCCTCACGAAATTGAATGTGAATTATTGTGTATTTTTCAAGGATCCTCACAGTGCGTTGACTCTCAGGTTTATTGTAAAGCCTGGGCTATCCATGGTTTCTGTGAAGACAATCCAGGAACTGCTTTGAGAATATGCAAGAAATCATGCAACGCGTGTTCTAGTAGAGGAGGAGGAGGTTTGTATACTATTTATACGAATCATGTCACGCTCTACGGTGACGCCATATAATGCATATCCTGTGCATATGCATATATACCCTCAGGAATATGTCAATTGACATAGTGACCTTATTTTTGACCCCAGATGACCCAAAATTGATCTTGGCCTAGATTTTGTTGACATGATCATTGTGACAAAGTTTCTTAAAGATTAAGTCGAAATTGTAAACTCTGGTGACTATACAAGGTTTTTGTATGATTTGACCTCTAATTTAAACAAAATAATTTTGAAAAAATATTTTCCTCCATATAACTGTACAAATACATGCTTAAAAGACAAAACATTACCTAAAAACTTAAAAAAATAAAAATAAAAATTGTGGTCGCAGTTGGGTTTGAACACCTGACCCTCAGGAATATGTCAATTTACATTGTGACTTTGCTTTTGGTTCCATATATGTGTTTTTGACCCCAGATAACCCAAAATCGAACTAGGCCTAGACTTTGTTGACATGATCATTGTGACCAGGTTTCTTAAAGATTAATAAAAACATATGGCCTCAAGTGACGACACAAGGGTAATCTATAATTTAACCTAGTGACCTAGTTTGTGACCTCAGATGACCTAATATCGAACTTGACCTAGATTTTGTTAAGATGATCATCGTGACAAAGTTTCATAAATATAAGACCAATATTGTGACCTCTAGAGAGGACACAACCTCAAATGTTGACGGACGGACGACGGACGAAGAGTGATCACAAAAGCTCACTCTGTCACTTTGTGACAGGTGAGCTAAAAACCGTTAATTCCTATAATAAAATCGCGGGAGTTATATCTAACAGCAACAAGTCGACAGTGATGTACCGTTTATATAATCACTCAACAGTTCAATACGTTTGCATGAAGTAAATTACAGACATGATAACATTAGACTATTTATTCGACTAGTCTTTGTTCGCGAATTTCTCATTGCGTCTACACAACGTATGTTAAGTATGCCCCCTTGTCGCCAATCAAACTATTAAATTAACTGAGTGTACTGAAGTAGAAATTTATAACCCTATTATCGGTAAGAGTTATCTAAAATAGTCGTGTCTTCAAAGAGCTGCTTTAATAGGACAGGCAACATGATTCTGATCTAAAGTTTAAAGGGGTAACTGGACTATATAAACCACTAGATGGCGCCGGGGCGGGGTTTTGTAAATTTTTATGCATGTTTCATATCAGAGAGCCCTTTTGTTTGAATTTTTGAATAAACTACAGAAAAATATTCTTTGAAAATTCTCACAATGGTAAATTATTCCATGTCAAACAATTCATCCAAAACTCTTGGTAATATATTTATTCTAAGTGTTACTTTGGGATAAAGTTTAAACCTGTCTAACAGAAAATTTGAATTTGAATTTCCCCGGGAGGTGTGGCTACTTGCTGATAAACTAATTTAACAGGAGTACTTTACTAACCAGTGGGCAGTTGATGACTCACCCATTCTTAGGCTATTTTAAACAACAGAGAGTATAATTGACAGGTAGTATTAGGCATATCAGTTTACATAGCTCAACCCACAAATACTTGCTGGTATACAAGCGAGAGTTGCCCCTTTTATCATGTTGTTTCATATTCTCCAAGTTTATACAAAATGACAATAGCAAGTTGGACAGTGAAGGCAACACTCAGCAGAAACACTAAAGCACGAACGACACAACAAAGAAAACATGAAAAACACAGATTAAAAGTAAAAAGACAACCACACAATAGCACAAGAAAAACATGACAACCTACATCGACAGCCTGCCTTCTCAGTCAGTAAAATAACGACGGGGGTAAAGGACAGAAGACGAGATCACAAGGAAACTTTTATACACCCCAAGTAAACACCGCGCAAGTGAACAAAATCCAACAGAAGCAGTATACAAATATACAAAAAGATAAAATACACTCGTACAGGGGAAGGCAGCACTCGACATTAACGAGCCGAGCATAGAAAACATCACATAACACAATTTCACGACGCAATACCCCACACATAACTGAATGAGAAAATGAACTTCCCAAGTCCCAGCTGTCAAATAGCTAAATGACAAGTTTCCACGATCAAAAGGCTGAATGATCTAGCTGAATGACCTAGTTTCAAAAGTATAAAGACTTAAACACCTAGTTTGAACTGTCTGAAGTCCTAAAAAGTTAAAAAATAACAGTATTAAAAGCTGAGTGCCATAATGTCTGCTTAATGACCTAGTTTCAGTAATAAAAAAGTTATATTTACTTTCAGAATGTTTTGACGAGAATGCGTTATGTCCTGTATGGTCTAATGGTGGACAGTGTAACAGAAACAGTGGTTACATGTTAAGGCATTGTCAGAAATCATGTGGTGTATGTCGATAGACTTTAGCTTCGAGTCATACTAATTTGGCATATATTTTTCATTTCAATGTACACATCATTATTGTTAGCATAATATCTACTCGACTTATTGCATATTAAACCTTTGACATAGACCATGTGATCTGGTTTTCTATTTCACAAAATGTCTCCTATTTAATTTAATTGTTTCATTTATTACTTCACAAAATGTGTTTTAACTGCTTTATCTATTGTATTGATTTTTCTGACCTGTGGGTTGTTTGTGAAGGAATGAGTTGGTACTTGTGTGTAAAGGAATGCGTTGGTATTACAGGAACGCTGATAAAGTTCATTTACTATAATAGTATAATTTGAAGTGTTTTACACCGAATAACCCATCGATTATTGAGTATCACTTTGCGTTCTTTATCTTTACCACTCGAGTTTGAAAGAGATGTTTTGTGAAATTGAATTCGAAATTAACTATGGTACAACGGGTGTTGTTGTTATTACATTGTATGAACGGGTTATATATATATAGTTCTATATATACATAAAAACTTTTGTGCAATCTGGGTGCATTTGTGTTATTGTTGAATATTTTCTATGAATTTGAATAGTTCACGCTTAAACGTGTGAATACATATATAAGTCCAAATATATCAGTGAATGAGGTGAACCATGACTATACATTGTATCAGTTCGACCATGATTTGTACATAGTTTTATACGAATACGGTCACGCTCTACCGTGACGTCATATAATTCATGACGTCATACCTTTAAACCAAACGTAAATTCATATGATAAAACTGGCGGGAGTAGATATGTTATGATTGTTTATACCATTTAAGGAGGTACGAGCTGCCTTGTGCGCATGCGCGAAATTTCAAAATCGTATTAGATAAGAACAAACATGAATTATAGTTTCAATGATTGCATATGAATGTTGATTAATGAAAATAAACAAAATATTATCGCACAAATTAGATATTTTTAACTTTTTATTTTTTGCCTGTATGAAAAAGTGGGTGGGGAACGGCAAAATTGTGAATAATATGGGTTCACAATACGTCCCTACAATTGTTCAAATGCATATGCTTATATATAATATGTAGTGCATGCTTTAGTTATAAGAGGTAGCCACACTTTGAAATATTTTTAAGAAAAATTATTTTATTACAATATGCAAATTAGGTTAATTTTATGCAAATTTATTCATAATTAGTGCTTTTTTATGCACAGCTCCCAAAAAAGGCTGGTGACCCCTGTTTTTTATTTGACTAAACTGGTGTTCTATTTGATACTAAACTTAGGGCCAATTTTAAATCATTTTCGATCGTTGGGTATTTTTTGACGTTCATTTGAAATCATTTGAAAATCACACTTTTTAGCAAGTGGGTGGGGTAACTATTTATCATGTTCAAATACTGAATTTGTTCACCAGGCAGCTGGATTTGTGACTAATGTCAATAGGAATGACCATTGAACACACAAAATATCATGCATTGCTTAAAAGTGGTTTCATACAGTAATAATCTTAAAAAGAACATAATGGTGCCATAAATGCAGGAAATAGATAAAATGACCAAAATACAATGGTAGGTCATTAGAAAGTCATGTATGTCGAAAACGAGCCTGGTGACATATCATTTTTATGATTTCAATGTTGTTCTAGAAGACTGTTCTGTCATTTTAAGATGTTTCAAGGAAAATTCGATCGTTAGATAAAAGGTGCGCGTACCTCCTTAAAGTGCCAATCATTACATATAATTATCAATGACAATAGTACTGCTATAAAACATATGCAGAGCTGCAACGAACATGTAATTATAAAAGACTATGCACCATTTTACACGTGGTTTATTTAGCAATTTAAACACTGGTATAAGGATAATCTAGTGTTCCTCAAATTAAGTGTATATAAAAGGTGTGATTGCTGATTCTTATACTTTGACGATGCTAGATACTTATATGTAGTAATAGTTAATGCTGCTATTTCCACAGACATACGAACAGTGAGATTAACCTTACCATATAACACTACAATAGCTGGCCTTACATTCTGGTTATGGAGAGACAGGGTAGTACTGTTGTGGCATATCCGGCATTTTATACATTGGTTTGTGTGTTGTGTGAAGCAGCAGCAATGTTTACTACATACCGAGTGGTTAGCTGATTTAGTACTTGATTAAAGATACTGTGGAGATACTGAGTGTGAAGTAACAAGTATTAATTTATATGTAAAAGAAAATATTTTTGTTAAAAACAAAATTCATTTATTCTAAGGCGGTTATTAAATATGTTGATGGTATTGTATTCCTCATTCAGGCGTTAAATCTTCTTTTTTAATTATTCATTCAATTGTGCTAAAAAATCATGGTTTTATATAAATTCTATTTTCGTCATATGTTGTGTGACTGAACTCATTGTACAAGATAATAAATTGTTTTGACAATCCATTTTATTCTATTGTTCATTTGTAATATTGTGTGTATATATTGGGTCACCAGTCACTCTTTCATTCATGAGTGATAATAACACCTACAAGACAATCCTGAATCAAATAATAAACACGATTGTAACCTCACATCTTGTTAGCTGTTGCTTATATATAAACACCTCAGCTACCAACTGTTTAAAGTCCTCACAGACCTATGGTAGCAAAGTGTAAGGCTTAGGGAGGTAATTCCTGCGAGGACTTTGCCAACTTTTGTCTTATTCGTGAAGAAATGGTTTAAATACAACAGGCAGTCCTTATTGTAGAATAAATAAAACCGTTTGAGAACATATTAGTTTAAATGAAAAACAATTGACGACGTTCCTGCTCGTTAGCAAAAGGTTACCGATTTTCGAAGCTCCTTTCAGCAGTTCAGCCACCCTTTGACATTTTAACTTCCCTAGTCATTGGGCTACCAAAGGAAACATGCGCCCGAGTCTCCATGGGGAGACTATTTCTATCCTGATAGGAGTGCAGCAAACATGAGTTGCGGCGACCAGGAATACCGAACATGTACAGACACCGCCATCAAAGGAACCAATTCACACCTTGGTCAAGTGGAGCATGTAGATTATTCTTCATGGTAGCAATCTCGATACATCGCTTCTCAGTTTCGTCAGAGAATTGTTCTGTTTTCATAGATTAATATGGTTCTGATCGGACTGATAACGAATGTAGGGCTCTTACGGAACACAGATTTCGTCAGAGCGTTACATCGGTTTCCAGGTCTGTCAGATGCGTCTCTTATCTGTGTGAACTCTAAGGGAGTTTGTGTGTCGAATGAAATCATTTCCAACCTTCGCCTTCCCTTTTACAAAGTAAGTCTCACTTAATCATTTAATTCTTTAACGGAACCGAGAAGCGGTGTATCGAGATACATATCCTGATTTTAGTGGAACGTGGAGTATTTAGTCCAGATGTCAGCCAGTTATGTATATTGTACGCAAAATAGCGTTGCGTTATGCACAACATGTTTTGGTACCTGTAATTGTTCATGGGAACGTCCTCTCTCAGAATCGTAAATCAACTGTTACACTTTGATATTCAAATATTTATTTATAAAATAAGATTTACATGCGCATACTTTATATAGAAGTTTATTGTAATGTATTTATATACATGCACATACGAAACGGAATCATCGTAAACATAGCATAGCAGGATTATCACAAATAACTTATTATAATTACAAAAAAACAAGAGGACCAAAAAGATAATATTAACTCGGACAGGGAAGGCAGCACTCAACTTAACCAGTCGAGCGCAGAAAACATAAAAAACATACAAGGCACAATGCCTAACACACAACCGAACGAAAAATGATGGCGCTTTGTCGCTCACCTGTGCACACAGTGGAACCAAATTCAAACTGGACCTCGATTCCGGTTGCCATGGTAACCTGAGGTCTCCGCGGATTTCAAATATTTAGCTATTCTTATGATGGACAACCCAAAGAGCATTGTTACTAATTTGGAATGAAATCCACCATGTATCTTCAGATTTATAAAAATGTTTCAATACAAAATTAATGTAAGACGGTCACCCAACAACTATTTCTGTAAAATTATTTTGAAAGGCCAGCGATCGGAGACTTTTTAAAAAGTTTTTCCAATCGGTTGCCATGTCAACCAGGGTTATTTATAAATTTCAAATATTTTAGCTCTGTCTAGAACTGGCCACACAAGGAACATTCTTGTGAAGTTTGGTTGAAATTGGCACATTGGTTTAAGAGGAGTAGTTTGAATTAATTGTTGACGAAGACCGATCACAAAAACTCGCCTTGTCACTTAGTGACAGGTGAGCTAAAATATATATAAGATCAATCATATTAATAAATTAACAAAGTGTTTGAAACATACTTTTTATAAAGAGAATAATAATCAAATAATAAATAACACACATTACATGTACAACTATATATAATCGATCAGAATATTGAAATGTATTACCACTCTACATGCTCATTTCTTTATTTGCAAAACATTATGTGCGCCCAAGATAAAGAGAAATCCGGGAAGAGTTGGCATAATCTACAAAGGTTGATTAGTCTGATGTGCACGATTGATCAGTAATGTTTTAGTATAAAACGACCATATCTGTTTACTTAAGTGATTTGTAAAACCAATTTTGCAACAGTTGACCAAACCGATTCATGTTTGTAAACAACACATAATCCTTGGCGCACGTTCCTTCTACTGTTCGTAAATGTTCGTCACAGGTACGATCTCCGTTTCAACAACCTAACAGTATTTCCAAACACAATTCTTGGAAGTCATACAACTTTTACAAGGTGGCCCATGTTACTTATACGTGGGGTAGCGTGAAAGTTCGTTTCTCATTTAATTACCCGTCATGTTTCATAATTCTTATTTAGTAGGTGGGTTAATACTGGTTAGCACTATCAATAACACATTTGTTAAGAAATAATAAAATTTTAACAACAACAATAACAAAATTATTTGGTCGACCGTACTTAGACTATCGATGAATATACAAGTGTCCATACGACAATATCACAAAAGGCTACAAATTCACATTCGAAATTTGTCAACATTGGAAAACAAAAATAACCGTAAGTTCATTTATATGCTGATTAATATGAAACATACGCCAGTCTAAGGGAACAATGTAAGCTTTACATGAAATCTAGAACTTCCATCATCAGACGGACCATTTTTTCAGCACCCGGTGAAACATTGCCACCGCTTGCTGGAAAAACTATTGTAAACAAATATCTTGCACAAATTAAAACTTACCATCAAAGTAACATAAACAATCGCATTGCATGTATAAACATCAAATATTGAATCTGCAAGAAAGTAAATCAGAGGCGTAGTAAATTTGTTACTTTACCATTTGTCATTTGTAGTGAATCACAAAGTAAACATATTACAAATATAATGGATCAATACCTAAAACTAGCAAACTGAGGTGAATACTGTGAAAAGATATAAAGTTATTTTGTAATACAAGTAAGTCACTGTAGCAAATAGCCAATTGGACAAAAAAACATAGTTAGTGTTCGAACTGGGCATTAAACCCAAAGTTAATCATATTTGCCGTCTCTGACCATGCTGCATGTCGTGCACCGTCCATTTCTCCCGCCAGCTGATTGTCTCCACGCAGGGCATGATTCTCCCCACCAATCTGACAGCCACATTCGGGACACTTGCTGGTTTCTGTAGCCCCACCACACTCTCCTATCGCATATATATGTCCTGATATAAAGTAGAGAGTTAATTACATTCAAGGTCAAATGTGGATCATATAGTTATCGAAATGAAATAAGTGTAACATACTTAATTCCGTAGCTTTGGTTTAGTTTAAAATAACGCCCAAAATAATGTTTTCATTGCTCTCGTTTGACATACGAGTAAACGAAGTTAATCATTGCCCGGTTACCATGGCTTAGTAATAACTTGTTTGTTTCCGGACAATGCATGTTTGTACATATAGTGTTATAGAACCAAAACGTATTTGGATTTGTCTGCATCCATACATCTAGTTTTAACATATTTAGGGTTATTAATGGATCTATACACTAAACTTAATACGTGATGTTACGAATACCACACCGATTTGAGCGTAAAACGTAGCCGGAATATGGGAACTTATCCCCAAGTATAATTAATACTAAAAAAATCGATGTATGTAACAATTTCGCATGCATATCTTTAGAAAACACTGACATTGACAGCTGTCCCCGCACGCTTCCTATGACATTTAGACCGGGCAATGATTCATTTCGTATACGAGGGATGATCCATATATAACGAGAAAATGCTTATAATTTTGTTATTACTTAGTATTTTCTAAAAATATTTAATGTGGTGGTTAATACATATATTAGGAGAAGACGTATGGAATATTTTTTAAATATATCGAAAAATAAATTATTTGGAACATTTTTGCCGACCTATGAAACCTGTAGGCGGGGCAACGTCATATTTGCACATTTTAACGTTATTCAGAATTGAACTTTGATCAATTTGACGATCACATGCCTAAGGCCTTACTGTATTTTTTAAAAAATATTTTCAGATTATCATCCTTCGATATGTATACGTCTTCGCCATTGCTATACAAAGTTGAAAAATTCTCACGATAGTCATCTTTCGGAATTTCATTCAAAACATCCGACATTTTCGTGCGTAGTTCTAGCGTTGACGTCACGTTACGTCTACTTTGCGTTAGACCTCTAGCCTTTTTCCAGTCAATTTTTAATATGTTATTATGTTCACAAATCGCAGCTTTTGACATGACATGATCACAAAATGTTTACTGAATATCTTGCACAATTTTATTATTACTTATTTTCTTCAAAACTAAATATTTTAATGAAACCCTTTTGTCGTCGGTATTTTTGCTATCACGGAACGATAACACGTGCGCGACGTAACGAATGACAACGCAACCCGTGTATGACGTCATCATCAGTCAGGCGAGTCTTATGTGATCCCGAGTACCAATTGTCATAACATTGCTGTTGCTTACATTAAAACTGTGAGTGTTTGAATTTGCGTGACAATGGTCAAAACTCCGAAAAATGCCCCGCCTTTGCGTATCGAGGGTAACCTTGGCAACCATAGATTTTAACATGGCGACGCTGTTATCATGAACATTCAGGGAAACATTGCTAATGTATGTTATTACTACCAGCTAAAGTTTGAGTAAAATCTAACGGATAATAACAAAATTATAAGCATTTTCTCGTTATATATGGATCATCCCTCGTACTTACTATGTTTTAACATAGTAACTATTTTAAAAGTCAAGCTCCGTCAGCCCGACCGATTATCATAATGATTAAATGCAATGGCAGGTTATGGCTTCTGGTGACATTGACTCCGGTAATGTCATCCGTATTTGGTAAAGTTGCCAATTGCTTGTTGAAGAGCAAGCTGTTACTAAGTATTGTTGATTTCAGTAAACTAGGTCAACTGTTGAAAAGCGGTCCAAAAATGTTTGTTTATATTTACACAAATATTTACACATGAACATTTGCATTTATAAATTCGTAAGAAACGTAAAATCGCAAGACAGTTAACATACCATTTCGACATTTAAACCAGTGACCAGTGGGCATTTCCATAGCCTTCAAAATCTCCTTCCGTTCGTCATCTGACACCCCCAAGTTAGTCATCGGTACAACTTCCTTCAGCTTAGCTAAACACGCTTCAATTTTAACTCTCATTGTTTCCTCATATTTTTGGTTGCTCTTAAGCAGCTTTTCAGCTTCAGCAATCTTCATCTTTACTTTCGTATCAAGATTCTGACCGATCTCTTTGGCTTTTTGTTGGTGCAAAATCAACATCAGAAAAGCTCGAGATCTTGAAATCTCTAACTCTGCATCAGTGCTTTCTTGTGGACTCATATTTGTTCGTTCGGTCAATATCCATTCTTTGAAATGTTTAATAAAGCGAAGCTGTTGCTTTTTATCATCAAGAAACAATGGCAATCTAACGCGGGTCTCCCATTCTTCTTCAATCTTTGTTATTTGTTTGATGAACGTAATCTGATTAGAAAGAGTTACAAGTGCACTTTCTGATTTTGGTTCATTCAATGCATTCAAACGACGTTTGAGTTTCAATCGCAGACCCGGTGATGCTACCTCCTGCACTTCGTCTTTAATGCCAGCTTCCAACGCCCTTATCCTATCAATGTTTTGAAGTACCTTTTTCTTAACGCCTTCAATATCTTGAAGTGTCTTGTTGATTCTCTGTTTGTATCTGTTGCTTTTACGAATTGTCGTTTTGCATTTTGGACATTCCTTTAGTTTTATCTCCGATTCATTAATTTCATCCATATAGCGATCCATTGCATTCGACTCAATGATACACTTTGTCCTGCAGTCTTCTAAGAGAACAAACCTGGCATATGGCTCATCTTCTTCACCGAACAATATTTCTGTTACCTTTTCCTCATCGCATACTTTGCAGTCAGGGGGACAAGGTTCGCCACACAATCCAATACATTGGTGTTTACAAGGCAACACTTTCCGACATGGTTGGTCACACCTAGGACGATCACAAGGTTCACTGCAAAGACGGTTGCACCGATAATGTTCACATTGCCATGTACACGGTTCCATACAAGGCACACATAGCTCTCCGCATCTTCTGGTACACTTACTGTGAGAGCATCGGTTCTCACACAGTCGTGTACATGGTGGGCAATGATTGCAGGTGTCCGTACACTCGTGCCCACACACAAGAATTCGAATGCAATCGTTAGAGCAAGGTTTATGTAGTCGGCCTTGGAAGCATTTTCCACACGTACCTGTACATCCATGCCCACAACCAAGGATTGCACTGCATGCGTTTGGACATAATGCCTCATCCTTTTGGTAGCATTTTATAACGCCCTTATGTCCGCATGGCCAGGTTTTCTCAACTATGTGCTCACAATTCTGCGTATGAGCCTTTCCACATAAGGCTTGACAAACGTGCCCACATTGCTCCAATATATGTGCACACCTCTCTCTACATTCGAAGACATTTTCGTCAGAGGAGCATGGTACCTGCTGAATATGTCCACATCCGGGTATTTTCTTCGCAACAGTTGTCATACACGGACCGCATTTAGTACCACATGTCTTACGACATCTGTGACCATTTCTGCAAACACTTTTTCCACACTCTTTTCTACAGACGTAGTTTTCGTGCTCCTGGTCGACAACATGGCAAAACATATCACACACATGACCACATCCAAGGCGGTGGTTGCATTTCTTGTTGCAGCCGCCTTCCGGTGCTTTCAAGAAATCGGTAGGATCTTTGGCAACGAGTCCATCATCGTCAGGATGATTCTGACAGTGAAGAACTAGACCTTCGCCCAGTCTACCTTTTTGCTTCATGTCAATGACAATTTCGTTCCATAATTTGGACTGTCCCTTCAATAGGTTGAAATTACCAATCACATAGAACCCTTTCTTTGCTCTCGATAGTGCAACACAGACTCTGTTTTCTATTTTTAAGAAACCAATGTGTCCTTCATTATTACTCCTGACCAGCGACAGTAGGACAATGTCGTTCTCTTCTCCTTGGTAATTGTCTACGACAGTGACTCGAACTCCTTCGAATTCGTCTTTAGGCATCATCCTCCTCAGACAGAACAATTGTCCAGAATATAAGGTCAGGACAGTAATCTGCTCATGTTTGTATCCTTGCAAAAGCAAGTATTTGCATAGGGCCACTATGTATTCAGCTTCGTGAACATTAGAATGACTCCGTAAATCCTCATCGTTTGTCTCTTCATTGTTGTGATCGATAAAGTATATGTTACTGGAAATACCTTTAATGTTCTCATATTTTTTCACATCATTGTGGTCTTGTAGGTTTTCGTAAATATGTACCATAAGCTCAGATATCTCTGGTCTCATGCGATGTTGTAACTCTAAGCAGTCGCACCTGATATTGTTACCAACCATTCTCTCAAACAATGACACATCCAGATTGTAATCTCTCGCCAGCGTGTACACTGTAGGGTTAGGTTTAAGCTGTTTGTGATCACCTATTAGTATCAAATGCTCACACCCTCTGCTCAGCGTCGTAACTATATGAGCTTCAAGAACTTCTGCAGCCTCTTCGACAACAATCACCCTAGGTTTTATCTCTTGCAAAACTGCCTGATATCGTGCGGCACCAGTTGTAGTCATTCCCAGAACAGTTGATTGTTTCATTATTTCTTTGTCCTCTTGCATTAACGCCTCTCTGTATCTTCGTGCGGCTGCTTCGAACTCTTCTTCCTTTTCATAGATTTCTGCGCGTAACTCGTTACAATAATTGAGAATCCAGAACCTGTATAATCTCCATTTGTCTACTAGCTGCATTCTCCACAGGTCGGTGATCACCTTAGCTTCTTCCTCTGTCATAACATCCCCTGAGGCCAGATTCTTTAGCAGTTTTTTCTTCATTTTTTTCTTCTGCTTCTTTTGTGTCTGCCATTCCATTTCCGGCAGGTGTTTAGGTTTTTCACCAAACGTCTCAGCATCTAATGCCACTGCCTTACGCTGTTCGTGTACAGCCATTTGTACCCTTAATTGCATCCGATCTTTTCTGCTCATTTCCTGAAATATACCCAACAAATCATTTAAACCGCCATGGTCATCGTCATCATCATCGTCGTCATCATCGTTTTCTAGACGCCTTCGATCCTGAACTGCATCCATTTCATCTTCTACATCGATTAAGTTATCTTCAGGATCATCATTTGGTAGTATTTGTTGTTCCATGACAGGGGCAAAGTTACCTTCCATTTCAACGATAGGTTCAAGCTGTCCTAATCCAAGCCATTCAACAAGAACGGAATGGTTTCTACCAATAAATTGTCTCGCCTCGGGATACACCTGCAACATCATATCAAACTGCTGCCGTAACATATAGTAGTGATCTCCCATATACGTACGCAAGAAGTCTTCATACAAAATGCATGTTGTTGCTACCTGAATTTTGGCGCTTACTTTGTTGATGTCCGCCATCAGAATATCCATTTCATTTTTCGCCTCTCTTCTACTGCGAAAAACAGCAACTGGAACTTTCTGTGCATGTCTAAACCGCTGCCGAAAATTATGTAGTCCATATGGCTTTAATATCTCGCTTGAACTACGTCCACCAACTCGCAGAATATCACCCCTGTAAAATTGATGAATACCTTCTAGGAACTGATCTAAGGCATGATTTGTGTAGCAGACTATCAGCATAGGACGACGATCGTCTTCACCAGTGTCAGGATGTTTCGACCAAACGGTTTTATTATGCAGCAGAGTTTTCACTATCTTCAATCCTATGTACGTTTTACCGGTTCCGGGTGGACCTTGTGTTATGACAAACTCTTTTGTCAAAGCAGTACGGATGGCTTGGTACTGAGACTGGTCGAGATGCAGAAGATCTGATGGTGGCCAAGTACGCTGATCTAACACAGATATTCCATTCGCAGGTTCCGAGTGATCACTAAACCTGTAATCAATATCTACCCGTTCTAGTTCACCAACATGATCTCCTAGTCTTCTATCGTCTTTGATAATCATACCCTCGTCTACCAATGGACGTAGATCATATTTTACATCAGGCCTCCTTCTGATGTATCCAGGTGCATTAACATGACTTTCACATTGTACAATATACCTATCAAATGGTAAATCGCCTTCCCTCGTGTTTTGAAGACCATTCAGAACGTGACGATATGACTCAAAATATGCAGTAGTTTCTGCCATTGTGAACATCTGTTGATACAGCTGACGAACTGTGGCATGATCGTGTTCAAAATGTACAGTGACAAGACCTTTGCAGACACGTTTTGGATCACGGTTCATAACAGTTGCAAAATAAAACGTATTGAAGTTGTCGGAAGACAAACATAGCAATGAACCATAGATTAGTCTTTTCGTGGAATTCCATCGGACAAATCCCATTTTACTCACGTCAAACTGCAACACGTGACATAGACCATTGTCCCCTGAATCAGGGGTAATCAGTTTGACATTGTTGTATATACGGACATCCTGACTTTTGTGCTTCTTTCTCGGATTTTCTTCAAATGCTTGAATAAAGTTTCTGATTCCTTCACGGAGTGGAGCAACAAAGTCTTCTCTTAAAAGCCTGAATTGAACGTCTAAGTAGTGATCAACATCTTCGTATCTTCCCTTTACCTTGTTAACTCGTAAGTAACGATCATCACCAGCCTGAAAATGATTATATCCTTGTTTATACCTACTCTGCATTATATCGCTGGTTTAGAACTAGAAGGTCGTAAGTACAAAATCGATATTTTGAGAAAACAAGAAGAACATGTTTGAAAAATACTATTTACTTATGGAAAAACAAGCTTTTTAAACTTCGCTTTGGTCAACATAACCAGTTTCGATTTTCATGAAAATAGGCTCATAAGAAGCGTCCCGTGATGTAGATATGATGTCAAATATACATGAGTCGTATAAGGGTATTAGGTCGTACTTACGACCTTCTAATTCTAAACCAGCGATATGTTGGAATGAAATGAAATTTTAGGAAAAATATTTCAAAGTGTAGCTACTTCATACATGCATAACTAAATCACGCACTACATATTTCATATAAGCAGATGCTTTTGAACAATTGTAGTGTCTTATTGTACGCCCATATACTTTACAATTGTGACGTTCCCCCATTAACTTTTTATACATGCAAAGAAAAATTTAAAACATATCATTTTGTGCACTATTATTCTGTTTATTGCCATTAATTAACATTTATATGCGATCATTGGAACTCAATTGTATGTTTGTTCTTATTCTATAGAATTTTGAAGTTTCGTGCGTGCGCACGGTCCTCCTTAAGTAGAAGATACATTAAAAACAAATACCACAAAAACACAAGTTCGGGACTGAGAAAAAGTGGTCGTAATATTGAGTTGGTTGTATTTTTGAGTTGGTCGCATCATGAAGTTTTACTGCAGTCTAGTAATATAGATTTGCATGTCGGTACAAGTTTTATGCTGGCTGTCAGAACGATGATAAGTATCATTAAAGCCCAATTATCTCTCCCAAAACTTTTTTTCCGATCATCAAGTCAATACAAGGAATCAGGATGTTTTTCACAAATGACAAATAATTGACGATAAAATGTTAACTATAGCTGTTGAAATAGTATGTCAAAAGTCACATTTAAGTAAAATGTATGGCAGACAAGATATTACTTTTGCAAGAGTTGCTTCCCTTAGTCTAAAAATTGTACAATAATTGTTTACAATTCGTTATTTTGTCTCCAAACCAACTGGAGGCTGTATTTGATATCTTCCAGGAAGATCTAAGGGTGTTGTCAGGACTCAACTAAAGCGCTCAAAATGCATCATTCTGCAGATAGGTTACCAAGTTACTACTTTTTGAAAATAGCCGTTTAATACTTAATGAGGCTTTAACTAACGTCTGTTTACCTGCATATCACCTGTCTGTGGAAATATTTCTATTTCTCTGAAATCCTCTGGAGGTTCATCAAACACCTGCTCATGTTCTGGTCTGTGCTCAGGTTCAGGACGACGTCTGTAAAGTATAAGTTATAAACAAAACCATACAATACTAGTAAATAGTCCAAGATATATGGTCGATTTATTTACAAAACCATTTTTGTTTTAAAAAATCCTCTTTCACAATCGCACCGAATACAATTTGTTACACAGAAACGACGACAGTGCCTAGTCATCCACGCAAGAGTCAGACATAGAACGAACCGTCCATATCCCCAAAAAATGGCCTATATACTCCGCAATGAATGACACACTGTGGACCTCGAATTCCGCGCATAATTAACCATAAAGAGAGGTAATTATAAATGATAACTACACTGAAGTGAAGTACGGTGAAATACAGTTAGAAACCAATTAATGACAATGCTAACCTCATTCGACGCTTCAACAATTTCTCCTTGCGTTCTGTGAAAGCACGAAATGATTTAAGTAGAGCTTCGTCAACCACCGTACTTCTTTCTCGTAGGTTATCAATCACCATTTTTAGCACTTCATGTATTCCTACAAAGTAACAAAGTAAACAGAGTAAACATATTTTCATAACATCGGAAGTGGTCATGTTAACCAAATTGAAATTTAAAAGCTTGTTTTTCCATATGTAAAGAGTCGTTTTCAGACAGTTTATTCTTGTATTCTCAAAATATTGATTTGGTACATACGATCTTCTAATTCTAAGCCAGCGATCTATTCCCTGATTTAATGTATATCTAAATCAGTTGTGAAGTATCTAGAAAAATTGATTGTGTACTTACAACCTCTAATTCTAAGCCAGCGAAATGTCTCCTCAAAGGGATTAAATCAATTTAAACAATTATGACGGACCTACCACGTGTCATACAACTGTTCCATTTTCTGCGTGCATACATCATAGACATACTATAGTGAGTTGAGCACCCAACTATTACATGCACCCGATGTTATCGATGTAAACCAATAACATAATGTAAGTTCTTTTTATAATATACTGCGTTCACGATCATGAGAAAAGTGGGAAAATTTGGTATATTCCACAAAGGTCAATTAATCAGATGTGCACGATTTATCAGTGATGTTTTTAGTACAAAACTGACCATATCTGTTTACTGTTGTAATTTGTAAACCCAATTTTGCAACAGTTGACCAAATCGTTGATGTTAATATCATAGGGGTCTGTATCGACTCACTGGTCTCTCATTCACTAGATATAATATCAGGGTAATAACTAGTATCGAAATCGCGACAACACCAATTTTACAAACAGTATTGTATCTTTTCCAAAATAGAAATTAAACACAATGTAGCAAGCTTATACATTTATATTCGAGATACAACCAATCTAAGTCAAAATATATCGCTCTCGAGTCGTTACAAATACATACATGTTGAAATATACTGAAAAAATAAATCTCAACACGGACGAGCACAGGCGCTAACCATAATCTTACTTCGTATTTGTTTAATCCGTTCAGTTCTGTTGTTGATCAAGTCTAGATCAGTAGAAAAAAATCGAAACAATAACCATAAAATACTAACAAAAAATGTATACTTAGAAAAGTTCCTGATCCTGATACTGCAGTCCTATAATGTCATTATGACAATAATGGGTTGAGTTTTGGTATCATTACAAACGTTACAAAACCAAAATATCAAGCATTGTTTACATACAGTTGAATGTTTGTAGCTTTTATGTTTTTGGCCTTTTTCATCTAGTACGGCGGATTGTTGACCCATCATGTTTACATTAACGGTTGTCTGCGAAATGGTGGACTTATAATCAACCATTTCGCAGACAACAGTTAATGCTACTTCTGTATGTCTGCATATATATTCGTTGTTCATTTTATGTCACATTGTGTGCCCATGTGGCATGTTATGCGTGTGTTTGCTTAAAAATTGCGCCTTTCGTGGTTTGCTGTTTTTGTTGAATAATGCCTGCTGTTTTCACTGCCCGGTTCTCTTTTTCTCTAAACCACAGGCAATGTCATTGAACAATATCTTTTTCAAACCTGACAACTACATATTGATCTGGGTACTGTTCAAAGCAAAATACAATAATCTTAAAATGTTACGCTCAAATTTAAATCCTGAAAAATTCATTAGCAGTGGCACATTTTGGGTAAGGAATCAGTAATAATATTTATATATACATGTATATAAATATACTTACCGACAAATTGTGTCACTGATGTTGGATTTTTGTCAACCAATCCTTCCATTATATCAATCATGTCATGAATCGGTTGCTTGAATTGCTGTTGTTTATGCAAACTTTCTTCAGCCATCATGTCCAGGAAATAGGAAACAACATTATCGAAGAAGTGGGCTTCCTGCATTATGATATAAGCCCTGTTGAATTGTTCAGGAACTGAATTACAGCTGAATGCTTTTGCTAAGACGTGTAATAGTTGCTTCAGCATTTCCGGTTTCTGTACACATTCTGTTAAAGCTTCCCTGAATGCAGTCTGTGGGGAGGACAAGGTCAATACTATGTCAGAAGCATCCCTATTCACAAGTTCCTTCAAGAAGTTTATATTCAAATTGAGGGGTCTACCAGGACGACCACCGTCACGGTCACCACGGCGACCACCACCACGACCACGACCACCACCACCGCCACCTCGATCTCTATCATGACCTCCGCCTCTTCTATTGCCACCTCTGTCACCACGTGGCATTCGATCATCAGGTCTATCACCTTGGTTATTCGGAAGTCTTTGGTCCCTATCGGGCCGGTGAAAATCCTGCCTTAGACCTCTACCCTCTTGATAATGTCGCCTCTGGTCATGATTACGTCCGCCCGCTTGGTTACCTCCCATACGGTCGCCATGGAAACCCCCGAACTGATGTGCTGCTTCGTCATCAGAGTCGTCATCATCGTCATATTGCAGCGCACGTCCAGCTCTTAGTCCTCTTCTGTTTATCTCTGGTCGTCCACTTAAAACAAAAGATGATCAAGATTAAGGAAACGTTAAATAGATGTGCACGATTTATCAGTGATGTTTTGTGTACAATACTGACCTTATCTGTTTTTCTGTAATAATTTGCACAACCGATTTTTTCAGCAGTTGACCAAACCGATTCATGTCACATCCTGGGCGCACTATAGTCACCTCTTCCAGTATCATTTTATTTTTCATTTCTCTCATATTTTTCAACATATCTTTATGAAATATACGCACACCTGGTTCTACATAAACTTAAACCAGAAAACATGGTTAAAAATGTACACGGTTCAGTGCACAAAATCCGCTACATCGTTTTGTGACGTCCACAAAAATTAGTCCAATGCAATAACCTCTCTGTATACAGTATTGATACCCAAGCAATGTCGTTTCATTGAAAGCAGAAGATGGCGAGATTGAGTGTTGAAAATAGAGGAATATGTGATGGCCTTAATCCAGCCAGGCGTCTACCACCGTAATGTCGCTCTACGGCGAAGACGTAAACACAGACAGTAGTGTCGCTAGTCTTCGACAAAATGTAACGGAACATACGGATTGAGTTTTTATAAAAAGATATAAAATGATTTTAATTGCATGCATTTTATTCACTGAACCTTGTAAAATAATCATATTTCAAGCATGTTTTCTTGTCTTGACATATAGCCCAGATAATTTGACCTGATCCTGATCCTGACCTTTATGCATGAATATATTACAAGGGTTTTGCCTTGAATATATCAATTTCCGTGAGCAAATCGTGCAATATCTGTCATTTAGATTTGTGTTGGTATTACACATCGATCGTCTTCTTGACACTTCCCGCTAATGAAAACGAACAACCGGGATTATAAATATCGACAACATATCAGCTGTTAAATTATGCTTATAGGAGATCTAGATTCGTGTTTAGAATTCTCTGAGCTATACAAGAATGTAAAAACTCATGTGCGTAAGTTTCATACAAATAAGTTGTAACATAAAAGTAAAACGGTACGTTAGAAATGTTTAATAGAATATAATATATGAATAACATAGTTGCATAAGTACTAATTCAATTTTTGAAGACGCATAATTAATGTACGCGATCAATTAAATACTACATACAAGTTGCTCAATCAATATATGCACAAAGAAATTCATACCAAAAACTCAAATATTCATGTACAAATCAATCTATTCACTTTTTATTAAAAACACGTATTGAAAGCAATATAATATTTGCCACATAGTAAATGCCGCTTAAAATGGACAAAAGGTGGGTATCAATCAAAGGGAGATGACTATAGCATGTGCTTTTAAATTGGTGAACATTCAATTTCTTTTAGACCTCTTAGTTCCAGTAAATAAAGAAACTAAACAAAGAATCTGATATTTAAAGACATATGATTAATAAAGTGAGTTACATCCGCTTTTACTGTTTCTTACTTTAACATAATATTATATCCTCGTAAAATAGAGACTTTATTATTATATCATTATTATCTACTGACTCTACGGATGAGTTACATCCCTTTTTCATTCATGTTCTTATATGGAAATATATGGGCTAACTTTGATATTGTATTTGTAACTATCGCCTTATTGTTATATACGTGGGATGATCAAAAAGAAATGAGATAAATGCTATAATTTGTAAAGTTTACGTGCTTTAACCATACAAATATAACGTTCGTTAGGTTGCATTTAATGCCGATTTGTACGTGTAAAATATTTTTCTACTATAAGTAGTGATTTATTAATAGAACGTTAAATATAATGTGTCGCGCTATATCGCCGCACATGAAAACGTCGTAATTTTTTTGCCGTAGGATATGGAAAAACATATGACTAATATTTTGTTAAATATTCCTCCAACATTTGTCAAATTACCTGGACATGACGTCAAAACATTGAATAACCCTTGGTTAAATCGGTTTTGATGTAAGTGTGTCCGTTATTAATATATGGCGTGAAAAAACTATTAGTACTGACTTGAAAACCACGTCATATTTCAGCAAAAATCACAGCTTGAAAATATACCGTTTTATCCCAAACTAGGAGAAAAGTCTAAACAACAATTTAAAATGATGAACCGGACATCGGGAGAGAAGTCTGCTACAAGTACACTTATATATCGTTAGTACAAAATAATTTGTGACGCAAAATAAACTTTAGTATATCAAGCAAAGGCCCGAAATGCATTAGATGAGCGATCAATTTTGAACGTCACTCGCCAAGACGGACGTCATACACGGAAGCCGTCTTTGGAATGAGAATGATCAAATAATTATTCTTGATATTTTATTACAACAGAAATGTGGTTATACAAATGAACACTCTTTCTTGTTAAATACTTGTAAATTCATTCAATATGTATAGAGACATGGGCGATTTATAGGAGCAATGTGACGATCGAATAGTTTTAAACCGTAACTACGTAGATAACATCATTGACGTCAATTGTGTGCGGCGAGTCGCTGTACCCAAGGTTGTGAAATCACTGATATATCTACAAGTAAGTTATGAATATTTATGAATCTCAGCAGACGGAGAGAGGATATATTTTGTAATAGCATACAACTTTTCGTATTTATATCGGTGTTCATTGTCATTTTACAGCATTTGTCTCATTTCTTTTTTATCACCCCACGTATTTTGGCCGTTGGCATATGCTATTTGAAAATAAACTTTACAAGATTTCATTTGATTTTGACTACTTAGGGATTTGGTCATTACAATGCATGCTGCATTATATGTCAACTATTGGTCTGAGTGAAACATAAGCAAACACAATATTAAAATATGAGGTTAAGTAGAGACGTAGTGACGTAGAGATGATGTTAAAGAAAACTTCGCGAATCTTCTTGTTTCAAACAAATATTATTATGTCATAGAGAGATATTTCAGTGAGTTGTTTTTGCTAAAATGGAGACATTAGGGCCCTTTCCCCTCACCGCAGAATCTATGATTTTCCTCAAAGAATTCTAAACTTTGCCCTAGGAGTCTTGCTCAATTTTTCCACATAAAGAAAGAATAAATTGTGTTGATAAATGAATGCAGAATAGATGGAAATAGTTTGTTTTGAGTCTTTTGACCTACCATGCTTAAAATACAACCAATAAACAATCAAACTGGACATTTAAGGAGAATTTAACAATAAGTGAAAAGTCCCCTTTCAGCTTTTCCGAGCGCTTATTTCCCCTCCTATGGGCCCGGACCCCTTTCCCAAAAAGTAAAAAGAAACACTGAATTTTATCTCAGTGTTTCTAATTACGGGTGCTTTAAATAGCCACTGAGATAGCAAAACAATATTAAGTATAGGATAGACAATGCGTATGGTTATGATATTTAGACGGAGAGCTTCTAATAGATCTAGGTAATGCTGTTTGATGAGTGGAAATTGCTGTTTGTTTCTTTTTTGTGATCCCTTTTGTGCCACTCGTGTCCTGCTGTTTCTGTCGAGTGCTGCCTTCCCTAGTCCGATTTCTTATCACATTTTTTGTTAATAAAAGGCTCATGCTTTGTGAGCTGTAGATAGATTCGTTGATGTACAGGGTGTCCCAATAAAACGGGGACCTAGGTTAAACATTCGTAACTTTGTCTCTTGTATCAATAACACATAGCCAATATGACAAAGCATTAAGGAATAAAAACAGTTCAAATTACCAGCATCATAATTGTGATTATTTAGTTCAATATCCTTAGTTACCTGCCTTGTTTTCAATCACGTGTTTTTGTATATTAGCATACAGTGAACAAGGATTTCAGCATGTTCATAGAGATAGATTTACATGCTGACCCTAAATGACAACTCAGGTGTCCCATAGTCAAGGATAATGGATCTGCATACACTAATGTTCATTATGTACAGCAAAAAAATCACTTTAGAGCTCATATCCGAGCTATATCTAGGCCACTTGCCCTTAAGTATGAGGTCTAATGTCAGTACTTTCTTGCGAATGTATCCTCTTTTGCTGCTGATTTGTTGTTTGTGATTTCTTAATATGAACTAATGCACAGCATTTTTTTAGCGGACTATGTCAGTTGTCCTACATTATTTGTAACATGCTCATCTAGTACTGGATTTTTTGGTGATGCATAACTTCACAAAAATTGTTTGGTTACGAAGTTACGAATCTGGAGCAAGCCGTTTCCACAAGGCGCTACCGAGCGCTTTCCTACGTCTATGCAACCGATCGAAGCGGTTCGTTGCACAAGAAAGCGCTCGATAGCGGTAATATTGGGTACAAAGTAACGAAAAACGATACAAACCTGCTATCGTTTGTCAGTCCGAATGAACATTTGTCAGCCCGATCAAAATGAAAATATATCTGTCTGTGGATAATACACGTTTTTCAATTTGTTTAATTCTAGGTCTACTTAATTCAGGGGTAACTGATTTAAAAATGAATAATTAGATATAAACACAGATAACAACTGATTTCAAATAGGCCTTATTTGATATTTTATCTTTTTTTAATGGGTTGCATGAGCATACCAGATAGTACTTTAATTTGTTCAAAAGAAAAGGCTATTTTCATTTCAATTAATCATATTACGATTAAATATCAAACATCTTTAATCTTAATCACCTTTTTTGTTAAATAAACCCTGCAAATCGTCACATCATAAAAGAGTTTTAGACGGAAAATTACGGGTTTTTTTGTATCCAATAACGACAACAACAACATGTAATTAGTTTTCGCGACCTTTATCCCGCGAATATTTTTTGACGATTTTGGAGGGATTTTTTATTACATCTCGGCGAGGAATTACGAAAATGCATTAGTTTTACTTTCTTTACATTAACCTACAACTACGATGTGGATTATCACCGTCCGGTCCAGATACGTAAATACCCGAAACGGACTTTAATTAATTGTATTGCAAACTTTGCGATGGGAAATAACCGAAACATGTGTCTTTTTTATTAGATTTTCTTAAGATTGGTTGATATTTCGCGCATATGAACGATTCCCGCTCGACTTACTTCGTTATCTCAGAGAAATCATGTGTCCCATAACAGTTTGTAGCATCGTTTATGCACTGAAAATGTTAAAATTTCGTTTCGAAGCGGGCAAAAAAATGGCTGCCTTTTTTGTGTCCAAACATTTAGGAAATAGCCCTCCCCATATAAAAGATTGGTTGCATAGCAACCATGGAAGACTGATAATTATATTTTTTTCTTTTCTAGACAGGGGCCTATGCTAGTTTTTGGAATATTTTTAAACATCATTAAAAAATAAAAGAAAATTTATGAGCTGCCGAATATCGCATTTTAAATTGTTTTGTTATTCTATTGGCAGCCATTTTCTAGTATCTTTGCTTCAGTGCGGGATTTTAACACAATTTTTTATATCCATTAGTGAATTCAAACTCAGACCAACCCACGTGCACAGGTGTTACCATGGTGTTACCATCTTATCCGTTGGGATTCGCCCAACGTATAGTCCGCTATAATTGCTAACACACTAAATGACTCTGGTATATATCAATGAAATCTTAGTTTGGATAAAAGTTCACCTGATTACTCTTGCTTCTTTCTAAGCTTTCTTGTTGATTGTTCTCAATAATAATAAATTAATATTTATATTTTGCTTCTTTAGTGATTGTTAATGAATATTTTGAAGGTTGCCTGCTTCCCTTTTATTTAGTAAACCAACGGGTTTTTCCCCGCTTTCATTATTTCATTGCAATGTTCTTCGCTTTCAACTAGATTTTCTTCAATTATATGACTTTAAAACCTTGTTTTCTCAACATGACCGCTCAGACAACAATTTCTTATTAAATGATGACATTTCCAGGTAAGTTAGCAAAAAAAACAGGAATTCACGCCGTTGCTAAAATGATGACGTCACTTCCAGTTATAAAGCAAAACATATTAATAAGTACCTATTTTAGAAGTAGAGATCACTTTTACACACGCTCACAAAAGAACAGTCAAATTCATTAAAAACTAAATAAGTTATAAGGGTTTAAGGTAGGTCCCCGTTATTTTGGGACTCCCTGTAGTTTTGACGTCACATTCAATTTGATAGAATTGCTGATTTTTGGTTCGAAAGCATAATTATGTATCGGTTATATACACTAGTATTGTTTATAATAATTATAAAGACGATTTTAATTCATGTTTTATCTTTAAAATTAGAACAAAATTGGTACGAAGTTAAGACAAGTCAACTTTCTCGTTCAGTTATGAGTTAGGCATTGGGCCGTGTACTTGTGGAATGTAGTTGTTTGTTTTTTCTGTGCTCGGCTGGTTAAGTTGAGTGCTGCCTTCCCTGTCCGACTTTCTTTTTGTTATCTGGTATTTTATATTAAACATTAGTATGATTAATTATTAGTGGAACGTTTACTGTAATATTAATCTCAACGTATTTCAGGTATCTGTGTTTAGCTGTGATCACAAGAACCAGGCACTTTAATGGAGAGGCATCAATCTATTAAGGTATTAAGGTAAGTCGATTCTCTATAGATTTACATCATGTAGATCTATGTACATCGAAATGTTTCTAGAATAGAATATGTTTATTCAGAAAACCACATGAAATGGTGTCTTCCATACATAGCTGGGTATTGTCGAGGCAATTCATGCTATGGGATAATACATATATATAACAATACAATATATACATTGAAATAAACATTCCAAGTAATATAGAACATTAGTGAACATTAGTGAAACATGAAACATTATCAAAACCGTAAAACACCTAGTAGTTATCTGGTCACCATGTTTTTTTAAATGAAATTACAGATTTGTTTGCACTCTCCGGGATTGATTGGATTAAGAAGCTTTCTAAGAATGGTTAAAGAATTTTCTGAGTCTGGTTCTATGTCATCGATAATAGATCCAGTGATATTATAAAACAAGAGGAGCACATGCCTACTTTCTGTAAATTTTGTACAATGTAGTAAGAAATGTTCTTCGTTTTCTATATAATTACAATCATTACAAATTCTCAATTCCTTTGGAAGTTTAGGCCTTAGGTACCGCCCTCTTTCGATTAAAAGATCATGTGCACTTATTCTCAATTTTGTTAATTCCTTTGTGACATTTTTTGATAAACCAAATGTTAAGTATGGTTGTATTTCAAATTGGGGGTAAATTCTAGAGTATGTATATAATTTATTCTCCTCTTTTTTAGTTTTTAACCTATTTATTTCATTTGATATGTCTGATGCATATTTGTCGGATATGTGCTTAGATATATTCTTTGGTCTATCAGGTATTGTCACTAAGTTGGTCCTATCTAAGGCATTTGGGACAAATGAGCTAAGTGACTTGTGTCCATGTTTATTTAATTTGTTATCAACTTCGAATGCTTCATTAATTAACCTTGTGGGTGGAAGGTTTTTAATTCTTTCATAGTATTTAACAGTCAAAGATGTTATGTAGCTCAATATATTTTCTCTGCCAAGTTCGAGTTTTGAAGCAAAGTTTGATGCATTTTTACGTACACCAAGGGTATATTTGCAAAATCTATTATGTATTTTTTCAAATGGTTGCCTATCTAGGGTATTTTTGTTTATTTTAAAATCTGAAATCCATACTTCAGATCCGTATGTTAGTATTGGTCTGATGAGGGAGTCAAATAATTTTAATTGTAATTTAGGACAAATCTGATCATAATCTAAGATACTAGATTTTAAGGCAAAGATTGCCTTTAAACTTTTACTATATAGATGGTTCGCAGCATGTTTCATGTTTCCATTAAAGTATAGAAGTATACCTAAATATTTATATTCATTGACATTTTCAATGTTTCGGCCATTAATTTTAAAAGTCAAGTTTTTTACTTTAGCATTGCTAAATATCAAGATTTTTGTTTTTTCAGTATTGATTTTTAATTTCCAATCTTCACAATAATTTGAAGAGAGTCAATGCAAGATTGTAATCCTTCTTTACTTTCAGAGAGTAATAGAAGATCGTCTGCATATAATAAACAGTTAAAATCAGTTGTATCCAAACTAACAGGGTCGGTTATTGATTTGTCAAATATTTTATCAATGTCGTTAATAAAAATATTAAAAAGTATAGGACTCAGACCGTCACCTTGGCGGACACCCCTATTAGAGTTGCCCATTTCAGAAATGAAGTTTTCTTTCTTAACAATAAATTTGGATGTTGTGTACATATCTTTAATTACTTTATAGAAGTTGCCACCTATTCCTAATAAGAGTAGTTTTTTTAACATTGCAGAACGCCAGACAGTATCAAAGGCTTTAGAAAAGTCTACAAAGCATGTATATATTTTCTCTTTAGACTTTGTAAGATATTTGTTAATCAGAGTTTTGATTGTAAAAATATGATCTGTTGTTCTATAACCGGACCTGAAGCCAGCTTGAAATGGATTGTATAAGCTATTTGTTTCCATATAATCATTTAGTCTCGTCTGCAAAATAGATGTAAACAGTTTTCCCAGACAGCTAGTCAGACTTAAACAGCGATAGTTGTCGCAGTCGTAATAGCTGTTATTCTTATGTATAAATGATACCATTGATAGGTTCCAGTTTTGAGGGAATGTTCCTTCTTGTAATATTCTGTTAAATAATTTTACGATTGGTAGTAGTACTACTTCACCGTCAAACTTAATAAATTCATTCAGTATCATATCTGAACCAGGTTGTTTGTTATTTTTCAATTTATTGATGTTTTTCCTTACTTCTTTACAAGTGAATGCAAAATCAAGGGGAGTATTAGTTGATTGTTCTAGTTCATTTATATTCAAATCAGGGTATGAATTTGAGTATAATTTAGTGAGATAATTGTGCCAATCGGGAATATCAATAGGATTTTCATTTGTTTTAGTTTTGTTGTTTAAGCGATCAAGAGTATCCCAAAACATCTTCGGATCGTTTTCATGTAAATCATCTAATTGTTTTATCATTGAGTTGGTAAAGGATCTCATCTTAAATTTCAATGATTTCTTGTATTCTTTTTTAAGTCGAAAAAAAGAATGTCTTAAATTGCAATTTGTTGGATTTTTTTTAAGTTTCTTTCCAATATTTCTTAATTCTTTTTTCATTTTTAAGCAGTCTCCATCATACCATTTTTTCTTGTATACTCTTTTCTTTTTGTTTGGTTTGAAGTGTTTAAATTGAGTGGATTTGTTTGCTGCTGTATGAATGATGTTCGTGAGGTTTTCTGTTAACTCATTGATATGTATAGTGTCACTCTCAACATTATTTAGGAATGAATTAAGTAGTAATTGAGATTCTTCATCTGCTAATGCAGCCATATATTTCATTTTAGTATCTTCTTGAATGGTGAATTTACCAGGTAGTGTTTTAAAGTTTGAGGCTGGTTTAGTTGTACTATAAGGTGTGTAATTTACCTTTAAAATGCTTTAATTACACAGTGATCAGATAACTCGGTTGGTGGTAGAACATTAACAAATGAAAATTTACAGAACAGATTATCCGATGCTATAAAATAATCTATGACACTACTTCCTCTTGGACCGTAATATGTATAATATCCTAATGAGTCACCTAGCATTTTCCCATTTAGTATTCTTAATTGTGATTCAATGCAAAGGTCAATTAAATTATGACCATTTTGATTGATAATACCATCGCAATTATTTCTAATTGGTTGTTCAGTATCGTGTTGATCATTTGGTCCATTTTTCTGGACAGTCTTTCCATGATATTTTATAGTTATCATGTTTCCCTAGGTTGTCGTAATAAAATACATCCAGTGCTTTGATCTATAGGACCAGTCTCTCTCGTGAAGTATAGAAAGCTACCATTTTAGCTTTTTGTTCGTATAAGCAATTATCGATCTCCTCAAATAAACATTTTTTAGCCTTTCCAGTTCTTTTATTTAGAGTCACGGGTAAAAAGTCTGCAGGGTAGTTTTTTTCGAATGTTTTAGGGATTTATTGAATTGGATAGTTTTTATCCCTGCACCGTCTAAGCACACGATTTCTTCCATTATTGCAGGTTTTGATTAAAACGAATTACCTATTGATATTAACAGGCATATTTATGATAGTACAGTTGATATGGATTTCATCACCATAAGTAGATAACAAAAGATTCCAACTGCCGACATTAACCCTGGCCCAGGTCATGAGTTCAGAGGTCGGACGGAAAAAGATACGAATATTCAAACTCATGATAGATCTATTCCAAAATATGATGTACAAGATGTTCATGTAAACTTACCCTCTCCTGTCCCGACCTTCAGCCATGTTGTCTATATCGTCAAGCCCGATCTACAGTACCCACTTTCTGAAAAGAGGTCATTCAGACATTTTCTGATAATCGTTTGAAATCGAAAGTAGAAATATCCGACCATTGTGAAATTATGTATTTTTTGTTTCCTTTTTTACTGATCAAAAACTTTGTCAAGCTGAATGTAAATCATATTTATGAGAGAAAATTACATAAAATCGTCAACACAAATTATATCAATAGTTAGATATCTAACACGTAGAAACGGTTAGTCATACGTCTCTAAATATAAAACAATGATATAGAATCTACCTGTAAAATAATCCGCCTAGATTTTAATGTAAAACATTAATAAGTTAAACAATTAAATATTACCATTTAATCCAATCAATCTCGGAAATACTTAATTTACTTCTTTATTTCCTCAGTATAAAATGTCCGCCATATCGTGAGTAGTTACCAAATACGTATTTTCCGAAAATGCAATGGCTTATTGATCGACCGCAAGTCTACTTTCGATTTCCATATATAATACCCATGTTCTATTTATAGCTACAAACTTCCACACAAAAACCGAACTGTTTTCGACAAATTTAACTTAACCTAATCAGTAGTGACTATGGATTTCTGAAAAATGATTTATCGTTTAAGTAATTATTCCATGAGAACAATAAAAAATTGATAATAAACTTGATTAAAGTAAGCATTCTGAATCAGTATAATATTTATTAAAACTGTAGAATAAACTGTACATTGCGATCGTTCGTTTAATCATTTAAATCATTACTGTATCATAATCTAATGATTTGATAGATCTATATTGCCCTGATAATTTCCGAAATTTAATCAGTGTTGTCCTAATTAATCAAATTTTCATGTATACGAGGGTCAGTCAAAAATAACTGAGTTGCTAAATTGGACTCCACTGGTCGTAGATTCAGAATTTTATTTAAAAGAAATCGTTAAATCAGTGATTACTTTAAAAGCACAATGGCCAAGAATGAACGCATGTTAAAAAGATTAACAAAATGTAGTAAAAGTGTTGCTAGGCAACAAAATAATGCTGCATTATACAGCAGCTTCAATCCCTGTCGTCAGTGATGCTCTTTAATTGCTTGGCAACTATTTATTTTTAAAAAGCCTTTACGTTATAGTTAGAACATATTAAGTAAATTTTAATGATTAAAAAGGGCGGAGCGAGCGAAGCGAGTCCTTTTTAGTCATTAAAATTTACTTAATATGTTCTAACTAACTTAGAAGGGAGTCCTATATAGCTCTATATGACAATGATAAAAACACAATAATTTAGCGAAAACTTGTGCATTTTAAAGCTTAAACTCTCGGTTATTTGTGGCTGACCCTCGTAGTTTGTATACATAAAGATATTTGATATTTGAACGTGCGTATATATAGTCTGATATCTAGCTCTAAATGCGTGTATGTACGTGTATGCAGGCCTAGTATGTATTGAGCGTATGCTTATTGTAATATATCAGTTAGATTTGCTGTTAAAATTTTTGTGGTGAATCTTTGTGGTGAATCAATCGTTCAAGAGGCTGTTGTTCATCAGTTCATCTACGGTCTGACCGGGCTAATAATTGGTATTTTAAGATGTTTGTTAATTTGCGCATTAGTGCTGTTATACTAAATTAAATGTCTTATTTAAATGAAGCACTAACAACCCTTAAAAACAATGCATTAACAACATTCTATTAGTTTTATGTGTGTAAATAATATTTAAGTTAGTAATGTGATATGTTTGTTATTATGGAGTGTTTATGTCTCTTATAATTCAATGATTGAATGGTTATGTACATTTGAACTGTTTTATTCTATGTAAAGTTATATATATAGTATGTACATTAATGAGACTATGATACGTGTAATAAAGAATATATACGTGTAATACTGTAAACTACGTTAGTCATTAAAATACACCAGGTTTACTTCTAAGAGAAGTAACCGCTGCTTGAAATAATTATCAATACACAACAAGAGTTATTTCGCCTTACGTTTAAACTATACAACGTTATTTGTAAAATATTCTCCTATTTTTTGTCAGCATAATTTCTGACTTATAGAGACTACCCATATTATCATATTATCCTTACAACCGGGCGAACCAGCAGTTACCTGGAATCACGCACGTTAATTAAATGTATATGACACTCTATATTAACGTAAATATGGTGTCGCTTACAGTTTACAGTTTATTTTCGAAATTAAGGCATAATGCCCATGGATCATGTTTACAACAATGTATAAATACATATATAAATACGCAAACAAAACAATCATATCCACACAGACACACCTATACACTTGCATATATCGATCGGCCGATTAACAATAATACCGCGGTAAGCGTAAAACGCACTAGTCCAATTCTACCCTACTTTATTTAAGACCTCATAATTTTAATATCTATCATTCGATTTTTAATATTTAAAGCTTGTAATGAAGCAGAGATATATGTCTGTCTTTTAATACAACATTCATCACGATACCCTAATTATTAAATCCACGGCGACGAGTAAGAATCCGTCCCGCGTAAAAGTAAGTTTAAAATGTCCCGTTTATTACCAAATAAAAATTCAATCAACGGTCGAAAATCATCAAATATTAATTTCTTTTTTTTGATCGATTTTTTTCATTAAAGCTTGTTTTAAAAGCTAATACTTTAAGCTTTTATAAAATGTAAAACTTATTTCTAAAGCATTTGCGAGTTGTCGACCGCCAACGATTTTTATTAAACTTCGTGCATTTGTGTACTAATTATTGCAAATAAATTTTCAAAATGGCCGAATCACGTCGGCACTCGTTCGGATGCGGAAAATTAAATCACTCGTGCTACGCACTCGTGATTTAATTTTTCCGCATCCGAACTCCTGCATGTGTTTTATTCACCGACAATAAACGCGAACAGATTTTTATTTCTTAAATAAAAGTCAACTATCGTTGCTTTGACCATATTTAACCACTTAATGTCTCTAGTTGAACTATGGTGACCGTGGTTGGCGCCAAACCTCAGCCTAAATCACTTTGCCGAACTGCACGCGGCCTGTGTTCGATTAACTCAACCCTGTATGATCCACATTCGACCTTGTTCTATCTCATCAGTATCAGTTCCGTACTCTGATTGGCTATATCAACACCACACTCGGTGTGTCATTGATTTCATCTGGAACTTACTCGATTTCTACACGAGCTCTTTTTACCTATAGTACACTTAACGCTGATAATCTTTTTTAAAGATAGTTCCTGTTATCTTTGGAATTTCTCTGTATTTGCACGATAACACCAACAAACAACAACAAAGTCTGAAGCGTTACAATGATGTATATTTATTATATATAAATGTTAAGAACAAAAACTCTGAATAAATGTGGATAAAATAAGGACAAATAGTAAAAGTAACATTAATACATAATACGATATTATAAGTAACTAATATACAGTTTCACTCTTGTCAGAAATATCAACGTCAGCTTAGTTAATATATTTATCCGAATATATAATCTACATTGAAACAATAGTACTTCCATTACCTCCAGTGTTGGAGAGCTAATATAAATGTGCAACCAGAGAAAGCATAAATACATGTACATATCAGACAAAGGATAGAAAGAAAACCTTCCCTCAATTACCCCCAATGGGTGTTTATTCAGCAGCGTTACATACCACTGCCACAAGAAACTGACCCCAAAGGAATACTGGTACTTCCTTTTATGAGACCTCCTGACTTCAAAGATTGCAAAATAGTGCATACTTTCTATCAATCGGAACGGTCCGTACGGCATTTATCGCTTCCTGACGTCGCCAGATAAAATATGATTCTACAGCAGAATTGTACGAGGTGCTCCGAATGACTTTCTATGAGACGTAAAACCCAACCCTGAATATGATAATAGCAATGACTTATAATAATTAATTATTTAGGAAATCTCCAATTAGTCACTATATTAGTCATAAGTATCAACAATGTTTCAGCATCGAAGAATGCAAATGTATCTTCTATAACACAACTATCGGACTCAGTGGTCAAAGTTATCACAATTGTACCAGCAACACCGCTATCCGTCACAGCTGCTTCCATTCTGTCCAGGTTGGTTGGATCAGGGTAGTTCAACCTAAAATAGAACATTTATAAGTTGGGTGATACATGTTAACAGGGGGGGGGGGGGGGGGGGGGTGGGTAACAAAATGTAGGCCGACTAAAATCATGAAAGTAAAAATTAATTTTAGAATAGTTGTTAACTGTGGCATTTCGTTGGTGGGAAATGAAAAACAAGCAGAAGGTACAAAATGTACGTTGATCTAGAAACAGTTTATTCAAGATATTGAGCGAAATATAGCCCGAACAACACCATACATTAGTATATCATTAGATGGGTCTGTCCATGACAAATACTATGACATAGGGGTCGTGTTCGCAACGACATCTGATATATTAGGCAAACAATAAATTAAGGTGGTAAGGATGAGCCCCGATTTATATCACAGAAACCACATAATTATACAAAGATTATACAGTATTATTGATATGCTTTAAGGACGGGAATCTCCATGGTTATATTTATACTGAGATATTTAACAATGTGTAAAATAAACAGGACTGGGGACTACACCCCAGGGACCACCATATATTTCGAAACATGAGTCATACAATGACAAACAATCATGACATATCTTTCAACTTTTGACAGCTAAAATATAAACTTTCGACGGTTAATTTGATTACTCGTTCAGTTGTGTATCTAGGGCATTGTACCGTGTTATTGTTATCAGTATATTTTTCTGTGTTCAGTACTCGGCTGTTTAAGTTTATTGTTGCCTTAGCTGGTCGTTTTTTATTATCTTGTTATGATATCTGAAATGCAGTTGCACCTGTTGAATTGCATTTTCCATGTAATATTGTTCAGTTATGTTGGACATTATAGCGTGTGCTTGTGGTCTTTGTGGCTTTCTTTCATTATGTGTGTGTGTCACTTTTATGCATTTCGTGTTCGGTTGTAACAGAATAATGCTGCCTTCCCTGTCCGATATTTCAAGGTTTGGAATCTCAATTGATAAAAAAATCATTGAGACTTCCATCAAGGTCCCTAAGGTAATGACCGTGTGACCTTTCTGGTATTTATTCCAGGAATATCTAAATAAAAGCAAAAAACACCAAAATCACCTGAACGTTCGATATAGAGAAAATTAATTAATAGTGACGAACTTTAGCATCCGGTTGTTTTTTTCATATTGTAAGTAACTTTTATTTCAGAACATACCTTTTAAGAGTATTGCAATGTCGCATGCTTCAATTGTTGAACATACACCTCAAAGACACGTCGTGCCACTTTATACACGCTATGTTCATGACAAACAACCATAACCTTCAGAGGAGTGTACTGTTGGCGTTTCAACTTGTCCTGACAGAATTGTCGGTATGTTTCCATGACTACATACGAGAACATCTCTAGCTCACTATCTTTCCTGGAGTCTGAAAGTCAGTATTTCAAAACATTATACCTCGCCTCAATTGCATTTAACTGTTTCTTTGTTATTCCAATCAGTCAATATATCCAGCGATAGACTGACTGACTGACTGGGGCAGCCAGTTCAAAGAATACACGGAATGATATTTGACCAGTTGAGACAGTCCAAATAATGTCATAGGGTCCTCAGTGATGTGAACTATTTCTTTAAAAGATTATATGAAGTCAGACAGGGAAGGCAGCATTAAACATTGTTTGTACATATAATGGTCACATACTGATTCTTATGCATTATTACCTTTACCAAACTAGTCAACTGTCAGCTATAATTCACTTAGTAGATTAGGAGAAATGCTTTACAACTATATACACAACGACGATAACACAAGCGTTTGTTTGCAAATAGAAAATGAAATGCATTTTCGAAGGCCAGTTCTGTTCCATCTTGTGCATAATCGCTTTTAATGCATTTACTCTTTCAATCTACGCCAATATCAAGCGGCCAGTTGACTGTGCAGTGTTTATATTATTCATGTTTATTTATTGATAAGTATATACTGGCAAAGGAGATAATACCGGCCAGAAATCGCTTAAAAAGCTTCCCCTGAAGTTAAAAATCGATTTGTAGTCAGATTTTTTTTGTGTTTACACCAACCTGTGTTTTTGCTAAAAATAGATTTCCAAAATATGACGTCACGTGAACCACCTAATATGGGGCCCAAACAGGGGCACTTTTGGCGCTATTTCAATGACGTAAAGTAGATATTACCGGACAGTCGTTTTCGAATATTTTTCGATGGATTTTTAGTAAAATATTACCAAATATGTTTAGAATAGGATTCGTACTTCACACTAATGCAAAGATATTGATGATTTCCGTAATTACAGCTCGTGACGCACGCAGAATCCTACCAGGGGGCGTTTTGTGAGAGGTTAAAATCCGTTTTAAACCGTACTGTGTTTACCGACCAAAACTCGAATAAATCGATTAAAAAACAACCCGAAGTCTTTCAGATTGATGGGCAAGATGGGAAAAATGTTACTCAACATATATCCGTCGACGAATTTCGCCAATACCGCTGAAATAAGAGCGGGACGAAAAAATCGCGAGACCTTCATAACAGCAATTTCAACCTTACTCGATAACCGCTCGGCCATCGTCTCAACATAGAAAATCATTTCTATTAATTTTACAGTATAAAATAAATCATGCAGGCGCCACTTTTGCGAATGCGCACACCATTGTTTTCCCTCACGTCGCTTATGTCAACAATGCAGCGGCGGACGATATTTTCGATGAATAAGTAATGCTTAGTTTATCTTGAATATTTTTATTCTACCAGGTTTCGTTTACTCACGATTCTGAGTGATTTGATACAAAGATAAATGAATTATTTGACTAAATAAAGCGTCTGGACCGTTTGTCCGGAAGTATCTACTGTCCGGTATTATCTCCTTTGTAGTTATCTTCGGCGAATTATATATAACTAAATAAACAAACCTATTCCAAATATGGGTATTGCAACCGAGTCTATCTTCTGGTCATTATCCACAGCTTTCAACACATTAGTAACTGTTTTAGCTAGACTGGTTTCCCTTTCCATTTTTGGTTTTCTTCTCTCATCATATGGGTAAACTGCGTGCAAAACAAATTTAAATCCACAACCATAACCGTGTACTTTCAAAACGCTTCCGACTGTTTGTCTTGATTTAAAGAATCCGTTCTTTTCCTGAATAAATCCCATCTGATATATAAGTTTAGATTCGATCATTCGGCCAATAAAGCCAACACATCCCGTCTGGTCAACAGGAACAAGTACAGCTGAAGTGTCCGTTACAAGATCAATGTCTGTATTCCTCAAAATCAGTACATTGCTGTTTGTATTGCCCATAAAATAAAATTCATACTGGTTATCATGTGAACTACTTTCAAACATTAATGGCTCGGGTAGTTCTCGTGATTTAGGACTGACTTCACCAGTATACGTTGTCGTGTTCGTTCTAGCTCCGCTAACAGCCTTTGACAAAAGCCTTTCCTCACATGTACCCTTTATAGCATGTACGCCTACGGTATCCTCCTTTATGCCAATGGTGGATTTAGTTTCGGAAGCCACTTGGTCGACTTGATGTGATGCATTCTTATCACCTTAAATAAATAAATTAATTAATAATGGCATTCGACTACATAACCATTACGGGTAAGTTATATAGTAGTATTTAAAATGTCCATAAACTTTTCAGTCGCAACTTTAACTGATAAATTTATGACTTGAGGGTAGAACATATGTGGCATCTACATATATTGTATCCTAATATAACATGTTTACATACTAGTTTTTATCTTATGGGACGCATTGGTGAACATTGTCTTACAATTGATAATAATGCACATTGTTTATCAATCAATATTATAGTTCGCCGGAGATAACACTAGCCTTGGTTTACAAATAAAAATGAAAATTAGATACATTTTCGATGTTCTTTTTTGTTCAGTCTTGTGCATATACACTTTTAATGATATACTCTTTAAATCTACACTGATAACTGGCGCCCATTCGACCGTGCAGTGTTTATAATTTGCTTTGTTTGTTTATTGATCAGGCTAGAGTTATCCCCGGCGAACTATTGCAGTATTTGTTGAACAAAATGTGTCATATACAGTAGATTAAACCGGTAAATAGATAAATAAAACT
Organism: Spisula solida; assembly: GCA_947247005.1. Taxonomy (NCBI): domain Eukaryota; kingdom Metazoa; phylum Mollusca; class Bivalvia; order Venerida; family Mactridae; genus Spisula; species Spisula solida. The sequence continues at coordinate 46,698,409 of OX365956.1, forward strand.
ACACGAATGATCTATAAACAAAATGCACACTATCACTGATAACAGAATGTAGACGACATGTATATCATATTGACGATTAGTCTGGTACCCGTCCTTAATCTTACAATAGTTTTAACCTTTTCAAAGGCAATTTAGATAATCTTCCTAAAGCGCGTATTTTTGGTGTAGTTTCGATGAGACTTTGTATATCACTGGAAATATGTAAAGTCTCTTCAATGGCACAGGTTTTATCATAACGACACAATCAGTTGCTACCGAACCTAATCTAATGACATCCAAGATTTGTGGACGAAGTGACGATTAGACATGTTATCACATGACACAACATTTGAGGTCAAGTACAGAAGTCGCAAAATGTGAATGTATACGTTGTTGCAATTACAATTTATCAAACACATGAAAATTTAGAAAATAAATTTGGAAAATAAATCTCAATTATTTACTATGCACTTCTACATGCACAGTGTGCTACAGTTGCGGATGGGATTCATTTTCACTGAATTCAAAAATTCACCTGCTAATTTAAGCGTGCCAGAAATTACGTGTAGAAACAAAACATGCACGTTACCTGATAGGATACACACTTCTCCAAACGTTCGTGATTCCTGAATCATCTCCATAAGATGTTTGTTTGGTTGAAATTCATACTTTGTAACAACATTTTGGTTTCCCAGTGAACTCATCCTACGTCTAATATTTTCTACGGTGGGTTTAATTTCAAGGGCTGCAATAAACAATTGATCGGCACTCTCTGGATTTTCTAACTTCATCATACATAGTTCAAGTTCTTCACCAACACTGTCTAATTCCGAAACACGTTTCTCTAATTGTGTTTCGTTTTCAAGACGTAATCTCTCTGCTGTTTCTAAAGCGAGTTCTTCTACTGCAGCAACGTATGAGGTGAACTTATCTTTAAACGACATCACACCATCAACAGCTGCATTGTTGATAACAGTTGCCGTCTCTTGATCTTGTTCAACTTGTTCTGTATATTCACTATGGACGTTTTCTAATCTTTGTATTTCTCTCTTCAGGCGTGTTTCTTCTCCGCTGTCTTTAAACGTTTTAGCGGCATCTTCGATATTTTGATGTTGGCAGTTTCTGTGTTCTGTAAAAAAACACTCCAAACAGCCGACTACTTCATCACCAATGCAGTGATATTTTATACTCTGATTTGGATGACGTTTACATGGTTCGAAGGAGGTCTTTTTGTTGCTATTCTCGGATAAATCATCAAGCAACACATGATGTCTGCAGGTTCTAGCTCTCGAGTGTAGGTCAAAACATGGCCGGCACATATAATCTCCACATTCATCACAATAGCCATCAGAAACACTCGATTCACACAAATTACACAACTGTGTGATTTGGTCCGAGCCGGAATCGGCCACCATACAAGTCGCCATTATTTAGCTTATTGTTAAATCTGAATGTTTTTATTTATGTTCATTGTCAATACGTGTACTAACCGAAACTAGAGCATTAAATGTACATGTAGGTAAACTGTCCATTCAATATCACAATTTATGGAATGTCCATTTAATAATTCTTAAAACGTTTCCGATTTAAATACATGTAAGTAGAAAAATATATAGTTCTTTTTTAAATAGTTCAATATATCCTCTATCTGAATATTACTGCACTTCTGCTCGACTAGGCGTATTATCTCTGGAATGACTCGGTGCGTATGGTGTTTTCTACTCGATTGTAAGACCCTGATAACCATGGCTAGTTCGCTCTTATTCTAGTTTCATCTGCGCCCTTTTGAAGCTACCAAAACGCAAATACTAGTATGGGTTTTAGCGCCTAGAGATACGCAGATAATCGAACGAGACTAGACAATAGCCTAGTTGGCAAATATACCATAGCCAATCTTATTCGATTTGTGTCTGACTCGGGGGGGGGGATAAACAAAATGCACCATCGTTTTATTCGGCGTGGGATGCACCAATTCATGCAAAGTTGGTTAATGTCGTAAAATGATAAATATGAGCTAATGACTTGTGCTGACATACATTATAAACTATTTCTAGTAAGTAGTTGGTTGAAATACTCCACAAAAGTGCGATTTGGTCACAAAAACACTAAAATTCATCAATAGTGTGAAATACACCACGGCTTTTTGTGCTCGTCTCGACATTTTGGTATTAATGTTCTCAGAAAATAAACACAAGCATAATTTTATTATACACCACTGGAAAGCGTGTTTTGAGTAGCATATGATAGGGTATGTAACATTGTTTAAATTCCGTACTCACCTTGAAATAATAGTCCCAAAACGATAATATTCGCGTCTACGCGCCATCTTGTTTTAAATTAGGGTCACGTGTTTATCCCCCCTGTGACTCAGCTTGACGTTTTGTGGTAATGTGATATTTTAATTTAGACGATAAAATATACCAATTACCTTTGCAGTGATCTGTGTACAGTTTTATCAAAGCTCTTACGGAAACCATCAACTTACGACCAGAATTTAAATGCTATATAATTGCAACTACAGTGTGTGGTAAATGGATCTTCAATACTAATTAAGTTAGTTAATGAAGTACTACAAACCATATCTGTTTCCAATGTGTATTTATTAAAGAATTACAAAGACATTAAATTTGAGCGTAAATTTAAGATTTCCGCAAGTGCTTTGATAAAACAGTACCCTTCATGCTAAGTTCAGTAGTGCCCCTTCACAGTATTGTTTCATAGTGTTGTCTGGATTGTAAGTGTGGCCATGTTTTGGTGTACCGTAAAATTAGTTGAAGCTTACTACAACATTTGTCACAGTCCATACCAAATAGGAAACCCTATAGTTAACTTTCTTTCATGTATACACTCACGGACTTTAATAAACGCCTCACCTGACTCAAACATTGTTTTTATTATTTATCTGATTGAAAAATCATTTTGCGTGTTTGTTAATCAATCTTTCCTACACATTATTCAGTTTAGTTTCAAAAATTGTAAAAAAATAATATCGCGTAATTAAATGAGGGTATCCTGCTTACAGTCACTACAAGGAATTGTGTGGGATTTTGAATATCGATTATTATAAAAATGACTCACATGAATAAAAACCCAAAAATGATTTAAGTTCATTATTTAATAGACAATAATCATTGTACATACAATCCACTTTACATTAGAAAAAATAAAGTATTGTTACAAATGAGGATAGTTTAATCACACTCATCACAGGCGATTGTGTGGGATTTTAGTATCGACCGTGTCAACCGTTTACCCTAATACACTATTATGCGAGATGGCATAGAAGCACACAGTCGTCGAATACATCTTCGAGGAATATTATTCCACTCTTGTCGTTTAGCGTCAGATAGCTCCTGTAATGACCCTGATGCTGCCTGGGTAACGTTTACGTAGACGTCGACCAATTTCATCCAATAGTTGCTCAATGGGGTTTAAGTCAGGCGACTTTGAACTTTCATGAGTGTATGCTATATTCGATATTCAAAATCCCACACAATTTCATGTAGTGACTGTAAATAGGATACTTTCATTTAATAACGCGATATTATTTTGTTACAAACTAAACTGAATTATGTGTAGGAAAGATTGATTAACAAATACACAAAATGATTTTTCAGTCAGATAAATATTAAAAGCAATGTTTGACTTTGAGTCAGGTGAGGCGTTTTTAAAATCCGTGAGTGTATATTGTCCACTCTTTATACTTTTGTGTTTATAAAACAGAATTAGGAAAATTACAAAAAATAGTTTTGTCAACGCGCGTTGTCGTTAACTGTTCGTTTCACTGGTTGTTTGTATTACTCTGCTGTTCCTCATTCACTTTTGCAACTTTGAAGTCCAGCATAAGACTGCTTCTTGGTTATGTTGATCAAAATGGCGTATGTGGACTGTTTCAGTTATCTGCGGCTTTAGAGGTGTTCTCGTGTTTGGTCGCCATCATTGTGACACGTTGTTGACTCTAAGATAATAGATATCGGATAGGTAAGGCAACACTCAACTTAAACAGCTGAGCACAGAAAACATAAACTTTCTAACAAACAGGCACAGACAATGCCCAACACAGTCACAAAATCACAACATCCCACACCAAAGGTCTGCCGCCTCAGTCAGTCAAACAAAACCAGAGTAAAAAGCAGGTGATAAGAACATAACAAATGGACGACACGCACCACAAGGACAACCCACAACAGACACAGTATACATGCCATTTTGAAAGACATTTCTAAAAAGATAAAGATACTATAAGGTCGGACAGGAAAGGCAGCGCTCAACTTAACCAACGGAGCACAGAAAACATGACAAGGAACAATGCTCAACACACAACCGAACGAGGAAATGATCCGCCGGCCAAGTCGTAGCTGTCACAAATTTGAATGACCTAGTTTCAACAGTAAAACGGTTGAAATACCTAGTTTTAACGGTCTGAAGTCCTAAAAAGCTAAAAAATAACAGTATTAAAAAGCTGAATGCCATAGTTTCGGCTGAATGACCTAGTTTGAGCAATAAAATAGCTGAAAGACCCTGTCAAATGACATAGATTCAACAAGTTTAAGGCCTTAGCTGAATGGTCCAGCCTTAACAAGCCGAGCGCAACAGCTGTACGACCTAGCTCCAATAAGCTGAATGTACCCAGCCGAATGACCCACTTTAAACAATTAGTATGCCGAAGTTGAATAACCCCGTTTGAACAGCAACACCTTTTTTAGCTGTCTTAAGTCTTAAAGGGTTAAGAATAACAGTTAATGACAAATCCCTGAAACCGTACAAATAACCCTTTGATTGTGTAAACAAAAACGCAGACGCATATTTACCATTTTTGAAACATACTACAACATCTTATCGCCGATCACATGGCTTCTTGTTCAGCCGATACACAGCTAAAACCAGTACAACTGTAACATATAAATCGTATTTATTCATACACACGTATAACAGAATTTATTGTACAATAGTTCATCATCATATATTATCGTTATTAAAATTAAATTGCTGTCCTATTATATTTGCTAGTCTAATATTGAATTGTGTAAAAAAGTTTTCCAGTAATGTTCTAGTTTCAGGAAGCATTTCAGGACCTGCGTCAGCAACCTTTGCTGTAAGATCTGGCGAAGCAATATCATCCATGACAGCATCAGGCAAGGCGTCTGAAAAATGAAAATATCAATTTGAAGGTTTTTTATTTATTGTTGTTTTTTGCGTTCGATTAAGACAGTTGTATTGTGTGGTCGTTCCGTTTTATCAATGCCTAATTGGCCAATGGCGTCTAGTTTTAAGAGAAATGTAATTATGCATATATTTATAGAACATGTAGCTGTAGTTTCATAGGACAGGTAAGTGCTAGGACAAATTTCGCTGGCTTAGAAATGAGAAGGTCGTAAGTGCTGCTTACGACTTTATAAGACTATTAAATATCGTATTTGAAATCTGCATCACAATTTTCAAAAAAATCGGAACTGGTCATAATGACCAAACTTAAGTTGAAAAAGCTTGTCAGACAGTCTCAAAAAACCGATTTTATACTTACGACCTTCTCATTCTAAGCCAGCGATTTATGCACACAATATGCAGTACAAATGATTTTGTTATATGTAGTGTCGATGTAACGTAATGCATGGGTACAGGGTGATCCATTAATTCCGCACGTTAGTTAATGGTTATATAACTTCAACATCTTTAAAGCTACCATATTATATAAAACATGTAATTGCAGAGTATATGTGAAAGTTTTGTTCTGATCTAAAAACGGATATTTAACAATAGAATCCCTGTCTAAAGCAGACGTTAAATGTGACCACCCACTTTCTCTGAAACGAGTTTCAAACGTTGTTTTAAATTCTGTACATGACACTGTTGCATGCAGCTAGATAACTAGTCTATTTTCCCGACGAATCGAATGTTTTATTTCATTTGACATATCCAACAATATTCCTTCTTGAAGGCACATGTGTATTTGGACACACTTTTCAAGTTTCACATTAATCGCAGATTTTCCCAATTCATAATAAAGTTTTATGATTCGAGTTTGGAAATACTCAAATTTATGAAGTCATCGATGACTACATAACATCACTTTGACGGCACAATGCCAAATACTTTTTTCATTACAACAATACCAATTTTATATGTGTAAGTAAACAAATAGTGAGTGAAGTTATAGGCATTTACTTATGTGCGGAATTAATGGATCACCCTGAACATTAACAAACAGGTACAACCCCCCCCCCCGTTGCCAGTACAGATACAAAACAGGAGATGGAGATGCATTGGAATTGTCCTTTGCATTGAATAAACAGCCAACCCCAGGGTTGTAATAAGAAGAAACCTTGGCTAGTGACAGGCGGCATTAGTGGAATCTGGTGAATGTCTAATGTGCTAGATAGCACGACGTGAGTAATATACAGTACACCTACCGACTCCTAAAAATGAAAATATATCTTTTAAAGCTGATGTCATATTCTTCGAGCGTCCCTCCATAGTAGTCACGTGTATCTGATCTCGTGGAAATAATCTTAGAAATGGTGGAATAAGGAAGGCATATACCCCTGTTAACATATCACGCTGAAATATACCAATACAAGTACAATAAGGAAGGCGTATACCCCCGTTAACATATCACGCTGAGATAAACCAATACATGTACAAGATTCGGATATCCTATTTAATATTCGGCTACATGCTCGACTAAATAAGATTACCTTGTTTCGGTGTAGGGTGTCGTGATTTTGTAGTTGTGTTCGGGCAGTGTGTGTGTCTTTGTGTTAAAAAAAGTCGTCTAGTTGTCGTGTTAAGCATTGTGACGTGTAATTGTCGCATGTGATGTTTTTTCATGTTTTTTTCATGTTTTCTATGCTCGGCTGTTTAAGTTTCAAGTGCTACCTTCCAATCATTTATTAAGCCTAGGTCACACTCATCATTTTTTGCCTCGGCGATGTACTCCCGATGTACATTAATGAGTTACCGGTATCAGGACATCGGAAACAGGTCCATCGTGTTCTAAGGGAAGCTTGGGGAAGATATGAGACAATTTGTGATATAGGAAAAAAACGTGATGAATCGGATGGTATCGTAAGAAATCCGGAGAACATAGCCGAAGAGAAATTCCTGTGTTCGAGTTATATCACAATAACTTACCATTACGTTCCTAGGAAATGTTTGAATACATTTGAGCATATCGCTACACTTGCAACACGTTTTGTCAAATAAGTCTATTGTTCGTTCAACTTCGTAATGAAACAGTTTAGGTGATGGGTGTGGATGATGGTGTTTATAACTGTTATACGCTCTGAAAGTAACAACAACAAGAGTTAAACATGAGAGTTATGCCATTACATGGTACAATCAATAAAGGCATACAAAGCGAACGCACTCGTGGCACCCGAACTCCTACCCGCGTTTTATTCACCGACAAAATACGCGACCAGATTTTTATTTCTTAATTAATTCACGGTTTTCGCCAGCGTGTGAATAAATGACAAATTAACAAGAAATGATATTAATTTTCTATCATTTTATATTTGTAATTCATGACAATATATACAAACAAGTTCGTTAATAAATACTGATAATTGCACTAGATACTTAATGTCACCAGTATATTGGTATCAGGGTTCAATTAATACTAGATACTTACCGTGTGATTGTGTTACATAATGTCACCAGTATATTGGTATCAGGGTTCAAGTAATACTAGATACTTACCGTGTGATTGGGTTACGTAATGTCAACAGTATATTGGTATCAGGGTTCAAGTAATACTAGATACTTACCGTGTGATTGTGTTACATAATGTCACCAGTATATTGGTATCAGGGTTCAAGTAATACTAGATACTTACCGTGTGATTGGGTTACATAATGTCACCAGTATATTGGTATCAGGGTTCAAGTAATACTAGATACTTACCGTGTGATTGTGTTACATAATGTCACCAGTATATTGGTATCAGGGTTCAAGTAATACTAGATACTTACTGTGTGATTGTGTTACATAATGTCACCAGTATATTGGTATCAGGGTTCAAGTAATACTAGATACTTACCGTGTGATTGTGTTACATAATGTCACCAGAATATTGGTATCAGGGTTCAAGTAATACTAGATACTTACCGTGTGATTGTGTTACATAATGTCAACAGTATATTGGTATCAGGGTTCAAGTAATACTAGATACTTACCGTGTTATTGGGTTACATAATGTCACAAGTATATTGGTATCAGGGTTCAAGTAATACTAGATACTTACCGTGTGATTGTGTTACATAATGTTACCAGTATATTGGTATCAGGGTTCAAGTAATACTAGATACTTACCGTGTGATTGTGTTACATAATGTCACCAGTATATTGGTATCAGGGTTCAAGTAATACTAGATACTTACCGTGTGATTGGGTTACATAATGTCAACAGTATATTGGTATCAGGGTTCAAGTAATACTAGATACTTACCGTGTTATTGGGTTACGTAATGTCACCAGAATATTGGTATCAGGGTTCAAGTAATACTAGATACTTACCGTGTGATTGGGTTACATAATGTCACCAGTATATTGGTATCAGGGTTCAAGTAATACTAGATACTTACCGTGTGATTGGGTTACATAATGTCACCAGTATATTGGTATCAGGGTTCAAGTAATACTAGATACTTACCGTGTAATTGGGTTACATAATGTCACCAGTATATTGGTATCAGGGTTCAAGTAATACTAGATACTTACCGTGTTATTGGGTTACATAATGTCACCAGTATATTGGTATCAGGGTTCAAGTAATACTAGATACTTACCGTGTGATTGGGTTACATAATGTCACCAGTATATTGGTATCAGGGTTCAAGTAATACTAGATACTTACCGTGCTATTGGGTTACATAATGTCACCAGTATATTGGTATCAGCGTTCAAGTGACGTATAAGTTCAGCATTTACATGAAACTTTGTATCTTTCCTCGTTATGTAATACGAGTTATCAGTCATTGTATTTGAACTAAAATCCCCTGAAAGACAATGTACATGTATTGTTATATAATTATATTTCTAGATATTTTACGTTAATTAAGTTGTTGCACTCGACCACGCCGGGTATATAATCCCAACAATTCATCGATCTCTCAAATTCAGACATGAGTTTGTCATTTTATGTTTTGTAATCCACGAATTTATGGTCCCACAAAAAGGCATTTTTATCAAAATCCACGAAACTTAATACAGTAAATGGTATAATCCTGTGGCTGCATAAATGATTGTTGATGATAAGAGAATAAGTAACGCATAGGCGGAGATTGGGAGCTAGAAAAAGTAAAAATGCAACTAAAAGCTAGTTTACTGGTACCAGTAAATATTAAAGTATGCGTTTGTTTAGTCCTATCAAACCATTGTCGTTGCTTCTGTCCTTGATTACGTATTGAGTGATCTACTGAAGCATCTCAAATAACAATCTTAGCAAAAAGTCAGATTGGTTTTCTCAAATTTGTTAAAGTGTGCCCAGGATAACATGAAAGGCGGGAAATTTTGGTATAATCCATTTAGGTGGATTAATCAGGTGTGAATGATTTATCCGTTATGTATAGGTTATCGATCTTTTATTAGAATAATAAACGAATTAAGTACAAGTGAGCGAAGCGAACGCCGTACTTAATTCGTTTATTATTCTTATATGTGATCTATAACCGGCTTATAGTTTACCCGCCCCCTTTTTGGTGTCATATCCAATGCTTTTGTGTTGCAAACAATATCATGCCCATTGATGGAGTAATGAGGGTGACAAAAGGCAAGATTGTATGTACGAGGGATGATCAACAAATACGCGGGAAAATACTTTGAAATCTTTATAACATTGACCAATACTTAAAATAATTGGTCATATAAAAGATTGACGTATTACGAATACACAATGAACATAACTATAAAACATTAAACTCAAGGTAATATTTAAAAAAAAAGAAACTGTAACGTAGCTATGGTTACACATAGGGATTCGACCCGATAAAAATATCTTTCACATCTATACTATGAATATCTAAGACAGGGATCTTACTTTATGACTGACCCTCATATACCCAACTCAACATTATGTCCAATATTTGAAACAAGCCGAATACAATCATTTAATTTGTACTGCACACTTCAAGACAATATAATATTATACATAAAAAATACAACTTTTATCAAAACACGTACACAATGTCGCCTGTGTCGAGCATAGAATGTTCACAAAATGCGTAAAACGCGGTTTGATGACACAACCCTGCACAGACAGAAACTAGAAATCGGCCTTCGATTAGGAAGAGAAATCATTATTTACGCACGATCTCAGGATATTAGTACGACGATTTGATAGCGGGACATATTTTTTGCAACTTACCACCGCCCATATATTTCTGTTCCGCTTAAATAGACGATAATCCGACTTCAGGGAGAACTGATATTCAATTTCTAATATTTACATTCATTTCGACCATTTGTAGTATCACGTGACGGATCATGTGACAATATAGAAAATGATTGGTGTTCGGTAATACCATGCATTTCTTCAGCCAATCAAATTACTCGTAACAAAAGCCAGGCCGTTTTCTAGTTTCTGTCTGTGCAGGGTTATGTCGTCAAACCGAGTTTTACGCATTTTGTGAACATCCTATGCCCGACACAGGCGACATTGTGTACGTGTATTGATAAAAGTTGTATTTTTTATGTATAATATTATATTGTCTTGAAGTGTGCAGTACAAATTTAATGATTGTATTCGTCTTGCTTAAAATATTGGACATAATGTTGAGTTGGGTATATGAGGGTCAGTCATAAAGTAAGATCCCTGTCTTAGATATTCATAGTATAGACGTGAAAGATATTTGTATCGGGTCGAATCCCTTTGTGGTTACACTGGCCCAACTTCATCGCGGAGTTGGTACATATAACAGTATACATACTCATTTGTGGCACAATTCATAATGTATAATGCAGTAAAACGTTCTCCAAAATAGCTGTACAACTAGATACTCTTCATAGACATGTAAACCGAAAATTTCTGTATCGCACTCATTTTCTGACAACGACTTTGATGCAAATAGTTCTTAAACGGAATTTGACATTAAGACTTGTTTTTGAAATCATGAATGTAATATTATATCATTACATAATACATATTCGTAACCCATCCTTTAGAAAATTACAAAAAAATTGAACGCACCAATGATACGTCATCGTTTGCTACGTTCAACGTTGCAAAATATCAACATTTGGGCTGCATAACGTGGAGTGCTGTTGCCAAAGGAAATCGCATCCGTTCTGACTTTAGTTAATATTGATGATCAGTGGTGAATCAACTTGAAATACATTTATCTTCATGTATTGAAAATGTCATCCAATTACATTGACAAATAACGAAATTAGGGCTTTTTTCCTTGTATTTGTTGATCACCCCTCGTATATAAGCTAGTAATATGCTGATATAGGAATAACAGTACAATTTACAGAGAAGGTGGGTCTAGTTTTCCATATATGGAAACAGCCAAAGTGTCCTAATAAATGGATTTACTACATGATCCACTTACTAGATATTGTGCCCATTGCACTAATAAACGGATAAGAGGTCCAAAAAATTGAAAATCCCTGGCTTTTGATTGGACAAAGAAGTAGGGTAAACTATAAGTTTTTAGAAATGAACTGATCTGTTTTCTTAAGTAATGTGGAAAACCAACTTTCCAATAGTTGACAAAACCGATTCATGTTTGTAAACATCACGTTATCCTGGGCGCTCTATACGGACAATGCTTTTTGTGAAACTAATTGTGATATTATCATCGAAATAATCTTAACACTAAACAACAATATGGTATAATAATAATAATAATAATAATAATAATAATAATAATAATAATAATAATAATAATAAATAATAATAATAATAATAATAAATAATAATAATAATAATTTGCGCCCATACTGTTAAGGGGTTAACACTGCCACCCAGCTTATATTGGTTCCATTCCTAGAAAAGTCGCCAGTTAAACGCTGATATTGCACTAGTTGCTAAATAAGACAACAGCGAAAGTGTTAAAGATTTCTTAGCGTGAATTCTCACAACTTCTAAGATAGTTTTGTCTAAGAAAAACACACTTTCTATTTTAGTTGAATTTATATTTTAGACAATTCATCTTCTAACATTTTACGCCATAAAAAGAGTTAGAATTGTCTAAAATTATTTCTTTAGACAAAATTTAAGACGCTAAATGTAAATATGGGCACGTGTCTTTTTATCATTTTACAATATAAGTAAACACACACCTATTATAGCATCATGATAGCCATTTTGTTCGGATGGTAGAATGTCGCTCGATACTGCTTCATCAAAGAACTTCAGGTATGTAGATAGGGGTACCTGGTCTTGATCTACAAGGCAACATAGCATGATATACATTTTGTAAAGTACTTAATGTGTCTATAGGGCACGGGAAGCTCGCTACGCAATTTTAAAGATAATAGAAAAAAAGAAAAACAGCTACCAATTTTTTCCATGTCCTACTTAAGAAACAGTTCACATCACTGAGGGGCCTATGGCATTGTATGGACAGGCTAGTCAGCCCTAATGACGTATGTACGGGAAACACAAGGTTTTATCGCCCGTAGTCGAATTGAGTTTGAATAAAACTCCTGTTTGGTTTGTAAACACATAAATCGTGCTCCAATTGTCACGTGATTTGCACACACGCACGTTTCATTTCGCAAACATTTCAATCGCAACCCGTTTGTATACATGTAAATGTATGGTTAGCTACGCGTACATGTATTAGTACAAGTTTGTTTTGCAGTCTCTCTTTTGTTAAGAAACTATCGGCGTTAAATCCAATGTAACCTCCGTAGCTCAGTGGTTAGTGCGCTTGTCGTCTAATCTGGTGACCCGGGTTTAAATCCGGGCGGAGGCACTCATATGCCTGCCATATTTTAGCAGAAAGATGACTGGCAAATTAAGGTTATGCTCGGCATTTAACAAGTCCAAATAAACAAGCAGAAAGCAGCAAACACCTTTAAACTTAATGTACAAATGTCGAGTACCTCTCATCCGGAGTCTGTTAATCCATTGTATCTCTCTTTGTACATGAGACGATATTTGTGGATGTTTGGTCAGTCGATGATGTAAATCCTCGGTACCACAAAACGACACTCCGATGGCATAGAATGAAGGCAAGCAACGAATTCTGGAGTTATTAACAAAGCTCCTCTCTAGCCAGCAAGGATTTCTGAAGTTTCTGAGAAACGGTAACGCTTCCTGAAAAAAAGTAGATTCAGAGACTGAACGATTATGTCATGCTGTCATTACCACCATAGGGAAACTCTGTACAGCCAAATTACGCGGTCTTTTTAATATAACGGGCGTGAAACGCTGAAAAGAAGTATCGCTTTGTTTTGGTCATTACCATAAAAATGGACAACTTGTTGATTTTCCTCTGTGGGTAAGTAGCTGGTTCCATGTGGAACGTTAAGTTAGGATTGGGTAAGACACAGTCTGGAAAAACTGGTTAAATGAATCCGGCAGTCGTATATTAGAGTTACTGACGGTGCAGACTTAATACATAGGCTAACTGAATTCTCGCTAAAATGAGGCGTTCACTCCGCTAATATGTCAAATTCCTTCACAATTATCTCCCTTGACACACAGCTGTGGGGAATATTCAATGTACAAGGGAGACAATTGCTAGACTCTTCATGCGTTATACTGCAAATTCAGACTTTAGGACTGCTAGATAGATTGTAGACCATATTTAGAAATTGGCCGTCTAGAACCAGTCACCCACTATTATTATTGTTATTATTGTTATTAATATTGTTATTATTGTTATTATTGTTATTATTGTTATTATTATTGTTGTGGTTGTTGTTGTTGTTGTTGTTGTTGTTGTTGTTGTTGTTATTATTATTATTGTTGTTGTTGTTGTTGTTGTTGTTGTTGTTGTTGTTGTTGTTGTTGTTGTTGTTGTTGTTGTTGTTGTTGTTGTTGTTGTTGTTGTTGTTGTTGTTGTTGTTGTTGTTGTTGTTGTTGTTGTTGTTGTTGTTGTTGTTGTTGTTGTTGTTGTTGTTGTTGTTGTTGTTGTTGTTGTTGTTGTTGTTGTTGTTGTTGTTGTTGTTGTTGTTGTTGTTGTTGTTGTTGTTGTTGTTGTTGTTGTTGTTGTTGTTGTTGTTGTTGTTGTTGTTGTTGTTGTTGTTGTTGTTGTTGTTGTTGTTGTTATTATTATTATTATTATTATTATTATTATTATTATTATTATTATTATTGTTATTATTGTTATTATTATTATTATTGTTATTATTATTATTATTGTTATTATTATTATTAGTAGTATAACTCCAACGCGATAAATTGCAGTACAAAAACAAACACAATACTGCCTATATTTTTGTTATGGATTAAAATCAAGGACCGTAACATTTACCAATGAAAGCATTCAAACATTTGGCACAACTCATAAAGTTTTCATGCTCCTAAATATTCAGAAACGATAAATATAGCGGAGTTTGTGTTTGTTTTTGTATTGCAGTTTATCGCGCTGGAGTTATAGTAGTAGTATTATTATTATAGTGATGAGGAGAGTTACCGTATCCTCGGCAGTATCATCCACTCTGTTATAGGGTGGTCCTATATCTGGGTACACAGCTGGGCGTGGCTGTGAATCCCCTGGAACAACTTTTGTGTCCCCACCATCCTCTGTCCAACTCCTTGTCATGATATCTGTGATGAAACAAAATATACCAAATCACCGTATTCATATGCAAAATGCCCACCAACAATCTATTGGATGAATGAACAATAAAGACCTGCCACTTACCAATAGCTAGCTGGTGGGCACATTTGCATATGAATACCTCTGTATACAAACATGATCTCTCCTACAGTATAATAAGTTTGTATGGTGTCGGGTACGTCAAGCTTGTAAGTTGTACCCGGGGGTTATTTAAAAATAAGTCAATAATGTCACCACGGAATTGATAAATTGCAGTACAAAAACAAACACAATATTGCCTATATTTTTGTTATGGATTAAAATCAAGGACCGTAACACTTACCAATGAATGCATTCAAACATTTGACTCGCCCTGTCTATCCCTCACCATCTTCCCCCCTCTCTGCATACCCTCCTCGTCTACTCGCCCTGTCTATCCCTCACCGTCTACCCCCTCTCTGCATACCCTCCTCGTCTACTCGCCCTGTCTATCCCTCACCGTCTACCCCCTCTCTGCATACCCTCCTCGTCGTCTACTCGCCCTGTCTATCCCTCACCATCTACCCCCTCTCTGCATACCCTCCTCGTCTACTCGCCCTGTCTATCCCTCACCATCTACCCCCTCTCTGCATACCCTCCTCGTCTACTCGCCCTGTCTATCCCTCACCATCTACCCCCTCTCTGCATACCCTCCTCGTCTACTCGCCCTGTCTATCCCTCACCTTCTTCCCCCTCTCTGCATACCCTCCTCGTCTACTCGCCCTGTCTATCCCTCACCATCTACCCCCTCTCTGCATACCCTCCTCGTCTACTCGCCCTGTCTATCCCTCACCGTCTACCCCCTCTCTGCATACCCTCCTCGTCTACTCGCCCTGTCTATCCCTCACCGTCTACCCCCTCTCTGCATACCCTCCTCGTCTACTCGCCCTGTCTATCCCTCACCGTCTACCCCCTCTCTGCAGACCCTCCTCGTCTACTCGCCCTGTCTATCCCTCACCATCTACCGCCTCTCTGCAAACCCCTCCTCGTCTACTCGCCCTGTCTATCCCTCACCATCTACCGCCTCTCTGCATACCCCTCCTCGTCTACTCGCCCTGTCTATCCCTCACCATCTTCCCCCTCTCTGCATACCCTCCTCGTCTACTCGCCCTGTCTATCCCTCACCATCTTCCCCCTCTCTGCATACCCTCCTCGTCTACTCGCCCTGTCTATCCCTCACCGTCTACCCCCTCTCTGCATACCCTCCTCGTCTACTCGCCCTGTCTATCCCTCACCGTCTACCCCCTCTCTGCATACCCTCCTCGTCTACTCGCCCTGTCTATCCCTCACCATCTACCCCCTCTCTGCATACCCTCCTCGTCTACTCGCCCTGTCTATCCCTCACCATCTACCCCCTCTCTGCATACCCTCCTCGTCTACTCGCCCTGTCTATCCCTCACCATCTACCCCCTCTCTGCATACCCTCCTCGTCTACTCGCCCTGTCTATCCCTCACCGTCTACCCCCTCTCTGCATACCCCTTCTCGTCTACTCGCCCTGTCTATCCCTCACCATCTACCCCCTCTCTGCAGACCCTCCTCGTCTACTCGCCCTGTCTATCCCTCCCGTCTACCCCCTCTCTGCAGACCCTCCTCGTCTACTCGCCCTGTCTATCCCTCACCATCTACCCCCTCTCTGCAGACCCTCCTCGTCTACTCGCCCTGTCTATCCCTCACCATCTACCCCCTCTCTGCAGACCCTCCTCGTCTACTCGCCCTGTCTATCCCTCACCATCTACCCCCTCTCTGCAGACCCTCTTCGTCTACTCGCCCTGTCTATCCCTCACCATCTACCGCCTCTCTGCATACCCCTTCTCGTCTACTCGCCCTGTCTATCCCTCACCATCTACCCCCTCTCTGCAGACCCTCCTCGTCTACTCGCCCTGTCTATCCCTCACCATCTACCCCCTCTCTGCAGACCCTCCTCGTCTACTCGCCCTGTCTATCCCTCACCATCTACCCCCTCTCTGCATACCCTCCTCGTCTACTCGCCCTGTCTATCCCACACCATCTACCCCCTCTCTGCATACCCCTTCTCGTCTACTCGCCCTGTCTATCCCTCACCATCTACCCCCTCTCTGCAGACCCTCCTCGTCTACTCGCCCTGTCTATCCCTCACCATCTTCCCCCTCTCTGCATACCCTCCTCGTCTACTCGCCCTGTCTATCCCTCACCATCTACCACCTCTCTGCATACCCCTTCTCGTCTACTCGCCCTGTCTATCCCTCACCATCTACCACCTCTCTGCATACCCTCCTCGTCTACTCGCCCTGTCTATCCCTCACCATCTACCACCTCTCTGCATACCCTCCTCGTCTACTCGCCCTGTCTTTCCCTCACCGTCTTTCCCCTCTCTGCAGACCCTCCTCGTCTACTCGCCCTGTCTATCCCTCACCGTCTACCCCCTCTCTGCAGACCCTCCTCGTCTACTCGCCCTGTCTATCCCTCACCGTCTACCCCCTCTCTGCATACCCTCCTCGTCTACTCGCCCTGTCTATCCCTCACCGTCTTCCCCCTCTCTGCAGACCCTCCTCGTCTACTCGCCTTGTCTATCCCTCACCATCTACCCCCTCTCTGCATACCCCTCCTCGTCTACTCGCCCTGTCTATCCCTCACCGTCTTCCCCCTCTCTGCAGACCCTCCTCGTCTACTCGCCTTGTCTATCCCTCACCATCTACCCCTCTCTGCATACCCTCCTCGTCTACTCGTCCTGTCTATCCCCTCTCTGCATACCCTCCTCGTCTACTCGCCCTGTCTATCCCTCACCATCTACCCCCTCTCTGCATACCCTCCTCGTCTACTCGCCCTGTCTATCCCTCACCATCTACCCCCTCTCTGCATACCCTCCTCGTCTACTCGCCCTGTCTATCCCTCACCGTCTTCCCCCTCTCTGCATACCCCTCCTCGTCTACTCGACCTGTCTATCCCTCACCATCTACCCCCTTCCATATACCCCTACCCCCATCTTTTACCCACTACCTCACTCACCGCACCCACTATTCACTACAAACTCATGACGTGAAGTCGTACACTGCCGGACCTTTATATACACAGTGTAGATAGTCTCTTAAAATATCTTCTTTACATACACATGATTAAACTTTTAAGTTTGACAATTTTATATAAAAGACAAAATTAATATACCCGGTAGTTTTTATGCAATATTAATATAAAAGCGAAGTGAAAGCGGTATCTGATTACCGGTGGATATGTTGCATACTAGTACTATACTACTCAAAGTTTGATAAGGGTCAAGAAATCAATATTCCTGTCCGTGTTACATTTACTGAACAAGACCGGTTAAGAAAACGTTAAGATATCATCCAGTATGCTGCTAACTTTCAATAAATTCACGTGTTACATTTGGTATACATTCACATAATGCAGTCGTTTTCCAGGTCTCCATAGCTCAATGGTTAGCGCACTTGCAGTCGTATCTGGCGACCTGGGTTCAAATTCGGGTGTATGCGCACATATGCCCGCCATGTTTGAGCAGAAAGCTGACTGGCAAATAGAGGATATACCTGGCTATTTCTATTTCTATTAGAAAGGTAACTGATAAGCCCTATTGGCAGGGACCAAAGTGGCAAACATATAACAGTCATGGAAAATTGTGTCCCGTTTCTATTCCCGTATTGTGTAAGACCTAAAATGCCAAAAAAGGGACACATTCTGTTATTAGATAGACTTGAATGCAGCACAACCATTTTAAATGAGGTTGAGTTTATCAGCACCATCACATTTGATGCATTCTTTGTTCGTTTACAATATTACAAATGTAACATTATGCTTCTGAAATTACCATCAATTCATCTTATACAACTTGCGAAATATTCACAAGTAAAATTTTGAGTAGTACATATCTGACTACGTTACGTAAATTGTTTTACATGTACATGTAATACTGAAAGCAGGTCCTTTATCATGCAAATCCCCACTTTAAAGGTACACTGCAAGTTAATTTGATTTTGTATATGCAAACACGTCAGATAAATGAAATCTCCGTTTCGTGTCAATGCACATTTAAAGCTTAAAGAAGATTGAATTTAGAAAAAAATCTTATGAAAACAAATGAAACGAATATTACAGCTTCAAGATATGTATCATAATTATATAGTTATATATGACAGACAACCACGTGGTACTGTAGATAAAATTGTATATTAATATCACAGCGTATAATTCAATCACTGTATGACTTATTGTAAGCAAACGCATCTGATTTCCGATCACTTTATGACTAATTGGAAGACTATACAATTCAACGACCAACATGTATGCCTTATTGCGATAACCGGAAGGTGAATCGTTTACACACTTTGTATTACATATTATGAGACCGTGTATCACCGCGTATAAACCAAATCACTGTACGACCTATTGCAAGACTATATACAATTCAACGTGTACTCCTTATTGCCATAAACTGGAAGTTGACTCGTTTATACACTGTGGTGTATTTCAGTCAGCATTCGGTGATCATTCGACATCAGTTCCCGAAAAGAACGGATTACCAAGGATAATCATAAAGTTACAGTTACTGTATCACATCCAAGCTTGTACGGTGACGGTGTATAGCATTTATGTGCCGAGAGCCTGGTTGGTTGTCAGGACTTCATGTAACACTGTGCATGAAACTGTGGCATGGAAATGATATCAAAGAGTAGATGATATTTGATAAATATATTATTGGCGCCCCGATGGATCGGGGCGTCTGTATTGGAGGACTTTGTTATAATGAGCTGGAAGACAATTCCCCCATGGTGTCCCCGTGAGCCTCAACTTGTATGAAGTTTATGAACACTTCCCCGTGTTGAGCCTCAATTCGTAAGAAGTTCATAAATAATTTCCCGCGTGGAGCCTCAATTTAACTATATAATATAACTTTATTTGATTTACATACATAAATTCCCCTTACGAACCTCGCTGATCCGGCCGGCGAAATTACTTATTTGCATAAAGCTAATTGTGTCGCCCCCGGCCAATATCTCATTAACATGAAGGTACCGGCTGACCAACAGACCTTACGTAATCTTACATATCCTACTCCCCACAATTCATTGCTCTGCATTTACACCCAGTGTCCACAGCAAATAAACAACCAATCAGCGTATCGCTTACGAACAGCGGCTTCATATCAGTAAATACACTGGGTACACCGTCTATTTTTAGAACAGGAAAAACCGTTACTCGGCACGGCTCTTGAATGGCGTATTAGAGTTTCTATAAATACATGTATCTACCACATTGTAACTATAAAACCCAAGAAGTGCAGCGTAGAGATTAAGATGTGCCACGTTCAGGTTTCTCTGAAAAGATTATTCAACGAAACAAAATAGTCGGTACCAATTTTGAAAACCACGTACAAAGTAACAAATGAAAAATTGATACCGACTATTTGTTTAATTGAGGGTCATTCAATATACAATGCGATATAAATTGAATGACCCGTACGTACTGCATATCAGCGACATTATAGCTATCCAGCTTTTTAATGCACAACTTTGACCGACCCTGCAGTCTACATTGAAATGCTATATCTTAAAACATTTCATGGTAAATGGATATGCCCTGGAAACTATTTTTGGAATAGCTAAAACTTGTCTTAGATATAGATTTCAGTCGTTCTGCCAATGGAGAGATGTGTCTATACAGATTTGAACGCATTTGCTTTTACATGTATCTAGACACTTAAAATGGTTTCTATACAGATTTGAATTAGCTGGTAACTCACTGGTCCTCGGTAAAGTTTTTGAGTCTTGGTAGACTCATCTTCTACATCAATTGTTCTCGATTCTTGCTATACGTATTTGAATACATCTAAGCGTATAGACTCATGAATAAACTTGACATCTGTATAGATTTAGTGTCTAGAAAGCAATTGATTCTAGTGTCTATAAAGATTTAAATAATGTTGCTTCTAAACAAATACATTTGGTTGTCTATACAGATTTGGCACGTTCTATGTGTCATGGTTATGCAACACATATGTCTTGTATTGTAATAGTTTTCTGATTATAAATAAAACAAAGTTCATATACCTGTTGTATTTTATTCTTGTTTTTTTAACTTATCATATGGAAACTTTCAAATTGATAGCAATGCCTTTACACTCAGCTTTGTTTGTTAAATTTATACAACCAATGAAATAGTATGCACCAAATATGGAATTTGCACATACTGAATTGCTATCGGATATATAGCTATACAAACTTTACACACAATACACCATTTGACTATTACATTATACTAATTGCCAATAAACTGAAATTAGCATTATGAAGTTACTACACATCACATCACACTGAAATGAGTTGTAAATGATGTGAATCTGCATTGTTTGCCATTTGATAAGATTAAATGAATAGCATGCGTATATTTATAAAACATGCTTGTACAAGAGGATTAAGGTACAAACTAAGATCCTTAATATTCAAGATGAAAATATATTTTTTGTATTTCACTTTTGCCATTATATTTTGAAAAATACAACACCTGCTGTTTCTTATAAAGATCAATCATATAAGTCTTTACAGTTTTCAGAACTTCTTTTATGGCGCCCTTTGATGCTTTGCATCAATGGTTATCTTGTATATAGTATATGGCGACTACCGGGCGGCACTGAACAGCTGTCATGGACAGTATCCTAACCAGTATTCTAACCAGTATTCTAACCAGTATCCTAACCAGTATCCTAACCAGTATTCTAACCAGTATCCTAACCAGTATCCTAACCAGTATTCTAACCAGTATCCTTACCAGTATCCTAACCAGTATCCTAACCAGTATCCTAACCAGTATTCTAACCAGTATCCTAACCAGTATCCTAACCAGTATCATAACCAGTATCCTAACCAGTATTCTAACCAGTATCCTAACCAGTATCCTAACCAGTATCCTAACCAGTATCCTAACCAGTATTCTAACCAGTATCCTAACCAGTATCCTAACCAGTATCCTAACCAGTATTCTAACCAGTATCCTAACCAGTATCCTAACCAGTATCCTAACCAGTATTCTAACCAGTATCCTAACCAGTATTCTAACCAGTATCCTAACCAGTATCCTAACCAGTATTCTAACCAGTATCCTAACCAGTATCCTAACCAGTATCCTAACCAGTATTCTAACCAGTATCCTAACCAGTATCCTAACCAGTATTCTAACCAGTATCCTAACCAGTATTCTAACCAGTATCCTAACCAGTATTCTAACCAGTATCCTAACCAGTATTCTAACCAGTATTCTAACCAGTATCCTAACCAGTATTCTAACCAGTATCCTAACCAGTATTCTAACCAGTATTCTAACCAGTATTCTAACCAGTATTCTAACCAGTATCCTAACCAGTATTCTAACCAGTATTCTAACCAGTATTCTAACCAGTATTCTAACCAGTATCCTAACCAGTATTCTAACCAGTATCCTAACCAGTATTCTAACCAGTATCCTAACCAGTATCCTAACCAGTATCCTAACAAGTATCCTAACCAGTATCCTAACCAGTATCCTAACCAGTATTCTAACCAGTATCCTAACCAGTATCCTAACCAGTATCATAACCAGTATCCTAACCAGTATTCTAACCAGTATCCTAACCAGTATCCTAACCAGTATCCTAACCAGTATCCTAACCAGTATTCTAACCAGTATCCTAACCAGTATCCTAACCAGTATCCTAACCAGTATTCTAACCAGTATCCTAACCAGTATCCTAACCAGTATCCTAACCAGTATTCTAACCAGTATCCTAACCAGTATTCTAACCAGTATCCTAACCAGTATCCTAACCAGTATTCTAACCAGTATCCTAACCAGTATCCTAACCAGTATCCTAACCAGTATTCTAACCAGTATCCTAACCAGTATCCTAACCAGTATTCTAACCAGTATCCTAACCAGTATTCTAACCAGTATTCTAACCAGTATCCTAACCAGTATTCTAACCAGTATTCTAACCAGTATCCTAACCAGTATCCTAACCAGTATTCTAACCAGTATCCTAACCAGTATTCTAACCAGTATTCTAACCAGTATTCTAACCAGTATTCTAACCAGTATCCTAACCAGTATTCTAACCAGTATTCTAACCAGTATTCTAACCAGTATTCTAACCAGTATCCTAACCAGTATTCTAACCAGTATCCTAACCAGTATTCTAACCAGTATCCTAACCAGTATCCTAACCAGTATCCTAACCAGTATCCTAACCAGTATCCTAACCAGTATCCTAACCAGTATTCTAACCAGTATTCTAACCAGTATTCTAACCAGTATCCTAACCAGTATTCTAACCAGTATCCTAACCAGTATTCTAACCAGTATCCTAACCAGTATTCTAACCAGTATTCTAACCAGTATCCTAACCAGTATTCTAACCAGTATCCTAACCAGTATCCTAACCAGTATCCTAACCAGTATCCTAACCAGTATTCTAACCAGTATCCTAACCAGTATCCTAACCAGTATCCTAACCAGTATTCTAACCAGTATCCTAACCAGTATTCTAACCAGTATCCTAACCAGTATTCTAACCAGTATTCTAACCAGTATTCTAACCAGTATCCTAACCAGTATTCTAACCAGTATTCTAACCAGTATCCTAACCAATATTCTAACCAGTATTCTAACCAGTATTCTAACCAGTATTCTAACCAGTATCCTAACCAGTATTCTAACCAGTATCCTAACCAGTATCCTAACCAGTATCCTAACCAGTATTCTAACCAGTATCCTAACCAGTATCCTAACCAGTATCCTAACCAGTATTCTAACCAGTATCCTAACCAGTATTCTAACCAGTATTCTAACCAGTATCCTAACCAGTATCCTAACCAGTATCCTAACCAGTATTCTAACCAGTATCCTAACCAGTATTCTAACCAGTATTCTAACCAGTATCCTAACCAGTATCCTAACCAGTATCCTAACCAGTATCCTAACCAGTATCCTAACCAGTATCCTAACCAGTATCCTAACCAGTATCCTAACCAGTATCCTAACCAGTATCCTAACCAGTATTCTAACCAGTATTCTAACCAGTATTCTAACCAGTATTCTAACCAGTATTCTAACCAGTATTCTAACCAGTATTCTAACCAGTTTTCTAACCAGTATTCTAACCAGTTTTCTAACCAGTATTCTAACCAGTATTCTAACCAGTATCCTAACCAGTATCCTAACCAGTATTCTAACCAGTATCCTAACCAGTATTCTAACCAGTATCCTAACCAGTATCCTAACCAGTATCCTAACCAGTATCCTAACCAGTATCCTAACCAGTATTCTAACCAGTATCCTAACCAGTATCCTAACCAGTATCCTAACCAGTATCCTAACCAGTATCCTAACCAGTATTCTAACCAGTATCCTAACCAGTATCCTAACCAGTATCCTAACCAGTATCCTAACCAGTATCCTAACACAACCAGCAATATCACCTATATCTACATAGAGGAAGAAAATAGTGCATCCGGGTGAATGTGCTTTATTATAGACAAAAACAGGTACATATTATATTCATTATTTTAATTCTAACGTAGCCAATATTCGGCATTTGACAACACATCAATACATAGCAACCGCTGAACTATTCTCTTCCACGGAAGGCTATTAAGTTATTTGCCGTTGCTGTGTTTTAACGGTAATTCAAGCACACTTTCCTCTATGTGTACCGCAATCCATATACTGATTTTTCTGTCACAACGGTGGTGCGCACAAATAATGATAAAATAGTTCAAATAAACAGTGAAAACATTAAAAACACCTTTTATTTAGTTGGCTAGCCGAGCCTTGAAGCATTCAAGACTCGGGTCACTAGCTGTAGATGGTTGTAACGTGTTCCAATCCCTGATGATTCTTGGGTAGTAGGACATCCTCCGAGCCTTAGTTCTGCATGATGGAACTTGGTATAAATAAAGGTGTGATGTTCTGAATATTCGACTTTGTTATAATACAAAATTCAAACTTACCTTTGTAAATAAACAGTTGTTTTAAATGTGGTGTATACATCAACGAGAACAAGGCAACACATAATGTTATCAACAAGATCAGTCTGATAATCAGTCTCGTGTTGAACTTCGCCATGTTTGGTTTGGTCAGTGATACAAAAAAATACCTGCAGTAAGGATAAAAAAAATAGTTCAAAAATCACCAAACACGAATTAATATTAATTTTAATATTATATCCGTATTTTTATAAAAACACACTCACGTACAGTTCAGTCAGATAATTCCGAGTTTTAAGTTAACCCATCTGGACGTATACATGGTACATGTATATTCACAAAACATTAACTGCCGTATGTTTTGTGTAAGTTTTTAAAAATAATTCAATGTATCGGTTGATTAGTTTTATGAAACAACGTATGATAGCTCATGTACTGTGTGTTGTTATAGCCTTTATAACTAAATAACTTTATATCCTTTTTTTTCGTTATGCATGATGCTGCATATAAAAAGTATATACGGGGTCTTTGAATAAGAAACGATGTCAAGACTCAAGCATCGATCTGACAACGATACTCACTGTAAAATATCGAAACACTCAATCATCGATTATCGATCTAACATCGATACGATAAAATATCGCTACAGTTCCAGGAATTCTCAGCTTATGTATTTTTCATACAAGAGGTTTTTTCCCGACCCTGAACTAAGGTTTGTCCTGTATTTTATATATGCAATGCAGTGTAGCAATACCACGTGACTTTGGGCTACAGATCAAAGACGAAATTTACTTCACTTCGAAAACAAAAATAGCCATCCGTAAGTACATGTATTAAAAAATACATGTACTTAGTCTTACCTCCTCCTCCTTGATAGCCAAGTGGTTGATCGTCCGCTGTGAGTGTGGGATGTGTCGGGTTCGATCCCAGACCGCGTCAAACTAAAGATGAAGTTAAAATGGTGTCAGAAACTCCCTTGCTTGACGCTCAGCATAAAAGGGAAACTGACTTCTCTTCTCTCATACCCTCGTGGCGACCAGAAATGGGGTGTCGAGAGTGATTATTATAAGTCGGAAAATCTTGTTTCACAACCGACCTTAAATCAATTATAAGTATAAACTAAACTATTGAGAAAACTCACCTGCTTGAAAGTATTCCGCATTTATCCGATTGACTGATGATAGTGATGGTAGGGCATATGTTTATATTTTAATCCTGTTAGATCATTGATTTGTATACGAATCGTATTTACACCAGCAGCGGAATTGTTTACATCTGCCGACTTTAAATTTTAATTCAAACTTATTTTCTATTCCGAATACACATGGTTTGAATATATTGGGGTATAATAAACTTATATGGTACATTTAGATGCCTCTGGCTAAATAATCACTTCATAATTTACATTTTTACAATTAGTTGTTTAATTAATATCCAATTTGCTCCTGGCTAAAAATGATGCCTATAACGTTATTTACAATCTCACAGATCAAAACACGTTTTTTAAAAAGAAAACTAGTACATGTACGTATATGTTATATTATGCTGTGTGGTGTTGTTTTGTACATATTTTGAAAGGTTATTTTATATGCTATATAAAAACACATTTCTTAAGTGTCAAAGCCGTGACTACCTACATTTTTTTCTTATTTTTGTATAATGGTGTGTATGAAAATCAGCATAATTTCCAAGGGGGTAGGGGTAGCTCTATGTCTAATAAAAAACGTAAACAATATTCAATGTGGAAAATTCTTGTCAAATTTGAAAGAACACATAACGGGCCATACTTTACACATAACCAACCATAACCTCGACTTGTAAGTATTATGTAAATAAGGGTCAAAGGTCAACAATAAGATAAAACCCATATAATTTATACAAATGCTCCAGTATACTTTTTCATCAAATTTCACGTTTTCCCCCAAATTCAATGTGTTGCAAATATTTGTATTCCTTAATGTATACTTAATTTATAATGTTATACAATTGTTAGGAAAAAATCCGAATTTTACAAGCGGATTTAGCTCAGTGTTAACGCACTGGGCTGTCAATCCAGAGGTCGTGGGTTTAATCCCTGGCATCGGCACTTGACATATTCTGAAATATTTATAATATTTCCCGCTATATCTGGCCGTGTGGTCTGCAAGTATCTGGAAGTTCCAGGAAGCTGTGTATCGGTGCTGTACACCGGGCACATTAAAGAATCAGGCTGTCTATTCGAAATAAGAGCTAGGCGCACTTCAGGGGCTTTCCCTCAGTCTGTCCCTCTGGTCAGATCATGCTGTATCTGCACTGGTAGAGGATGCACCTGCGCCCTTGTGGCTGCAACAAAAA
Source organism: Spisula solida (assembly GCA_947247005.1). Classification (NCBI taxonomy): domain Eukaryota; kingdom Metazoa; phylum Mollusca; class Bivalvia; order Venerida; family Mactridae; genus Spisula; species Spisula solida. Next base: position 46,725,420 of record OX365956.1, read on the forward strand.
ATAATGTAAAGTGCGTTTGAACGTGCGTTCGCATGAAAAGGGCGCTATAGAAATCTGGTATATTTATTTATTTATTTTTTTACAAAAATACATGTTTTGTATCATATGGGTGCAAATTGAAACAATTGAAAAATAGCAGTAAATTGAGGGTATTTTTAGTTTTACTTGTACCATTGCTTCTATTTGTCAGTAATAATTGGATTGATTGGATATTATTTTCACATCAGACAATATGAAAATTCCATCGTTCATTGAAAATAGGTCAAATTCTTCAACTCTTTTACATGTAAAAAGGTCAAAGGTAAAATATGTAGACAATAGATAAAAGTAGAGTAATAAGGCAAACTTGTGATATTTGTATTTTTATTGCAACGAAAGAGGCCGAAAGAAGTTTGCAGATATTTTACAGAATAGTTCATAATCTATCTGATAACCCCTTTTTTAAGTGTCAAAATCGTGACTATCTATGCTATTTTGCACACTTATATGCCATGAGGTCAATGAGAAAACTTTGTAATTTGCTGAGGGGTTAGGGTTACGTTTATGTCTATAAAAAAGACAAAATAAACTTAAATGTTAAACGATTTGCGATAAAGATAGAAACTATATTGGGAAACATTATAAAACTTACAAATTATAGAATGTCACATGCAAGTATGTACTATAATATAGGGGTCAAAGGTCACTGAACTTTTTAAAATCCATGAAATTTAATGTAATCCTGTCCATGCAGTTTTTACGTTAACTTCCATGTTTCTTCAAAATTAATAATCTGTACGTAGTTTCATTCCTAAATGTATACTTAATTCATAACAATATATATTTGGTTCAAAAATAAGTCCAATTGCACGAGAAAACGATCATTAATCATACTGGTAGAATCACAAAATGGCCAGCATATCGAAGAAATGGTCAAGTTTATATTTACCATACATTTACGTGTCAGTCTATGGAGATATATTTTAATAAATGACTGCATATATGTCAGGTCATTTCAATGGGGCAAAGTTTAACGTAAAAAGTCAAGGTCAAATATGGAATCGAAGGTCAAGGTCAATACGTCAAAACTCTCCAAATTAGCCGTAAAATGCGCAATAATTAGTCATTTTGAATGTATTCATTCAGTACTCATATTTTATACAAAGTAATTAAGTATTGTTGTGTCTAAATTCGTTTTGTATACCAATATACTGTAGCAAATGAACACTGACTAACCTACCCCTACCGGACAAGCCATAATGCAATTCTTAGCCCCATTGGCTACTTGCCGCTATGATGTACAGCAGCCTCAGAATTGTCCATATTAGGTACTTACGACCTCTATACATATATAGACATTATATCCATTTTGCACAAAATGTATTTTTATTATCATCAGCTAACAATACATATCTATATAATACGAATCATGATATTATCTTCTCACCCTTTCCTTGCTGTGCCTAGCGCTCTTAGGTGGTCATAGCTGAACCTAGCAGTGTAACTACCTCATGGAGTCTGGAATGACTACCAAACAGTATTACATACCCATAAGAGTCAGGAATGTACCCAGTAGTAAAACATATCAACAGGCCACAAATGGTTTTACTTTGTAGTTGTATGTACCCTTATGCATGTGTAGTGAAGACTAAGAACATATACCTGGTAATGTTACAAAGTAATGTAAAAAGTGAGTATCAAATAGGACCAGGAATATCTGTACCTGGTAGTTGCGAGTACCCGGAGTGCAATGCATGATATACCACATGATTGTGCACACTTTATAAGACCACGGATGCGTGTACATAGTGATTGCGAGTATCCAATAATACGAGGAATGTCAACTCATGGTGAGTGTGAGTACCTGTACCTCGTGGTATTACGTACCCTCTAGGAATGCACCTAATGGTAATAAGTACCCAGTAAGATCAGGAATGCATGAACATGGTGGTTATTGGTACCCATTAGGACTAAGAATGGATGTACCTAATGGTTACAAGTACCTATAATACTAGGATTTTATGTACAAGGTTGCCGTGAATACATAAATGTCTAGGAATGTAAGTTTCCAAATGCCCAATAGAACCAGGAATCTCTTTTGTTCGGCAATAAGCCAATAGGACATGGAATGGGTGTTCCTAATGGGTGACTGAACTAAACAAGACCAGTAATGTATGCAACTATGTTTTAGAGTGCTTAATTTGACCAGAAAGGTTTGTGCGTGATTATTTGAAATACATAACACGATCCGAACTAGTGGTTATGCGTACCAAATACGATGATAAATGTACATTCGTATGGCTGTGTATATTAGCTACAAGTACTCTATCATACCACTCCTGCATATGCATGGTGGTTGTATGTACCCATTAGGACTAGGAATATATGTATCTAGTGGTTATGAGTACCTAATAAAGTCAGGGTTGTATGTACATCGTGGCAATGATGACCAAATAGGACAAGAAATGGCCGCTTGTTAGTACCCAATCCGACAACACATGTCAGTACATTGTGGCTTTGAGTATCCAATAGGACCAGGAATGCATGGACATGTCAGTTGCAGGAACCCATTAGGACTAGAAATGTATGTACCTATGTCCATATGAGTATCTAATATGACCAGGATTGTCTGTACATGGGGGTAATGATTACCAAATAGGACAACAAATGGTCGCACCTAGTGGTTACGCGTATCCAATAAGACCAGGACTGTCTCTACATGGTGCCATTAGGACGAGGAATGGATGCTCCAAGTGGTTGTTGGACTCGATAAAGCTAGTTATGTATGGACCTAGTAGTTAATAGTGCTTATTTTGACAAGGAATGTCTGCACATGATGGTGTCAGTATCTAGCAGGAACTGGAATGTCTGTAAATAGTGGTAATGAGTACCCAATACGACCAGGAATGTATGCATAAATGATGGTAATTGGGTCCTAAAAAGGCCGGAACTGCCTTTACATGGTGGTAGTGGTGACCTAATAGGACAATATATGGTCTCACTTAGTTCTTGTTTGTACCCAATCCGACCACAAATGTCTGTCCATGGTGGTTTTGAGTATTCAATAGGACCAGGATTACAGTACATCGTATTTGCGGGTACCCATTAGGACTAGGAATATATGCGTGCGTATCCAATAAGAACCGGACCGTCTGTACATTGAGTACCAAATAGGACCAGGAATACATGCATATGGTGGTTCTGAGTACCCATTAGGACTAGAAATATCAATACATGGTAATTTTGAACACACCAAAGGGTCTGGAATGTATGTACAGTGTGGATATGAGTGCTACAAAATACACGGCGCACCTGGTTTGTCAATTGACGATGGCAGTATCCACCAGGAACATCAATGTCTGAACATAATGGTTACTTGTAGAAGTATCCAATACGAGCGGGAATGTATGTACATGGTGGAAGTGAGTGCAAAATTGTACCTATACTGTACCTAGACCAGCAATATATGTACTCGTATATGGTGGTTTTGAATATTATATATGACTAGGAATGCCTGTACCTAGTGCGTACTAAATAAGACCAGGACTGTCCGTACATTGTGGTTGTTAGTACCCGGTAGGAGCACTGAAGTCTGTTTATGGTAGTTTCTTAGTACCAAATAGAACCAGGAATACATGTACAGGGTGTGTGTGGATACCCATTAGGACTAGGAGTGGGTGTATCTTGTGGTTAGGTACCCAACAATACCAGAACTGTCTATACATGGCGAGAATTTTAATTGACTAGGAACGTCCGTACCAACGTCGTGAGTAACAACTTGGACTGAGAATGGTTATATACTAAGCGTCAATGAAACGTTACCACCCTATTGACTCTTATATTTTAAAAGCCACCTTACACTGTGTTAAAAGCCGAACACGACTATGTTTTGACCTTACTGTGTAGTCACAGCTATCCTATTTAACAATATTCAAATGCACACACTATACAACTGTATACAAAATACAGAGGTATTTATAACTTTTCAGTGACGCCCAGTATATATATTGTACCCAAATTGGCAAATAATGACTCTACATGGTTCAAGTGAGTAGTCAATATGTTAATGAATGGCTGTACGTGGTAGTTGTGAATGTGCAGTTGGGCCAGGATTTGATGTATCTAAGTATATAAGTATCAAACAAGACTAAGTATTTCTGTATATGGTGGTAGCGGGAAACCCAGTCGGGCTAGGAATGACTATAACTAGTGGTTACCAGGAATGTGTGTACATGTTGATAGTGAGTACCCAATCAGACCAGGAATGGTAGCGGCTAGCGTTATTACCTTTCATGTGTCATATGTATTTCTGAATATATGTCATTTCGTGGTTTTATGGCATATAAAGCCAGATGTAGCTTTACGTAAATATATAGTGGATTCCAGGATTCAGTGGTGATGAATACCTTATGGGGTAAATGGATATTATAATATTTAAAATCCTGTATATAGAGGATCTTACATGAGTGTCTTTCCATATTGAATTTATTCAACGAGTTGAATAAAATGATAAAATGCGAGGCTCTGCCGAGCAATTTATCATTTTTATTCAACGAGTTTAATAAATTCAATATGGAATGACACGAATGTAAGATTCTTTTTATCACATAAACTAAATACACAGTAAAAGTGCGTCAAGAATGCACACACTTCCCCCTTAGGAAACAAACTCCATAGGAGTAAAGCGGTTCCTTGTATGAGCTAAGAAAATAGTGCAACAATGCATACCCCAATACGTTAATTTTTGTGTTTTTGAAAATAATATTTTTAGGATATCTAAAATTCTGCAGATCTAAAATAACGCTTTACTAAATAAATGAATAAATAAATATAGGCCCGAAAATAAAGCCTATTCTGTCCGTTCCGTTCCGTGTTCCGTTCTGGGTTTTAAAAACAACCAAGCAACAGGGGAAGTAACCGCGTAATTTTATTCGTCTGAAAAGTCGAACGATTTTAAAACTGATTACAACACGATGCAAGTACTTGGTAAGCAAGGAAAATCGTCTTTAATACTCAATATTAACGAATTTATACAATGAAATCAACACCCGATGCCGTGTGTGTGCAGTTATCAGTTATTTCGTAAGTACATTTTGTCCCGATCTTATTCGTACCCATTGACAACGGACCCAACGTTATGTTTACTTACGGTTATATCTCTTATGTTCTTGTACACCTGTTATTGTGTGATTATATATGTCCTAAAGGGCTCATACTTGGATATAAAATTTATTATATTGTAAAAAATGTATGCTATTCTTTGAATTTTTTGACAACGTGTATGAATACATAATTTCATAAATAAAGTGACTCGCCCTTGTATATACCTCATTTGCATGTTTATTACACTAGTGTAATACGGTTTTTATGTAATGAGTTTATTAAACTCCCAGAGCGAAGTTTATGTGATAAAAAAGGATTCTTTATATATATGGGGTTGTAAGTACAGGTGGACAATACTGAGGTTGCTGTTCATCATAGCGGCAAGTAGCCAATTGGGCTAAGAATGGCTGTACAGTTTTTGGCAATACATTATGGCTGTTCCGGGTGGGGTAAGTTAGTCAGTGTTCATTCGCTACAGTATATTGGTATACAAAACGAATTTAGACACAACAATACTGAATTACTTTGTTCAACATATGAGTAGAGAATTTAAACATTCAAAATGACTAATTATTGCTCATTTTATGGCTAATTTTGTGAGTTTTGACGTATTGACCTTGACCTTTTATTCCATATTTGACCTTGACTTTTTACGTTAAACTTCGCCCCACTGAAATGACCTGACATATATGAAGTCATTTATTAAAATATATCTCCATAGACTGACACGTAAATACACGGTAAATATAAACATGGCCATTTCTTCGATATGCTGGCCATTTTTGATTCTACCAGTATGATTAATGATCGTTTTCTCGTGCAATTGGACTTATTTTTGAACCAAATATATATTGTTATGAATTTAGTTTACATGTAGGAATAAAACTACGTACATATTATTAATTTTGAAGAAACATGCAAGTTAACGTAAAAATTGTATGGACAGGATTGCATTAATGTCATGGATTTTAAAAGTTCAGTGACCTTTGACCCCTATATAGTACATACTTGCATGTGACATTCTATAATTTGTAAGTTTTATAATGTGTCCCAATATAGCTTCTACCTTTATTGCAAATTGTTTAACATTTAAGTTTATTTTGTCTTTTTTATAGACACAAACGTAACCCTACCCCCTCGGCAAATTACAAATTTTTCCATTGACCTCATGGCATATAAGTGTGCAAAATAACATAGATAGTCACGATTTTGACACTTAAAAAATGGGTTATCAGTAAGGATATGGACTATTCTTTAAAAATATCTGCAAACTTCTTTGTCTGATGTGAAAATAATATTCAATCAATACAATTATTACTGACGAATAGAAGCAATGGTACAAGTAAAACTAAAAATACCCTCAATTTACTGCTATTTTTCAATTAAAATATAAAATAAATATACCAGATTTATATAGCGCCCTTTTCATGCGAACGCACGTTCAAAGGCACTTTACCCATGTTGCAGCCACAAGGACGCAGGTGCATCCTCTACCAGTGCAGATACAGCATGATCTGACCAGAGGGACAGACTGAGAGAAAGCCCCTGAAGGGAGAGAGAGACATTAGATACAGGCATATCCGGCGCTGCAGAGGTGCGCCTAGCTCTTATTTCGAATAGACAGCCTGGTTCTTTAATGTGCCCGTTGTATGGCACCGATACACATCTTCCTGGCACTTCCAGATACTTTGCAGACCGCACGGCCAGATATAGCGGGAAATATTATAAATATTTCAGAAATGCCAAGTTCCGATGCCAGGGATTTATTCACGACGTCTGGATTGACAGCCCAGTGCGATACCACTGAGCTAAATCCGCTTATATTGTTTCAATTTGCACCCAATTAATACAAAACATGTATTTTTGTAAAATTCGGATTTTTTCTTAACAATTGTATAACATTATAAATTAAGTAAAGGAACCTTAACTCGGCAGGAACAGTGACTCGTCACTTTTTGTTTTTGTAATCTCACCTTTTATGACGTCATCAGAAAGTTTGGAGGTGGACATTTTTTTAAAGTTAAATATGTCTTTATGATATCTGTGTATACCAACGTGTATAACAACTGTGTTGAATTTGAATATTAAGCCATACAAAAATCCACATAAAACACACCTGTTGATGAACACGGGCGACGACAAGTTGCGAATTTAGGCGTCTCGGGCGAAAGGTCATAGTGCAATGTAGATAAGTTTATTTGTTATTCCCCACAGGATTTTGTGTCCTGGAATAATTTGTCTTTCCGAATTTGTCTCTCGTTTGATAAGAAAAGTACCTTTAAAGTACCTTGATAAGGGTTGAATACAATTGACGAGTCTGGGACCCCATTGACGACTTACGGACCCCATGGTTTGTTACAAATTTTCTAACATTACCCTTTGAACTACCACTTTGCAACATTACTAAGTTAACTCTTTGTTTTTGCGTTTAATCGTCTCAACAAATCAATTAACTTTATAAACGCTATTCTCGAGACGTCTTGTAAGATTTTTTATTCTAAAAATGAACATATTTTGAACTCAAATATCTTTAAAATCTGCTAGCACTCATTATGCTTAACGAAGTAGCATCCTACTGTTGTCCATTTCATTACGCTATACTATATATATATATAGCATAATATATGTCTATTGTTTGTTCTGGAACGAAACACGCTTGTTTTTACTCTATTTTTGTTCCAATTGATTAATATGAACACCATACTTGGTCCGAAAAGTTGCCATTCGCAAATGTATTCCGTTTTTATATAACAAACTAGTAGTAGGCTTATAATTGTCGTCCATTATTGGTTGACATCGAAGTAATAAGTTATATATATTTAAAACTATATTAGATACAGAAAATAAAGTAAGAGCGAAAAAGGGCTGGTCGAAAGTGGACCATGGAAAACATGACAGGTGCATATAAAGACGTGAACTTTTGCTCCTTGATTTTATCGAAATCTCCCAAGTTTTTTTTTCAAGTTTTGACGTTCTTCCAGTGACATTAGCTGATCTCACCAAGGAGAGAATCTATTTATATATGGAATGTGGGATACAACTATAAGTTGCCAAAATCGCGATAACTTCGCTAGAAGTTAAAATGGAATTGGAAAAAGTTAAATAAAGAAGGGGAAAGAAGAAGAAAACTAAGTTGAGAAAACTGAAACGAATTGGAAAGAAGGCTGGGCGATAACAGAGGAAATAAAAGGATAAATAATCAACCAAGAAAACTTAACGGCCATCAGAAAACTTAACAAAAGTACGACCAATCTTAAGAAAGCTCTCTGCTTTATGTGCTTTGATTATGAAGATGCTGATCCAAAGCTGTTCAGGTTAAAAGCTGTGTCCAAAACTATTGCGACTGGCACATGACACGTTATCCTATGGTTTATATGCTGCTACTGTATATATATGTGATAGATCATAGTCTCAAATATTCTCTATTATTGTATAAAAGTATATAAAATTACACATCAAATAATATGCCTAGTGTCTATGGTTGCAAAACTGTGATTTTTGATAGTTATTCGTATGACGAGTTAAGGTTACTAGTAGTGACGAGTTATGGTTCCACTGGTCCATAAGTCGTCAGGCTCTACCTTACCGTATTCCCGAGACCTATTGTAACCGATTTATAGGTGCTAGATACACGGAGAATGGTTTAAAAGGCGCCTAAAGGGTTCGGGTATATTTTAGGACACAGAAAGTATCCACAGAAGTATGCAGAAACCCACCGGAACCTCATTTATAGCGAAAAGTGACGAGTCAAGGTTCCTTTACTTTACGTTATCACTGATTTTCAATAACTAGGTCCATGACATGTTCCGTTGTTTTATTAACAAATAAACCGCTGGAAAGCTAACAAATATGTCTCTACAGAAGGTTATTACATCAGCCCAAACACTGCGATAAAATAATCTCTTCCATCGTCCATAAAAAAGTTCAAATTTTCGAAACATCTATCAAAATTTAAACCTTCGTTATTGTCGCCGACTCAAAATACCCAAATGAACAACGTCTTCTTTTTACGAGTAGCTCATTGGAGACGGTATTTTTTGTTTTAACATCAAGCTCAAACCTTCCTTTCAATAATTCATGAGGCAATCTGCTGTCCATTGCCAGCTATAGTGTCAAATTTTAATGCGTTTCATGTGTCGCCAATTTTTTCAATTTTAAAAAACCTTCGTTATTGCCCATTTATATAGTGTAGCAAACTAAGAAATAACTTGTTTATGACAAATGAAACATCATTATGTATACCACCAAAGCCTAAATAAGACTATAGGATCGCAGGCATATACGAATTATTTATTAAATCGCGAACTCTGTGCATCATAAAATATTAACCTTTACTCAAAAGTAATAGCTTAAAACTTTCGTGATCATAAAAGATGCACATTAATACTAAAACTGACTCCTGGTAGGCTATTTACACAACCAGATATATCATATTGATGTAATAAAAACGAAATTTATGTTTAATACAGAGTTATACATTAAACTAATTTCAGTTTTGTACACAGTTTAAACCTTCGTGATTTAAACTTTCGTTGCCAAAATTCGAAACTAACGCTAAAAACGCAGAAGATTACAATTATATGACTTTTTGTTAGGCCTATTTGAAGTGTAGACTTGCTTGAATGCGAAATCGCCGAGGGATGTCGTAAAACATTGCTTGTACTTCCAACTAGAGTTGTGAGTATTTTTACCTTACTTTCCAACGAAAATATTTTTTCAATAAGATTGACTGAGATAGTATCTAACTATGATATTATTCGCACAATATAACGTTTTTGCTAAGATAAACATTTACATAAGAGAGTATGGCTTCCTTTTTGTATAACACTTGTGTTTAAATCTATAAAACCTTCGTTATCCTGCGATAACGAAGGTTATATCACTGCATTTGGTGAGAAAAGTTATATTATAACGTGTATGTACACATTTTACTTCACTGCATTTAAAAGTCTGTTACATGTGTATGAAATTGGTACCATTACATAATTTGCAACGTGTTCTGTTATTATTTGTTGAAGAGAAAACCGGACTACGGTAAAATATATAATAGTCTTCGTGTTCTGCAAGTGATTGTTAGAACAGTTATCTTATTATCCATACGCAATATCAACCTAAGTATTGCTATTGCATAGACTTATATCATTTGTTAAGTTTTATAGTGCATTAATTTAGTTACAGTCTTACGATTTGGTTTATAATTACGATAACGAAGGTTTCATAAAGATAACGAAAGTTTAATTTATTATATGCGTTTTTATAACTATGACCAAGAGTAATGCTGAAATCCAAACGGTATATTGTATGCGCCTGAAAGAGCAAAACAATGAAGACTACCTATGACTGGAACGAGAGAGAATGTGCCGTAATTATGTACGTTCCTCTAAACTGTCAGAAAGAAGGTGAAAAGGGAGAAACAAGCAAAACAGAAAATACTGAAAATAACAGATATGAAGACGTTTGAAAAATACAAGAAGAAAGGGAAACCGGCATTGTGGTTGAAACAAAATATGCAGTTGGTAATCATGTTACTACTGAGTGCAAAGATAGCTTGTTTATTGATAACATTGTTAATCAAGACGATGAAAATCATGAAGTGAATTTTGTGAAAACTAATATGCAGTTTTTCTATTGACCTAGACATAACGACATAGTTAGATGGAAGTCTTGTTAAATATTGATACTAGTAGATGCACCAAAGGCTACTCGAAAGTCAAAGTCATTGTTAAAAAGTAGTGATAGTGACAGATAGTGTATTTTGAACATGTATGCGGTGTATACTGAAAAGTTCTGATGTCACTAAACCTTCGTTATCAGCCGGGTTGTTGGTATTGACGTTTTCAATTAGCCTGTTTGGTATTATGTTTAAGTTTTGTGTCCAAGTGTCTCTTGTACATTTCAGCATGCTTATTAATGTAGTTACAACTTAGATACTTGCCAATGTTCCCAAAATAATTGTCAACATGTTATATTCTGATTCTCAGGAAACCTTCGTTACCATTGTTATTTTACCGTCTGTCGCCATGTTATAAGTATGTTGCATTATCAAAATTATACCATAACGTGTTTTGTGGTAAATTGAAATCAGAAACACCATAGAAACGTGTTTTATGTTTGTATGCGTTTGCCAGTTTGACTTTTAAGTGTTGTTCTGATTAATTGGTGACATTTCAGGTATGACTTTGAAATAAGTTTTCTTCAACTTTTTAATATCATAGTACTAAATATTCATTGTAAATGCATGTTATACATTGTTGTACTTGTTCATCCTAGTTCTGAACATAAAACAATTCTTAAGATTAAAAATATGTTGCTTTTTTGTATTTATCCAATATAACACAAAACCTTCGTTATTATTTGGCTGATTGTTAATGTTTGATCTACTTTAAAAATTATATGTAGATGGATCGAAAATAATCGTTCATTTGAATTCTATATACGATTAACAAGTTGCATTTGGGTTGATGAGCGATCACACAATAAAGCATTCTTTGTTTCAATGAAAGTTAAAGCAAGCACATACTTATATTTATTTTGTTTACAGCCAAATGATTAGTGCGAATATATCGGTAGAAATTCAAACTTGTTATTTGATCATTTCGTTCAGACCTGATCACATTTAGAATCGCCATACATCATAATTGCGATTACAGTAAGTTGAGCTATATTTTTTATATAGTATTTCAAATAAGTGTGCAATTAACATCATAGGGCTGTGATAACGGAGGTTTTGTAAGTACTAGAATAGTAGTACCTACCTGTGTTTGCATGATCATAACATAAAAACTACGAAAGTGTTGCATTCAAGATTTTCGGGCATGGTTACTGGATGATATATCAAACTTTTAAGGTAAGATCAAACTGAATCAAGAAAGGTCGCATTTTTAGTTTTTTTCCTTACCGTTTGGACCTAGTTATTGAAAATCAGTGTATACATTAAGGAATACAAATATGTGCAACACATTGAATTTGGGGGAAAACGTGAAATTTGATGAAAAAGTATACTGGAGCATTTGTATAATTTCTATGGGTTTTATCATATTGTTGACCTTTGACCCTTATTTACGTCGAGGTTATTGTAGGTTATGTTTGAAGTATGGCCCATCAAATTTGACAAGAATTTTCCCAATTGAATATTGTTTTCGTTTTTAATTAGACATAACCCTACCCCTTAGGAAATTATGCTTATTTTCATACACCCAATTATACAAAAATAAGAAAAAAATGTAGGTAGTCACGGCTTTGACACTTAAGAAATGGGTTTTCATATAGCATATGAAATAACCTTTCAAAATATGTACAAACTTCTTTTGGCCTCCTTCGTTGCAATAAAAGTCCGTGGGCTCTCGGACTAATAGAACATTTGTATATATGTTGTATATATGATACTATTAAGACTGTCCCAAGCGCTTATACCTCGCAGCGTATTTATAAACCTAATCACTGTATGACTTATTGGGCAACTATAGGCTCTTTGTTCATTATAACACTGGTCTAAATTCGTTGTTAGGAATTATATACTTGTATGAATTCGAATGCTCTAATTCAAACAGAAACATCATTGCTCGATTTGAAGAGTTAGACACCGACCACAACATTCTCTGCCCATCCATAATCGAACACGTTTAACTTGAATACCCAGGCCAGTTACCTGTTTACATAACAGTGTGTACATTAATATTGCAATTTCTAATAGATATTATATCTGTATTAATTAGTCTGTTCTTGGTTCGGTTGGAGCTTTGTGTGGAGTGGGTGAGATGACAGTCTTTTAGCCTCCTCTGCTTGCAAAAGAGCTTTGTTCTCACGTCTAGTCTGAAGTGGCCCAAGGTTGGCTTTCTTTTCCATTTCCTTTATTGAAGTTGTTTTCATGGTCCTAAAGATAACTATTAGGCCTGCATTTTGAATTTTTGATTCTAGTCCAGTTTGGCTTTGGTAGTTCGATCTGGACGCAGTTATCCATGAAGTAGGGGCATTTTCTGTTTGGGTGTCGTATATATGGTGACTGTGTAGACCTGTCGTAGGATATTTGCAAGCTTTTTGAAACACTAATTTTGCATATTTTCTATGTGGGTTTTTCACGTCTGCGGAGAGTCAAGTGTGGTACCAAGGAAGGTTGGTGTGTCTATCTGTGGCATTTGATGGTCATCAGGTTTTTGTTTTGATGATAGAGAGCTTGCGAAGTATGAACATGCTAGACCTGGCCTGGTCCCAATTCCACGAAAAAACTTAAGTTATTGCTCAGCTGAGACTGTTATTTAGAATTCATTATATGACTACAATTATAGTCTTCTGGTGTAGATTGCTACCAGAAACTGTGTATTTATTGCTAAATAATGATTTAGTAGGTGATTTTTGTATAAAATGCTCATGTAAATCCAACTGTAATGAACAATAAAAAACTGTGTACTTGAGCTTGCTATAACAGACTTTATTTTGATTTTTATAACTTTAAAGTACTATTTTCTGTAAAAATCGGACTTATTTTTTATTGCTCTATTAAATTCGCATCTAACTGTGATGTAACAATTTATAAAAGTGTACATAAACAAAGACCTAAATATACATATATACATGCATATTAAGGTCTTTGACATAAACGTCATTTACCCAACAAAATATGTTTTTAAAATAGCAGTCTCAGCTGAGCAATAACTTATGTTTTTTCGTGGAATTGGGGCCAGTGCTTGGCTAACAACTCCAAAAATACCATACCAATACCGGGTAAGTTTGAGGTTAAGGTGTTTTTATGATTATAGGAAAGAAAATGTGAAGTTAAACGTGCCGCGAGTGATTTGCACACTTTAACTGCATGTACGTATTTTATATTGCGTTAAATGATGAGGGATACTCGACAGAGCTATAGGCGTTCGGCAGTAGAAAAAGATAGATAGGGAAACAAAGATTAAAACTAACAAATATGTATAACGTTTTTTACATTAGATGACCATGTATTACAATAAAGTATATACATCAATAGCCAGACTTTTTCGGTTCAGAAGACGACAACGATATACAGTGCTTACAGTCGTAAGGGTTTAAACAAAATGTCTGCGCCCATGTGTTTTTGTGTTTATATTTCTACTCACTACATAAATTAAAATTTTGGTTTGTTTGAAGACTGTCTCGAGTAATTTGTGCATGCAATCATAATATGGGTGTATAGTGAACTGTTCTGTGAGCTCGAATCATCTTAAATCCAATGAATATGTCTGATAATTTTGCATCAAATATTGGCCTCGTCGCTCCTGTAATTTCCACCGAGTCTGAAGATGCAGTTGTTGCTGATGCAGATACGGCTCTTGTAATGGGTAGAAATATTGGTGCAAATTGTTCCACAAACATTTCTCCTGGTGATTGTGAAGTTGTTACATCTAGTATTGATACTAACGCTTGTGAATCTGAGATGGAAACTGAAAATACACGAATTGATGAGAACATTGTTACGGATGGTGATACAAATACTGCAAACTTGTCATTGTCTGCATTTAAAGAAGCAACATTGAAGCTGTTAGATCAAGTAACTGCAGACGATTCAACAAAAGACATAACTGAACACAGTGATGCAGAACTTTATGTTGAAATGAACAAAAGTACATCTGAGAACACTTTGACTGACCGTGACACTGACAGAAGTGGTCTGAAGTCAACAATGGTTGATCAAGCAATGGTACACATTCCAGAATCGAATCAGCATAACACAGTTCCTGACAGTAGTGATCAAACCAGCAATGTTGTATGTGTGCAAGTGACTGATAACATTGTCTCCAGTTTTAGTGATAGTGCTCGTATTGAAAATATCGAATCATCGATAGATTTGACTAAATCAGAATCACCGAATATTGTGACTGTCCATTCAGAATCAGCATCAACCATTTCTGAATCAGAAAACTCAACCGCTGACCCGGCAATAGAGAGCATTGATCACTGTAAATTTACAGCTATTCCTTATGTTCCTGTAAATTCATCAACTGTTGCAGATACACTAGAAGACGAACCTTTGACCAAGAAACAGAAACTTGTCCCAGAATCTCCTACAAACAATGTGCCAGTAGATTTAGAATCATCTCATGATGTTGTCATAGTGACTGAAACACCGAATACTTACATTGATGAAGGAACCATGGTAACGAAAAGGTATTGTCTAAGATTGTATTAACAGTTTGACTGTCAGTGATTTCTTTAATTTAGTATTTGTACTGAACAACGATGCAGTAATCTGGGATAACATCTACATCTACTGGATTACTTTCAATGATCAAGTTCTGATCATAACTGGGAGGTCGGGGACAGTACTGTAGGGACATGCAGAACCACTAACCTTCTATTCATATAATTTACATATATTTGTAATTGTGTAGGCTGAGCAAGCAAGATATAAGAATTATTGTGTGACGGAAAATTACTAAAAATAAGAGTTTTTGTATTGACACATACCTGCTCTTTTCCAAAATTTGGTTCCTGAGATAGGAGGTCTCACTATTAAACAGTCAAATATTGAGGTCCCAATAATTTCATGCCACATACATTCATAACATTGGCACGGTTTGGCTTCTTTAGAAGATCGGCACAATGTTGAAATAATATGGTAGGAAATGGTTTTACTACTATTTATTGCTGTGAACAGATCAGAGATTAGTTTATATTATTGTGTAACAAGTTTTTCACTCTCAACACCTCATTCCTGATATTATCCATTGCCACATGGATATGAGAAAATAGAAGGCAGTTTACATTTTTTGCGGAGCGTCTAGCAAGGGAATTACTGGTACAATTTTTATTTCGTCTTTGGTATGACGTGGCCGGGGATCGAACCCAGGACCTCCTGCACTCGAAGTGGACGCTCAACTGCTTCACCATTGAGGAGATCAGAGGTGGCCAAGTGTTTGAATCACAAAACAAAACATTTCCTGTTATTAATTGGGGGGGGGATACCAATTAGTAAAATATTGTAATGTATTTTTCATATTTTACAGGCAGTCAGTATTTCAATTCAAAGAATCGCCAAGACAGTTGACTGGAGCATGGAAAAACTTTGAGGACACTTCCAAGAAAAACTATTTGCGTGGATGTAAATGGTATATAATGGTGTTATTGTAAAGCTCTATAAATAATTCGACAATAATGCAACCAAACAACACTGAATTCCCCTTGACTCGGCTTCTCCGGTTGTCACACCTAAATATCTACAGAGAGACCTCTTTATGTGGTACCTGAGAATTCTAGTACATGTGTATGCTCATCACAACTTGCGAGTTAGTTTTTGATCAATATACATAACAAAACAAACCAACTTTACTGTAGTCTTGTTGCATACATGCCATGTTTCGCAGACCCCTATGCTTGAGATGGGTGATGGAAATGCAGGAGATTTCATTAAAATGAGGGAGATTTTCCTTGCTCAAACTTTAAACATAAATTAATGAGGCTTGTATGCAATTTTCACTTATTTTATTTTCATGACAATTCCATGCATGCTTCGTGAAGTCATTTAAACTAATATATGTGATCATTTTCATAATGTAAACAAAATATGTCAGGTTCTAGTACGTTCAAGAAATGTGTGAGATTTGATTAATTTGTCTCCGATCATGCATAAGTAGAGTATCACTTGTGGGAGACTCACACATAATGGGGGAGATCTGACATCTATGTTGTTGACTTCTTCCCCCTGTGTATGATGTCACATGTTTCCTTCTCTTCTTGTGGTAACCATTGGTAACACATTTTATCAAGGAAAGTAATCGTATACTCAACAATAGTGTCTCTTTCATTTCATACTGACGGAAAAGAGTTGATTCAGTATTACAATAATAGAGTACCATTCAGTAAAAGGTGTGTCTTTAATTTCTTACAGATTTTTATTGTTTTTAAATATTTTTCATTTTAGGTCCCCAGATGGTACCTGCCTACTGACCAACAGTAATGATAATACCCTGAAAATATTCAATCTGCCAGATGAGTTATACTACGATGGTGGAGAAGACAAGATTATTCCAGAAATGGTAAGCTCTCATTGGTCAATATTGACACACCTTCCAGCATAGTAAGCTCTCATTGGTCAATATTGACACACCTTCCATTATAGTGAGCTCTCATTTGTCAATATTGACACACCTTCCAGCATAGTGAGCTCTCATTGGTCAATATTGTCACACCTTCACAAATGGTACTTTATACTAATTTATTTAAGATCGATTGTGAAACAATTTTTTTCAATTTATATTAATCACTCTCGGCACCTCATTCTTGATGTTATCCATTGCCAAGAGAGTATGAGAGAAGAGAAGCCAGTTTCCTTTTTAGCTCACCTGTCACAAAGTGACAGAGTGAGCTTTTGTGATCACTCTTCGTCCGTCGTCCATCCGTCCGTCGTCCGTCCGTCCGTCCGTCCGTCCGTCAACAATTGGCTTGTGTAGACACTAGAGGTCACAATTTTAGCCTAATCTTTATGAAACTTGGTCACAATGATCATCTCAACAAAATCTAGGCCAAGTTCGATATTGGGTCATCTGGGGTCAAAAACTAGGTCACTAGGTCAAATTATAGAAAAACCTTGTGTAGTCACTAGAGATGAAAATTTTGACTTAATATTTATAAAACTTCGTCACAATGATCATCCTAACAAAATCTAGGTCAAGTTCGATATTGGGTCATCCGGGGTCAAAAACTAGGTCACAAGGTCAAATCATAGAAAAACCTTGTGTAGTCACTAGAGGTCAAATTTTTTACTTAATCTTCATGAAACTTGGTCACAATGATCATCTCAACAAAATCTAAGTAAAGTTCGATATTGGGTCATCCGGGGTCAAAAACTAGGTCACAAGGTCAAATCATAGAAAAACCTTGTGTAGTCACTAGAGGTCACATTTTTGGTCTTATCTTTACAAAATTCGGTCACAATGATCATCTCAATAAAATCTAGGTCAAGTTCAATAATGGGTCATCAGGGGTCAAAAACTAGGTCACAAGGTCAAATCATAGAAAAACCTTGTGTAGTCACTAGAGGTCACAGTTTTGACCTGATCTTTATGAAACTTGTTCACAATGATCATCTCAACAAAATCTAGGTCAAGTTCGATATTGGGTCATCCGGGGTCAAAAACCAGGTCACAAGGTCAAATCATAGAAAAACCTTGTGTAGTCACTAGAGGTCACATTTTTGGTCTTATCTTTACAAAATTCGGTCACAATGATCATCCCAATAAAATCTAGGTCAAGTTCGATAATGGGTCATCAGGGGTCAAAAACTAGGTCACAAGGTCAAATCATAGAAAAACCTTGTGTAGTCACTAGAGGTCACAGTTTTGACCTGATCTTTATGAAACTTATTCACAATGATCATAACAACAAAATCTAGGTCAAGTTCGATATTGGGTCATCTTGGGTCAAAAACTAGGTCACATTGTCAAATCATAGAAAAACCTTGCATAGTCACTAGAGGTCACAATTTTGGCCTAATCTTTATGAAACTCGGTCACAATGATCATCTCAACAAAATCTAGATCAAGTTAGATATTGGGTCATCCAGAATCAAAAACTAGGTCACAAGGTCAAATAATAGAAAAACCTTGTGTAGTCACTAGAGGTCACATTTTTCGCTTGATCTTTACGAAACTTGGTCACATTGATCGTCTCAACAAAATCTAGGTCAAGTTCGATATTGGGTCATCTGGGGTAAAAAAGTAGGTCATTAGGTCAATCATATAAAAACCTTGTGTAGTCACAATATTGGCCTAATCTGTATAAAACTTGGTCACAATGATCATCTCAACAAATTGTAGGTCAAGTTCGACAGGTGAGCGACCTAGGGCCCTTTGGGCCCTCTTGTTAACCTGAGCGTCTAGCAAGGGAATTTCTGGTACCATTTTGTGATTTTTTCTTTGGTATGATGCGTCCTAGGATTGAACCTGGGACTTCCCGCACTCGTAGCGGAAGCTCTGTTGCTTGTCTATTGAGGAGGCAGTTATCAGAAATCGTACTTTATCCATGTTATTTTAACTGTCTTTTTGACGACATGTATTATGTCTCCCAAATGTATTGTGGG
The DNA here is from genome assembly GCA_947247005.1 of Spisula solida. NCBI lineage: Eukaryota > Metazoa > Mollusca > Bivalvia > Venerida > Mactridae > Spisula > Spisula solida. Next base: position 46,744,546 of record OX365956.1, read on the forward strand.
GAACCTTGATATTTTGTAACTGCTTTTGTGTCTGTCTGTCTGAAATATAGCTTTAATAATAGGGGTGGGCCGATACATCAAACTATCGATGCATTGCGATCCCGAGTGTCCCGATAGTATGAATCGATAGTTAAAGTCTCGATCCAATAACTATCGCCGATAGTTAGCCCAACTATCGATAGTTACGATAGTTTCCTTTTTAGCTCACCTGTCACAAAGTGACAGAGTGAGCTTTTGTGATCACTCTTCGTCCGTCGTCCGTCGTCCGTCCGTCTGTCCCTCCGTCCGTCCGTCCGTCGTCCGTCCGTCCGTCAACAATTTGCTTGTGTAGACACTAGAGGTCACAATTTTGACTTAATCTTTATGAAACTTGGTCACAATGATCATCTCAACAAAATCTAGGTCAAGTTCGATATTGGGTCATCTGAGGTCAAAAACTAGGTCACAAGGTCAAATCATAGAAAAACCTTGTGTAGTCACTAGAGGTCACAATTTTGACCTTATCTTTATGAAACTTGGTCACAATGATTATCACAACAAAATCTAGGTCAAGTTTGATATTGGGTCATCCAGGGTCAAAAACTAGGTCACAAGGTCAAATCATAGAAAAACCTTGTGTAGACACTAGAGGTCACAATTTTGACTTAATCTTTTGGAAACTTGGTCACAATGATCATCACAACAAAATCTAGGTCAAGTTCGATATTGGGTCATCCGGGGTCAAAAACTAGGTTACAAGGTCAAATCATAGAAAAACCTTGTGTAGTCACTAGAGGTCACAATTTTGACCTTATCTTTATGAAACTTGGTCACAATGATCATCTCAACAAAATCTAGGTCAAGTTTGATATTGGGTCATCCAAGGTTAAAAAACTAGGTCACAAGGTCAAATCATAGAAAAACCTTGTGTAGACACTAGAGGTCACAATTTTGACCTAATCTTTATGAAACTTGGTCACAATGATTATCACAACAAAATCTAGGTCAAGTTTGATATTGGGTCATCCTGGGTCAAAAACTAGGTCACACGGTCAAATCATAGAAAAACCTTGTGTAGTCACTAGAGGTCACAATTTTGACTTAATCTTTATGAAGCTTGGTCACAATGATCATCTCAACAAAATCTAGGTCCAATTCGATATTGGGTCATCCGGGGTCAAAAACTAGGTCACAAGGTCAAATCATAGAAAAACTTTGTGTAGTCACTAGAGGTCACAGTTTTAGCCTAATCCTTATGAAACTTGGTCAGAGTGATCATCTCAACAAAATCTAAGTGCGATATTGCGCTTTGACATGTACTGCTATTTATAACAGGTGAGCGACCTAGGGCCCTTTGGGCCCTCTTGTTTATATATCAAGTTTATTATTTAATTAAAACAACTTCCGTTTTCGTTAAAAAAACTAATTTTAATTAATCACACGCACCAAAACAGCCACAAAGGACCGATATCACAACCGTCCTTCCATTGAACATGAAAACAACTTTAATTTTATTGATCTTTTCCTGTCCAATTCATATTAAATAATTTCCACAAATTGTAGATTAGTATGTTGTGCGACAAAGTGATATCTTACGCAGTGCAAATTCGCACTTACAAGTTAATATCTGGTTTTCAAATCTTGGCAATAACTATTGCAATAGTATCGCGATAGTTTCCAGCAATACAATAGTATCGCAATAGTACTTTCAACAATAGCAATAGTATTGCAATAGTCAAAAATGGACTCAATAGTCACCCCTATTTAATAAATATATTCAGAGTTTCAAACACATCGTACAACATCATTTTGTATCAAAATGCCTGCTATGAAAATTGAACGTTTAAAATTTTTGTTTTCCAATATTCATGGGAGATAAATCTTACAAATTTTGCACAAACAGTTCATGGGTTCTTTCCCTTGGCTGACTATGATCCTATTCAATATTTAGCGCTATTTTCGTAATAAAACACTCACACGGTGTATGGATGGCCATAATTATATAGGTCACATAGTCAAATCATAGAAAACCTTGTGTAGTCACTAGAGGTCACAATTATGGCTTAATCTTTACGTAACTTTGTCTCAATGATCATCTCAACAAAATCTAGGCCATGTTGGATATAGGGTCAACTGTGTTCAAAACTACTAGTAAGTCACAAAGTCAAATTATAGAAAACCTTGTGTAGTTACTAAAGGTTACAGTTTTTGCATAATCTTTATAAAACATGCTGGCAATGATCATCTCAACAAAATCTAGAATACATGCGATATTGGGTCATCTGGGGCCAAATCTAGATTGCTAGGTCAAATCACAGGGCTTGCATGTACTACTACGGCAGGTGAGTGACCTAGAGGGCCCTCTTGTTTGTATGAACCCACCTTAAGACAATTTTTTTGTTTTGTTTGAGGACCCATTTGGGTAACCCCGTTTATTTCTATATTAGTATAGGTAAATGGCATTGTACAAATATAATACATACAATCATTATGTGACAAAATATAAGCTGTAATAAAATATTGTTAGGAGTGATTTACTAGTAGTTTCATTAAATATATTATGAATAGGGTTGCCCAAAATGTGACACTTTTTGGGTGAAACTTTTAAAGTAGATGATACAAAGTAAATAATGTACTAAATTGAGATAAGCAAATTGTTATTTAAAAAGTTCCCCTATTGTTTTCTGTTTACACGTGTGTGAATGTGTATATAAGTGTACATGTGTATTTTTTAGTAGAGCAAAAATGAGATACAAGTACATGTAGGTTGAGACTAGAGAAGGATAGTCGAGCAGAGATAAATAAAGAATAATGAGAGAGAGTGATAATTTCCTGATCATTCATGTTACGTAGTTGTCTATGTTTATTAAATTCCATTTCTTACAGTGCGATGGTAGTTTTCCTTTCATGAGAGCTATTTGTTTTTCAATATTTTTGCGACCTTGTAGAAACTGAATGAAATTAGGAATCAATGGTAGTGAATTTTCTAGTTTGCATTTGAATAAATAGTATTTTCCAAGAATAATTAGATAGTTTAGAATACTATTAATATTTGATGGTTCATTATATCCTAATGATACTATTTGATAATTTAGATGTACATTAATATTATTTTGCTGAAGAAGCAAAGAGCATCTATTCCAAAATCTTGGACTTTGTGACATTCCCAGAACGATGTGCTGTTTCAACAAATATGTTGCAAAATGAACAGGTACTTGATTCCACATAACCACATTTTACGACACCTTAAGACAATCTTAGTCAAAAATTGTAAATGATTAGTTAGGTCATCATAGGGGCCTGCATGCAATACTATGCAGGGGTCCTACATTTCCGGAATAATCCTGTTTCTGGAATAATCCGGAAATCAGGAATAACTGCACTAGAAAAAATGAACTTTCCCGCTGAAAATAAAAATTACTTGGTGAAAAAATTCAAAGAATTGACATAGTTACGGTCATTTTAAATTTCATTAGATGAATCTAAGCTTGAATTGGTGTGCTTATTAATGACATTAAAAAAACACCTGCTACTCATTTTTGTGTCGCCTGAAAAGGCGGCCTGAAAAGCAACATAAAGGTGTTACTTTGGCGTCAGCGGCCCAAATTGCTTGTCCGGAGCATAACTTTGTCACCTTCAGTTCAAATGACTCAAGATTTGGTATGCATGTTTCTTGCAATAAGCGGAAGTGCAGTGCGCAAGAACAATACTCTACCATGCTTCGTTTTTTAATTATCTCCCTTTGATTGATTTAATTAGAGCATTTCTTGTCCGGAGCATAACTTTGTCACCATTATGTTGCATGACTTGAAACTTGAGATGCATGTTTCTTTGTTACCATACGTATGAATGTCTCCAAAATTAGTATGCATGTTTCTTGCTGTGACATGAAGTACAGTGCGCAAGAATCATAACTCTACAGTTGCAGGTTCAGGACAGTCAAGTTTGATACGCTGTAGATGACAGTAACCAGGTGATATGTTATCATTTTGTATCATCATTAAAGTCATTTTTACTTCTGAATCAGGTTTCCACTCACTTATGTCTTGTATAACATTAACATATTTGTGAGGTAATAAAAAATCCACATCTGACCGCAGTCCTAGTGTTGTTGAACCTTCAGTCTGGCTGCCAAAATGATAACAATCTAAATTGTCAACATATTCTGGTGGGATACTACGTATAGTCTCTATCAACCGAAATGTTCTTCTTCTTTTCATCACGAGTCTTTCATTCACACCAATGTCTTCCATCACTTCAGACAGTGCCTTCGATACACTGTATATATACTTTATATAGTCAGACATCCTGACAACAATGTTCCCCTTTTTTTATCACATGTGTTTCATTCACTCCATTGTATTTCATCACTTCTGTATGATGATACCCTGTACGTATAGTCTGGTGGTCTCGACATCCTGCAATTATACATAATATATTCTGTTTGGTGGCAAATTTAAGTAATCATTATTTTTGTATTTTACATGATAAATAAGTGATACAAAACAAACTCCAGGCTCATTATTCACCAATATATGTTATAGCTTGGACTTAGCTTCAGACTTAGGCTTCTTATTCACCAACATATATTATATATATAAGACTTGGACTTAGCCTCAGATTTGGACTTATCAACTTTGGTTAATAACCCAAGTAAAATGTCACTGGAATACCAGTGGAATACCATTGCATTCCAGTGGACATAATAATTCCAGTGGTATTCCACTGGCATTCCACTGGTAACTGATTTCAGTGGACATCATAAATCCAGTGGTATTCCACTGGCATTCCACTGGTAACTGATTCCAGTGGACATCATAAATCCTGTGGTTTTCCACTGGTTCTTGATCATATTCCAGTGGACATCATAAATCCTGTGGTATTCCACTGGTAACTGATCATATTCCAGTGGAATTTCACTGATATTTTCTTTTTCTTTTTACTAACTCCTCTAATTAAAAATTACACATATTTATAAAAAAAATCCAAAATACTCTTTAAGAAAAACTTAACATATTATTATATCCACATTGTCATGAAGATGGGGAGGCTTATCAAATTAATTTAACCAAATTGGAAATTCATAATTTTAACATTACATTAATTAAGCCACAGTGTAAGTACTAAAAACTTAAACTCTTTAATTAATTAAAACTTTAACTGAATTATTTTCAGTGACTTGCATGTAAGCAGCAATTATTGTTGAGTACTTGCCTTTTTAAGTTCTAACATGATGTCTGAATTGAGACTATAGGGTTCTAAAGTAAAATGAATGATAAATGAATTTAAAAAAGATTTTTATGGATATAAGTGAAATTTTCCTCAAACCTCTGGAATTCCAATGAAATTTTTACTAGGATACCAGTGGAATGCACAGTGGAATGCACTGGTATTCCAGTGGTATTCTGGTGAAATTTACCGCTGGTATTACCACCGGTATTCCAATAAAAATTTTTACTAGGGAAGGGCGCAGGCTCTCGTCAACGTTTCGACTTTAGTAAGTCTTCATCAGGAATTCAATTTAAGAAATGAATAAACAATCTCATGATTTATGACGTCATAAATGATCATGTTAGGTTTGGCGTAAAAAACTGCTTTTCCAAGCCAGCATAAATGTTTAGGCGTAAAAATACAATAGGTTACCTATATACAGGCATAAATTGAGTAAGCCCGAATAATATCGATATCTTATGACAAAACATTATTCTTTAAAGGAATTTAACCTTAAACATAATAATATATGATCATAAACTTTATTAAAAATTAAGAATGTAAATAATAATAATGTCAATAAATACAGGATAAACAGGCGCATAGCTACCTGTACGCAAAATACGCAGCTGCGTACACAAAAGTCATGCTTCTCAAAAAATGAAAAAATAAATGATCTAAAAATGCTATAAAAACTTATGCCTAAGGGCTAAGGGGGTAAGCCTTTAGTATTTTCAGCAATTCTTAGAAACACTTTAAAGAAGCTCTCTACAAAAAAAAACCCTGGTGTTATCAGTAAAGATAATTTTCAAATCTGTATTCAGCCCTCTTATTCAATAAGCTGATAGCTCCTTTTGGCTGTCAATTGATGATTTGATCTAGTATATATATGCTGAAATTGATCAACTTTATTTGCATGACTGATTAACGATCAGTTTCACACTAAAATTATGACGGCAACGATGATATACTTATACCTAAAGATACGACAGCGACACAAATACATATAGACACTACTGTATGTCATTACATTAATAGCGAAATTTCAGGCGCATTGCGCCCAAATATATTTCGCATTAAGTTAACATGTCACATGGTTTGGTCAGAGTTTGAATTCACTAATGGATCTGAAAATTTGTGTTACAGTCTCGCAGTCACAGAATGAGACTGAAAAATGGCCGCCAATAGAATAACAAAATTACCTAAAGTGCGTTATTCTGACTAGCTCATAAATTTTCTTTTATATTTTAATGATGTTTAAAAATATTCCAAAAATTCTAGTAGGTCAATCTTAGAACACATTAATAAGGGAGCTTTTGTGATCACTCTTCGTCCGTCCGTCGTCCGTCCGTCCGTCAACAATTGGCTTGTGTAGACACTAGAGGTCACAATTTTAGCCTAATCCTTATGAAACTTGGTCACAATGATCATCGCAACAAAATCTAGGCCAAGTTCGATATTGGGTCATCTGGGGTCAAAAACTAGGTCACTAGGTCAAATCATAGAAAAACCTTGTGTAGTCACTAGAGGTCACAATTTTAGCCTAATCTTTATGAAACTTGGTCACAATGATTATCTCAACAAAATCTAGGTTAAGTTCGATATTGGGTCATCCGGGGTCAAAAACTAGGTCACAAGGTCAAATCATAGAAAAACCTTGTGTAGTCACTAGAGGTCACACTTTTGGCCTAATCTTTATGAAACTTAATCACAATGATCATCCCAACAAAATCTAGGTCAAGTACGATATTGGGTTGTTCGGGGTCAAAAACTAGGTCACAAGGTCAAATCATAGAAAAACCTTGTGAAGTCACTAGAGGTCACAATTTTGGTCTAATCTTTATGAAACTTGGTCACAATGATGATCTCAACAAAATCTAGGTCAAGTTCGATATTGGGTCATCTGGGGTCAAAAACTAGGTCACAAGGTCAAATCTGAGAAAAACCTTGTGGAGTCTCTAGAGGTCTCAATGTTGGCATGGTCTTTATGAAAGTTGGTCACAATGATCATCTCAACAAAATCTAGGTCAATTTGGATTTTGGGTTATCTAGGGTAAAAAACTAGGTCATTAGGTCAAATCATAGACAAAACTTGGCTTAAACTTCAATATGTTATTGGATATAAATGTGATGTAAATTATGAAGCATTAGACAATATGAAAACCTTGTACATGCAATAGAGGCTACCATTAGGGGTGCATGAACTACTAGGACAGGTGAGCGACCTATGGCCCTTTGGGCCCTCTTGTTTATTTTAAAAATTACATATTTCGTAGACTGAAAAAAATATCAACTATGTTGGTAATGTACATAACTATCTTAAATTGCATATTCTGCTTGTTATTGGTTTTGATTTCAATAATATAACTTTTAGGCACATACGAAATTATTTTATTTTAAAAATTAAACTAATAAAAATAAATTTGATGATTTTATAGACTTTTTTGTAAGTATGGTCCTCAAACTTTTCCTACAAATTGCAGTACAGGGGGGGGGGGGGATCAACTAAAAAATCATTTTTTTAAAAAACCTGTGGTTGGCATTTTTTTATATTCCACATAATATGCTTACTTAGTATCTGTAGTAATATAAAAATGCTGAAGCAACAACATTTGAAGATATCTGTATTACAATCCCACTGCCTGAGTCATCTAGGGACAAAAATTAGGCCACATGGTCAAATCATGAAAAAAACTTGCAATAGAGGCTGAATTTTCTTAAATCTTATTCAGAAAATGAAAAATCACGGATTACCTAGGTCACTATAGGGGTGTGCATGCACTACTATGACAGGTGAGTGACCTAGGGCCCTTTGGGCCCTCTTGTTCTTTACATTTCATGGCATATGTAATAATACAGTGTAATCTGAGAAAACCGATTTCCTTTCGGACTGCCCGATTTGTTCGGATTTTACAAAAGTTTGGTATTGATCATTTGTTTTTGAAAGTTGAGGCACCAATCTGTTCATCATATGTGTTGGATGTTTAACAAAGGGCTTTGAAAAACAAATATAAATACTAACACACGTTTTATTTACACCAATCGTTACAATGTCAACGATAATTTATCTTCAGCATCACAAAATGCAGTTTCAACGTCACTCTTAACTACTCGGGTCTTTCCATCAATTATCCGGAAGCTCCATCGGATGTATCAAGCAGAAAAATAAAGACACATATCGTCCTTGATCTGGCACAATCTGCTGGTTAACAATATACCACCACGCTAAAGAAAATAGATCCAAGGGTTCCCAGCAATATAATAAATTATTACGAACATTATAACAGAACATTAAGACATATAAGCTTAGCATATAATATTCTATGTCCAAGCAGTGATTTTTTTCCTTCTTTGTTTGCTACTGTAGGCTATAATTTTCCGAAATTTGAAGGGAGATTTTCCCAATGAACATTTAAAAATAAATATTTCAAAATTGCACAAAAAATGACAAAATTATGAACATTTTTGACAAGAGGTCAAGCATAAAAGTTTACAGAAACCAGTAAACAGTCACATGTAATCTCTTTTTCTGTTTTATTTGGCCTTTCAGCTTCATGAAAATTCCCAATTTCAAGTTGTCATGACGCGAAAATTCCCAATCTGAACAGACCCTTTCCCAATGAACATTTAAAAATAAATATTTCAAAATTGCACATAAAATGACAAAATTATGAACATTTTTGACAAGAGGTCAAGCATAAAAGTTTACAGAAACCAGTAAACAGTCACATGTAATCTCTTTTTCTGTTTTATTTGGCCTTTCAGCTTCATGAAAATTCCCAATTTCAAGTTGTCATGACGCGAAAATTCCCAATCTGAACAGACCCTTTCCCAAAGAAGAAAGAAAAATCACTGTCCTAGATGTCTTATCTATGTAGTGAATTATATCATTCATCATATTTTCAAAACCGTTAAAACAGTTCAGATTACACTAATAGCTGTTAAGAACCGTTCAAATAATTATGGCGACATTCTATTTACACCCAAAACATGTTGCGTCAGTAATGGCCGAGAGCTCACAATTGTGTCACCGTAAAAAGTTAATATAACTCACGCAGCATTCAGTTTTTCACCCATTCCCTTGGTATTGTTTAACAAATTGATTGTTTGGTATTTATGTCATGGTTAGTGTGTAATTATTTTAGTTGGGGACAAATGAGCCGCCGGTATTCAGATTTCGCAAGATTCCGGTTTTATGAACAACTTTTACATTGAATTAAAGGGACTGCCTCATATATTGGTGTATTGCAAAAATAAAATAAAATTGTCAAATATTAGGGTAATTTTGGTTTAGTTGCCTGTATATATCCCATAAACAACCACACTGACATCTAAAATAAATTGAGAAACTTCGGCATTTTGTAGTTATTTAGTATTTTTACATCAAAAATTCTATAGAGAAAAGTTCTATAGGGTATTAATACCCTATAGAATTAACACTACTATTACTTAAATTGCCTGAAATTTGTTTGCATTGGATGATAATGAATCGAAAAATGAACCTAATAACTCACTGATGTTTACGCAGTAGTTTGTTGATCTTACAGTTCCATCACGTGTGAATTACATATTTCACAAAGCATGTTGGAAGTAAACTTAGTGCTTATTTTTCACGAAAGAAACAACTCAGTTGGCGATATCGAGTCAGGTTAAAATTGCTTATTTGAACCAAATCTTTATAAAGCAACCGTCAGTGGCTTTCTATTACATTAATACTTGGTAAGGTTGGAAAATCAGGATATACAAAAATTTAGCCCATTATCTGTGAGGCAGCACCTTTAAAGAAGAGAAAATTTGGGACCAAAATATTTTGTCGGTTTGGACAACATTCCAGTTTTCTCACATGCCGGTTTTCTCATATTACACTGTAGATAACTTAAGTTAAGAAGGAGATATCACCATGAAAGTTGCTGTGTAGGTAGCTTTTGACAGCAGTTTCAATGGGAAGTGAGGCCAGTGGGTATGGGAAGTGAGGCCAGTGGGTATGGGAAGTGAGGCCAGTGGTATGGGAAGTGAGGCCAGTGGGTATGAGAAGTCGGGCCGGTGGGTATGAGAAGTGTGGCCGGTGGGTATGGGAAGTGAGGCCAGTGGGTATGGGAAGTGAGGCCAGTGGGTATGGGGAGAGAGGCCAGTGGGTATGGGAAGTGAGGCCAGTGGGTATCGGGAGAGAGGCCAGTGGGTATGGGAAGTGAGGCCATTGGGTATGGGAAGTGAGGCCAGTGGGTATGGGGAGAGAGGCCAGTGGGTATGGGAAGTGAGGCCAGTGGGTATAGGAAGTGAGGCCAGTTGGTATGGGAAGTGAGGCCAGTTGGTATGGGAAGTGAGGCCAGTGGGTATGGGGAGAGAGGCCAGTGGGTATGGGAAGTGAGGCCAGTTGGTATGGGAAGTGAGGCCAGTGGGTATAGGAAGTGAGGCCAGTTGGTATGGGGAGTGAGGCCAGTTGGTATGGGAAGTGAGGCAAGTGGATATGGGAAGTGAGGCCAGTGGGTATGGGGAGAGAGGCCAGTGGGTATGGGAAGTGAGGCCAGTGGGTATGGGAAGTGTGGCCGGTGGGTATGGGAAGTGAGGCCAGTGGGTATGAGAAGTGAGGCCAGTGGGTATAGGAAGTGAGGCCAGTGGGTATAGGAAGTGAGGCCAGTGGGTATGGGAAGTGAGGCCAGTGAGTACGGGGAGTGAGGCCAGTGGGTATGGGAAGTGAGGCCAGTGGGTATGGGAAGTGAGGCCAGTGAGTATGGGAAGTGAGGCCAGTGAATACGGGGAGTGAGGCCAGTGAGTATGGGGAGTGAGGCCAGTGAGTATGGGAAGTGAGGCCAGTGGGTATGGGGAGTGAGGCCAGTGGGTATGGGAAGTGAGGCCAGTGGGTATGGGAAGTGAGGCCAGTGGGTATGGGGAGTGAGGCCAGTGGGTATGGGAAGTGAGGCCAGTGGGTATGGGAAGTGAGGCCAGTGGGTATGGGAAGTGAGGCCAGTGGGTATGGGAAGTGAGGCCAGTGGGTATGGGAAGTGAGGCCAGTGGGTATGGGAAGTGAGGCCAGTGGATATGGGAAGTGAGGCCAGTGGGTATGGGGAGAGAGGCCAGTGTGTATAGGGAGAGAGGCCAGTGGGTATGGGGAGAGAGGCCAGTGAGTATGGGAAGTGAGGCCAGTGGGTATGGGAAGTGTGGCCGGTGGGTATGGGAAGAGAGGCTAGTGGGTATGGGAAGTGTGGCCGATGGGTATGGGAAGTGAGGCCAGTGGGTATGGGGAGAGAGGCCAGTGTGTATGGGGAGAGAGGCCAGTGGGTATGGGGAGAGAGGCCAGTGAGTATGGGAAGTGAGGCCAGTTGGTATAGGAAGTGAGGCCAGTGGATATGGGAAGTGAGGCAAGTGGGTATCAAGGTCACCATTTTTAAAAATAGAAATAGCATTTATAAATGCTAATTATTTTGTAAGCATTGAGATAACATGATAAAACTAGTTTTGTTGAGGTAGCTTTTGCGAAGAGACAACACTTCGGATTGAAAGTGGGGTCAAGGTCACTGTTACTAAGAATAGAAAACATGTTTTCACTCATTAGGTCATCAAGTCATTGGCCAATTAGGCAGGGATAAAACCAAATATTCACGCACTACGACTGTCTCAGTTGAAACCCCAAAAAGTACATTCAAAAATAAAAATTAAAATATGTTTTTCAGAGCACTGCTGTAGAAATGAAAGAGGCAGACACTGTGTATGACTTCTGTTGGTATCCATTGATGTCATCCTCCCAACCAGACACTTCATGGTATGTTGTTTTACTTCTTTTGTAGTTTACCCATACATTACTTCAGATTATAGCTCGATAGGAAGAGTGCTTGAATGTGAATTAAAATCACAGGTGTCGGGAGTTCAAATCACAGTCATAGGTGTCGGGAGTTCAAATCACAGTCATAGGTGTCAGGAGTTCAAATCACAGTCACAGGTGTCAGGAGTTCAAATCACAGTCATATGTGTCGGGAGTTCAAATCACAGTCATAGGTGTCGGGAGTTAAAATCACAGTCACAGGTGTCAGGAGTTCAAATCACAGTCACAGGTGTCAGGAGTTCAAATCACAGTCACAGGCGTTGGGAGTTCATATTTACTCAATTTTGGTACAGTTATTGCCCTTCAGTGAAGTGTTTTTGGAAAAGGTATGTTTTTCTAAAAACATTAAATAAGCACTAAAAATAAATTATTATCATCTTCCTAACTGTTATTTAAAATTAATGTAAATGATAAGAATTGAATACAATAAATAAGTAAGTGGAACTTAAAACGACTACAACAACGGATATGTGTATCTATTTATTTTAACCATAAATGATAATAGTTTAGCTCGAATGAAAACTACATTTGAGGGGTGATCAACAAATACGTGGAAAAATGCTCTAAAATCTTTATCACATGACCAATATTGCTGAAACTCAGTCTGATAAAAGATTGGCATATTACAAATACATAACTGTAAGAAATTAAATCCAAGCAAATATTCAGACAGTTTAATAGACTTACAATAAAGAATAAAGAAATTATCACACTTTTTTGCTTATTTGTTGATCACCCCTCGTACATGTTAATGTATAACATTTACATTTCAGTCTAGCAGTCACCAGTAAGGATACACCGGTTCATTTATATGATGCATTTACCGGAGAGTTACGATGTAGTTACAGAGCCTATAATCACGTGGTACGTATCTAGTGTAATACACCGGTACATTTATATGATGCATTTACCGGAGAATTACGATGTAGTTACAGAGCCTATAATCACGTGGTACGTATCTGTTACGTAGTCCTTATGATTTGGTAAAGACAGTAACGCTCGTGTTCGTATAGTAGCTTTTATTCATTTGTTACACAGTTCATAAACATAGTATAGTACTTCTCAGGTTCACAGCATAAGTCAACTTTTCATACACATAAACATACTGTCAAGGCTTACGGCCCAAGCTACTCGCTTGTTGACGGCCCGCACCAACTGGTCTCTCTCGACTCTACTTCTCAACTCGCTAACTTAACTCCCACTGACTGACTGACTCCCCACTAACATGGTATTGACCAACCAGACATATATTAAATTCACACTTCCTTATGATACTGACAACCTGTCTGGTGTTAGTCTATATTCACTTATAACTGTCAGTTATAGTGTAACCTATATTTATTCAAAGTCAATGATGATGGTTCACTGAAATTAATATTATATAATTAGCCATTCCTTGATCATTACATTACAATTCCCTCCCTCTGTTCGAAAACAAAATTTTATCTTAAGTAAAATTTTAACATATTTAACCCAAACCCTTTTTTTTTTTTTTAAATGGTATGTTACCATAACATTGAATCACACAATGATAATCATAGTCAAATAATGAACATAAAACCTGTAAAATAATAACACATAAATAACCAATAATATCTGCAACATAAACACATATATACACACAATAAAATGTCATTACTACAAATGTAGTTTCATTTTCAGCATATTCAGCTGGTTTAATTCATGTCCATATAGATATAAATGAAATAACTATATCACTTGATTGTCAAAATGTTTGTCACGATGAATTGTATGTAGACTTATCCGTATGTGGCATCTAGAGTCGTCACATCTGACGAATATCCGCACATAGTCAATAACGGGTTGAAATGATGATCATATGGATCTACGAATGATTATCTCCGGTTGGAGATCTACGAATGATTATCTCCAAATTGGTCGCTTGATAAATTTCCAATGTAAATTGTTTTGTTGTGGTAGGCATCTGTTGGTAGTCCATCGAATATGTATACGAATGTTTATCTCTATTCGAATGATAGAGATCTGCGAATGATTATCTCCAAATTGAACGTTGGAGAAATTCCCATACAATAGTTGATTCATCATCATCGGTTGAAGTATTATTTTGGAATACTGGATTTGGTGTTCTCGAACGTCTGCCATGGTTCGTAGTAACGTGTTAGTTTGCTGATAGTCTCTACAGCTCAGAGTAACATGTTCTATTTGCTGATAGTCCGCCATGGTTCGGAGTGACTCGTTCGATCCCCGGTATTGACTGAAACACTTATTATTGGCAGATCTAATGCGGTATGTATTTGTAAACCCCTTATAAATAAAATATATTTCCCTACAGTGATCACGAAATAATAGCAAGAACAACTTAGTACCAGCCTCATTAATTATTACATATTACATTAAATTAGTATATCTTTGATTTATCAGCAATAATATAAATGATATTAACCCTCACATTGGACATAACTACTAAGCCTATATATTATTATTTTAATATAGACGATAACGATATATCAAGCATTCGTTCTATAATTACTTCCCTTTGAATAGATACTCTCTACAAAGGATAATTTCAAATTTGCCTGAAATGAGATTTTCTACACAAAAATCTTACAGTTTTCCTAAGAGTAACATGTTTACACCTTGATAACAACCTGAAGTTGATTTAATTCATTTCCTACCATGCAAACCTAATATCAAAATCCAAATTCGATAAATAAAACGCATCATGTACGCGTGTACGCTTCCCGTATTTCTTAACGCGATAAACTTATAATGCTTGACACTATTAATGTAGTCATTAATCACGTAAACATTAATTAGTAACAAAACAATACTATGTTTTAACGCAGAAATATATGTGAAGTCCATCAAAACAAAACACTATTTAATAATAATATCTACCCGGAATGATATAACACAATGACATGTGCTACACTTTCTAAACCCAAAAGCATTACATGACTTTGTCTTAAGGTATAATGAAGCCGCTAATCACAATAATATCAATTTGTTACATAGTAATATGCATCAACTGCGTTTAATCAACACAAAACTGACATTGACCCTTACAATTGCTAGCCTCAATTTTTTTAACATTACATAACCCTAGTACAGGTATACTGACTGCAGATGTTACAATTATAACGTAATAATCATAATAAAATGAACAAGACGCCTAATTACATGCATGTAGTACTTTACTTTAGTCTTCTAACGCGAAACTAGTACTGCATAATCTATTAATGCTATCGTTAATCACAATATCAATTAGTTACTAATTGAATGTACTATTACGTTTCCCATCGCGCTAAATCACATACTGATTAAATACATCAGCAGATTCCCAATATTACAACACATACTACACAAACTGTAACTCAGTGAATATTCACGTCTATATAATTATCTCGCATTTAATAATCAACATGAACATTCTAAATCGAACATATACGCGATGTGTTTATGTTGCTTCATCTCGAAAGTCGACATAACTTCGCTAAAATTTCATAATGCAAAAATAAGGTAACTTACTGCATGATAACATTAACATCGATAAACCCGATTATCATCAATAACTCTAGCAATACTCCACATTTTAACTGCACAAAATAATAATGCCCTTAAACTACATGTATTGTATATTACATGCTATTTGTATTTTCCTATTTTTCGTTTTTTAGCTTTTTTTCCGCGCCATCCGCTTGTATTTATCGTTATTAAAACCATTAATTTCCTGTCATATTCTAGCTGTTAATTCCCAAAAATGAAATATACATACTAGTATCCCATTAATTCGTGTACATGCCCATGTATCATTTTAATACCAAATATCTGGCTTTACAGAAATATATACGCTCTAATTCTCGTAATCCAAGATAGAAACAAAGTTCAACAGAGCTATTTACTGTAAAATATCAACATATCTAAGACATAACTTCCCGCATCTTAAATGTCTGGTTTACACAACCATTTATCAACATTTACAAAATCGCCATTACTTTTTAATGACTCAATATAAATCCTGTCTGTCTATGTCGCCCATTTTACTACACACATTTTTACATGATACATGAACTTGAACTACCCTTAATATTTTTAATGAATATCTATGATAACATCCCTTCTAGTTAAATGTATTCCCAAACAATTATTTCCAAACATCATGACCGCATTTACATCCTTAAAATACACATTTCGTTCCTATTTCATTACGTTTGCCGTCTGTCTTCTACTAGATTAACAAATGATTTTCCTACTTTTAAACAGCCTAAATCAAAATAATTCCTCACTTCATGGTGTTTTAACCAATCGCGTCCTAATATAATATTCCTATTTATATTTTCAACAACATAAAATGGGTGACTCATTTCAGTATTCCCAATTTTAAATGCTAGGTTTACACAACCATCTACCTTTAATGAACCACCATTTACTGATTGAAGATAAATCTTATCATCTTTAATTTCTGCCCTTTGTCTTAAGGTTCTAAATATCCTTCTATTTATCAATGAAACTTCAGCGCCTGAATCTACTAATGCTCTGTATTCATTATTTTGCATATTTATTATACACGAATCTGGGTTTCCCGCAATTGCTATATTGAATGTTCGTGAATTAAACGTTTTCTGATTACTAACATGATTAAATCTCTTCTTATGTGAAAATCTATTGAAATTTTGTCTACTACGAAGATTACCCATCTTACAGTAATTTGAATATTCCCTATTTTGATAATACGTTGGTTTATGTGGGTTTTGAACTACCGCGTTTATGTATTTATCTCTATTTTGATATTTACGATTTAACGGTATAAAATTTCTTAACCTAAGTCTAGCCCTAATATTTTGTTCTTCTAAATATTGCAATATTTACTGCTTGATCTAATGTCTGAGGATTTTGCCTAAGTAATTGAATTTTAAAAGACTCATTTAACAATCCATCGGTGAAAAAATCAATTAGCTGTCTAATTACTAATGTAGGATATTGACTTAGATCTTGACCATCATATGCAGTTTTTGCTAAATCAATTAATTTTTGATAATAAATTTGTACACTTTCATTTGGTCTTTGTTTAAATTCACTTAACAAGCGCAATGCATGATGAGAATCTATTATTTCTGAAAATCTAACTTTTAATTCACCTAATAATTCTGCATATGTACACTGCGGATCATCATTTAAATAACCCTGAATAAAATTTGATACAATCCCTCCAGAAGTATGGAAACAAATCTTTTTCTTGCCATCATCATTTAAATTGTTTATAAAAGCATATTTCTCTACTGAATTTATCCAAAATTTAAATTCTCTATTATTTTCCCCATCAAAATCTGGTACTATTTTGTTCAATTTATTACCTAGCGATGCACAATAATTTCCCAATTGATCTGATAAATTTTTAATATTTCTACATATGTTTTGATCTGCCATTTTTAAGCGTACAGAAAATAACCAAGTCACTCACATGTACTCCGAGGTTCCAATCTTTCGTCAGGATATACGGCTACCAAGTGCTGTCCAGTACGTTTCCTGTAGCTTCTCTGTTGAACTTATACTCAAAATCTCTGGTCACGACTCCATTAATTGTTACGTAGTCCTTATGATTTGGTAAAGACAGTAACGCTCGTGTTCGTATAGTAGCTTTTATTCATTTGTTACACAGTTCATAAACATAGTATAGTACTTCTCAGGTTCACAGCATAAGTCAACTTTTCATACACATAAACATACTGTCAAGGCTTACGGCCCAAGCTACTCGCTTGTTGACGGCCCGCACCAACTGGTCTCTCTCGACTCTACTTCTCAACTCGCTAACTTAACTCCCACTGACTGACTGACTCCCCACTAACATGGTATTGACCAACCAGACATATATTAAATTCACACTTCCTTATGATACTGACAACCTGTCTGGTGTTAGTCTATATTCACTTATAACTGTCAGTTATAGTGTAACCTATATTTATTCAAAGTCAATGATGATGGTTCACTGAAATTAATATTATATAATTAGCCATTCCTTGATCATTACATTACATATCTAGTGTAATACACCGGTACATTTATATGATGCATTTACCGGAGAATTACGATGTAGTTACAGAGCCTATAATCACGTGGTACATATCTAGTGTAATACACCGGTACATTTATATGATGCATTTACCGGAGAATTACGATGTAGTTACAGAGCCTATAATCACGTGGTACGTATCTAGTGTAATACACCAGTACATTTATATGATGCATTTACCGGAGAATTACGATGTAGTTACAGAGCCTACAATCACGTGGTACGTATTTAGTGTAATACACCGGTACATTTATATGATGCATTTACCGGAGAATTACGATGTAGTTACAGAGCCTATAATCACGTGGTACGTATCTAGTGTAATACACCGGTACATTTATATGATGCATTTACCGGAGAATTACGATGTAGTTACAGAGCCTATAATCACGTGGTACGTATCTAGTGTAATACACCGGTACATTTATATGATGCATTTACCGGAGAATTACGATGTAGTTACAGAGCCTATAATCACGTGGTACGTATCTAGTGTAATACACCGGTTCATTTATATGATCCATTTACCGGAGAATTAGGATGTAGTTACAGAGCCTATAATCACGTGGTACGTATCTAGTGTAATACACCGGTTCATTTATATGATGCATTTACTGGAGAATTACGATGTAGTTACAGAGCCTATAACCACGTGGTACGTATCTAGTGTAATACACCGGTTCATTTATACGATGCATTTACCGGAGAATTACGATGTAGTTACAGAGCCAATAATCACGTGATACGTATCTAGTGTAATACACCGGTAAATTTAAATGATGCATTTACCGGAGAATTACAATGTAGTTACAGAGCATATAACCACGTGGTACGTATCTAGTGTAATACACCGGTTCATTTATATGATGCATTTACCGGAGAACTACGATGTAGTTACAGAGCCTATAATCACGTGGTACGTATCTAGTGTAATACACCGGTACAGTTAAATGATGCATTTACCGGAGAATTACAATGTAGTTACAGAGCATATAACCATGTGGTACGTATCTAGTGTAATACACCGGTACATTTATATGATGCATTCACCGGAGAGTTACGATATAGTTACAGAGCATATAATCACGTGGTACGTATCTAGTGTAATATGACAGTAGTTACGTGAACAACAACTTTTGATGATGTCACATAAAGGGACGTCTATTTTCGTTCTCGACTTGTTCCCCATTCTAGCATGATGAGCAGCTTTTTATACCCCAAGATACAATGTATATGGGGCTATATTTGAGCCATGCTTGAGGTTGGTTGGTTTGTTGGTCCTTGCAAAGTTTGTCCGTGCTATTTCTCTGTAATCATTGGTTGAATTGCAATGAAGCTTTGCATGACTGATCATTACCAAGTCTAGTTTTGTATATCGTGGTTCAAAATGGTTACCACACGCCATCCTGGTGGTTACTCACCAGTGCGCCCAACTGTCTTGTGTCTGGCATTAAACAATATGACATTTGTAGGAAACATAACTTTAAAGTAACTGTCTCATAGGTCAAGTTGGCATGCCCTTTAAACATTTGACACTTTAATAAATAAATGCGACCATAGTCCCCAGTGGTAAAAGATTGAGTGTGCTGGATTTGTATCTGTGAAAGTAACTGTCTCATAGGTCAAGTTGGCATGCCCTTTAAATATTTGACACTTTTATGCTATAAATCCGACCATAGTCCCCAGTGGTAAAAGATTTGTGTGTTGGATTTGTATCCCAGTCATCAAGGTTTGATTCCTTGTTGCAGCAGGTCTTACCCTTCCTTGAATGTTGATTTTCTTCCACATGTGGAGTAGTTGCTGGTTCCTTGTGGAAGGGGAAGTTAAAATAAAGTTAGTACAGGTTAGGATACAGTCCAGGAAAACTGGTTAGGTGAATTGGCTGCCATATGTAGCTGAAAAATTGCTGAAAATTAATAACAGTTTTAACAATAATCAACAGTAAATATTTGACTTCTCAAGAAAATCACTTTCATACTTGGGTGCAATACTTTGGAACAATATTCCACATTCAGTGCATGCAGACTGCTACCACTCTTTCCAAGTTTAAAAGTCGATATATCAAGTGGAAATTTTATGGTATTTCTTGATGGTAATGCATCAAACTGTATGTTCAATTGTTACAGAACTTGTTATCTATCTTAATATGAGGCTTAATTGTAAATATGTGTTGTTACATCAATGTGGACCATAAAATAAATTGGTCAGCCAATTATGTCATCCACAGAAAATAAAGTTGTTATTATTATAACATGTATTCAGGATGAGGTAGTAGCAGCACATTGTGTCAGGTTTAATCCAGATGGTAGCAAACTGTATTGTGGATTTAACAAGATTATCCGCGTGTTTGATGTCACCAGACCTGGTAGAGACTTCATCAATAGACCAACTTTTGGTAAGTGTTACAATACTGTAGAAAGTTCATTAGTTTACCAAATTGTGCTTGGGGTAGGTGGACTTTCTGGCTTTTTATGCCCCCGTATCGATAGATCTTGATGCATATAGTGATAATTCACCTGTCCGTTTGTCCGTCCATTCTGGTTAACCCAAATTGACCGTTTTTAGCTCACCTGAGCACGAAGTGCTCACTGGTGAGCTTTTAGGATAGGTGGCTGTCCGGCGTCCGTCGTCGTCCGTCGTTGTCCGTCGTCCGTCAACAATTCCTTTAAATGACTTCTTCTCCTAAACCAATTGATGGAATTTAACCAAATTTCACAGGAATGATCCTTGGGTGGTCCTCTTTCAAAGTTGTTCAAATGGTTCTGGTTAATTTATTAATTAGGTCACAGGAGCTAAAAATAGATTTTAAAAGTGAAATTTTAAAAAATCTTCTTCTCTGAAACCACAGGGCCTACAGCTTTGATATTTTGCATGAAGCTTCATCATGAGATCCTCTACAAAGATTGTTAAAATTTTGCCCCTGGGGTCAAAACTGCACCCGTCCCGGGGGTCACTTGTTTTGCAATAGAGTTATAGAGAGAAATCTTTGAAAATCTTTTCCTCTGAAACCACAAGACCTACAACTTTGATATTTTGCATGTAACATCATAATTATTGGGGTCCTCTAACAAGATTGTACAAATTTTACCCCCATGGGGTTAAAATAGCCCCCTACCCCAGTCACTATGTTATTGTAGAAAACTTTGAAAATCTTCTCTTATACCACAATGCAGACTCCCACTGACCTCACCTTTAGATAAGAAATAATGTTGGATATTTCTTTCTTGCTGACATTAATGACTTTTCAATGAGATATACTAAACCCTGACTCTGGTATCTGAATTCAAACATGTGTAGACCATCTGGTCATTTGTTCAGTCAGTAGGAGAAGTTTATTGTGTGTTCAGCTAGTAATTGTAGTCAATTAAGAAAATTGTATGTTTTACAGTATCAAGCTTGTACCATGTTTGTTAAGCAACCGTTGTCTTATAATTATAATCAATTTGATTATTTCAAACCATTATTTCACAAAATATCATGCCCATAAAGTGTATATATTTGCATACAAGTTAGTTGTGTTTTATATTCTTTACCAAATATATCCCTCAATCTAAGGCTAACCTTAATAAATTCTTTGGTTGGAGTTACTCTATCTACTCACGAAAATCCCAGCAACATATTTGGCCTTCAGGAGACATTTTTTACTTTAATGAGATTATTAAGTGTTCGTAAAAAATAATTAAAAACATTCCCTACTTACCTACCCGCCTAAACATTTCTGTGTAACTCCAAACAAAGAATTTTTTAAGGTCAGCCTGAGATATTTGGGGTAAATTGCTTTCTACTTGTCAGCTGTCTGGTACACTAAATGGTTTCAGATCAATAACTCGAGAACAGTTTGGCCTAAGATCATCAAACTTTGCTTTGAGGTTGGTTATCATCAATAGATGACCCCTATAATGTTTTTTGAGGTCATTAAATAAACAGATAAGGTCATTAACCTTAAACATAATTATCATAGAGGCATATCCTACTATTCCGGAATAATCCGAGAATCAGGATTAGCTGCACTAAAAAAAATGAACTTCTATGTAGAAAAAGTTCATTTCTCGACTTAACATCACTCGAATATTACTCAGGTGAGCGATCCAGGGCCTTCTGGGCCCTCTTGTTTCTAGCATTATTATGACTTGCTACAAAGCTTCCATACTTGCATGGACGTTGTATATGAACACTCTCAACACGCCTGTATCATATAGCCCCATTTTGACCTTCACCTTGACCTAATTTTGGACTTAGATTTATTGAAGGGCCAAATTCTTGGTTAACCCAAATTGACCGTTTCTTCTAGCTACAAAGCTTTTATACGTGCATGGATGTTGTATATGAACACTCTCCACACGCCTGTATCCCCTAACCTCATTTTAGACATTTACCTGGACCTAATTTTGGACTTTGACTTATTGAAAGGCCAAATTCTTGGTTAACCAAAATGACCGTTTCGTTTTACATTATGTCCATCAAGGCGTTGCCTTCAAACTTGGCATACTTGTTTACCATCATACAGCCCCTTACATTATCAAAGCCATGTTACACTATCCAACATTTTAACAGAATTATGGCCCCTGATTGACTTTGGTTTTTTATGGACAAGGCTTCTATGGGGGCATAAGCGTTTATTGAACACAGTTTCAACATAGTTTGTGTCACAAATATCTTCAAAGGGGTTTAAATACATTGATGAAAGTTACCTCTCAAAAGCAATACCAGAACAGAACATTATTTCATTAACTCTAGTTGCTACAGCACCACAAGAGACTACAATACATAATAGTACAATATTACAAAGCAACACCAATAGAGAGATAGAGATTTGATTGTTGTACAGAGGTTGTTGCTTTTGAAATGTTAAAGAAATAAAAATCTGTTCTTGTATTTTGTCGGTGAATAAAACACAGGCAGTAGTTTGGATGCAGAAAAATTAAATCACTAGTGTGTAGCAAAAGTTTTATCACATTAGATATAAATAAAAATCACCACCAGCTTCCTGTTCACTTTGAAAACTGACCGATTATAAGTGTATAAAAATGGTATGGAGATTAGTAGTCTTATATTAGTGTTGTCATAGATTAAATATTGTAATTTGTTGATTTTGGTGTAAGATAGAATTTTATTTCACCGAGTGATCACAGAAAATCAATATTTTCACGAGTGAAATAAAATTGATCTTACACCAAAAGTCAACAAATTTTCTGTTTATTATATGCCTCAATTCCTCTTAAATATGTGCCGTAATTGGCTTAATTGAAAAATCACATCTAAATTAGAATGTCATGACATGAGAATTATGACGTCATGATGACGTAACACATATTTTTAAGCCTGGCGCTGTTGACGTTATGTTTCTTTTTATGCATGATACTGGAACCAGCTTCTAAAACAGTGAAAATAACAAAGTGGTAATTTCACTGTTATTTTCACTGTTATTTTCACTGAAAAATGTCCATAATCTAATGAAAGCAAATAATAAATATTGTAATTTTCAGCAAAAGAAGGTCAACGAGGCATCATATCGTGTATAGATCACAGTCCTGTAGAACACGGTCTGTATGCTGCAGGCTCATACTCTAGAAGTAGTAAGATCTTGGCTTTCTCTCAGTTCATTTTGTTTGAATATACAATTCAATTCAATTATTTATTCAAGTCTCATTCACATTTCATATATAAAATACAATTATACAAAGAAATTATATAAATGCAATAATACACGAGTGTGACCAATCATGTTTGATTTATAAGAGACTGTTAGTAATAAAATTACAACACATCTAGTATATTAAAAACCCTCTATGATAAAATCAAATAAGTCTAGATGTATGTCTTAAATCTAAAGCACTAAAATATGACATCATATGTCTCCTAAGACTTATATATACATTCAACAGCATAAATCAGTTAATATGTTGGCAAAATTATACAACATTAAAGAAATTTGCCATATGTTAAAAAGTTGTTTCCATAAACAGCTATACATATTTACAGTTGCAAATGTATAATAAAAATCTATCACTTATACAGGAGTTTCCGTTATAGCAGGTTTTGGCAGACAAATACATCAAATACATTTACTCAGCATCAATGAAAAGTTACCATCCTATTGACTCTTATATTATAAAATTTACGTTACTCTGTGTTAAATGCCGAACATGACTATGTTACCTTACTGTGTAGTCACAGCTATCCTATTTAACAATATTCAAATGCACACACTATAAAAGTTTTGTACTGAAAGGTCATATTGTACACAAAATAGAGGTATATATAAGTGGTAACTTTTCATTGAAGCCCAGTATATAGTATTATTTTAGGCCAATGGGGTGGCACTTTTCTGTAGAAAGGTGAATAAATGTGTGATATTGTAATATTATGCCCTACATCTATGATGAGGGGGTATATTGCTTTGCACATGTCAGTCGGTCTGTTGGTTGGTCGGTAGGTCGGTAGACCAAAATTTAATGGTTTCTGTTTAATAACTCAAGAATGCTTTGCCATAGGATCTTTAAACTTTACATGGAGGTTGCTCATTAACAGTAGATAACCCCTATTGATTGTGAGGTCAAAGGTCATGGTCACTGTGACCTTTACATATTCTGACTATTGGGCTGCCATGGGTGCATACATATTTTACAAACATCTCTTGTTTCTGTTACAGTTGCCTTGTATAGTGAACCAGATGGCTCTATGGTGTGTATGTTTGAAGGACAACATGGTGGGGTCACACAGGTCAAGTTCTCTCCCGATGGTACCAAGCTATACAGCGGTGGAAGAAAAGTAGGACATGTTTTCCCTTATCTGGATACTGAATGATAATGCTCACATGGGTGAAAGTTTTCAGCCCCATGCCTGAACTTCAGGTTTTTGACAGTACCAAAAAGCCTTTTTTCCTTTAATTTCCCATACATAAATTGTCGATATTTTAGGATTTCAGGTTTTTCAAAATTTCAATTTCTCACCTGTGTACTCGCTGATAAAGTGACATGGGTTACCTATATAAAATTACTGGTGTCTATTAAAATCCAATTAAATGTCCATTTTTAGTGTACGTCTAATGTTGTTTGTTTGTGATTGACTAAGGCAGTCATATGTGCGTGGTCATGCAGAGTTTTTTCTGGCTAGATCAGCCTTCAAATTTGAGGAAGCACGTCTGATAATCCAGGCTGTCTAATATGTGTTAATATGCAGTAAATCATAATACTGAAACATCTTTTATATTTGTGTTGAGAATTGATCAAAAGTCACATTTGCGAGGTCTTAAATTTTGTGCTTTCAAAAATAAAAAGAACTAGAGAAGGCAATTAATTAATTATAAAAGATTTAATTTCATGAAAAATTCATCTGCGTTCTACAGTGCACAATTTCCTGACACCTAGCCCCAATCTCCGGAAGCATCTCAATCTGATCTAAACCTCATCTCAAATATTGGCATGCGTTTTAATGTTAGTTTCCATATATAGGAGGCTGGACTCAAAATTGGCACCACAAAACAGATACACTATTCCAGGTTTATAAGGATAAAATGTCAAGAGCTTTCACTTAAGAATTATCTCAAATGTGTACTCTTATTTTGGCAAAATCTCAATTTGAGTTGAGATTTTTTCGTGAGATGTTTTGGGAGATCAGGGCCTGGCGAACCATCTGTTACCTGAAACTAATTTAACTGAGTGTCAAGCAAAGGAGATATGTACCACTTTTAATGACTTTTGTATGTCACTGTCTGGAATCAAACCCACAATCTCACGCACTCAAAGTGGGCACTCTACTAATACATGGGTGAAAGTTTTCAGGCACATATCTGAACTTCATGTTTTTTAGAGTACTATTAAAAGCCTGTTTTTTTATTTTCCCTATGTACATTGTTGATTTTTGAGGATTTCAGGTTTTTCAGAATTTCATACTTTCACCCATGCTATTGTCTACAGCGGCGGATG
Organism: Spisula solida; assembly: GCA_947247005.1. Taxonomy (NCBI): domain Eukaryota; kingdom Metazoa; phylum Mollusca; class Bivalvia; order Venerida; family Mactridae; genus Spisula; species Spisula solida. The sequence continues at coordinate 46,770,536 of OX365956.1, forward strand.
CTATTATGATTATTATGATTATAAAAAAATGATTTACATATATTACGACAATGATTTACTTATATAAAGGACAATGAATTACGTATATTTAGGACAATGATTTACGTAACTTTAGGACAATGTTTTACATATATTTAGGACAATGGTTTACATACATTAAGGATAATGATTTACATATATTTAGGACAATGATTTACTTATATTTAGGACAATTATTTACATATATTTAGAACAATGGTTTACATATATTTAGGACAACGATTTACATATATTTAGGACAATGATTTTCATATATTTAGGACAATGATTCCTATGTTGGGACATGAGAAATCCAGGACAGATATTGTTATAAAAAAATATTAACATATATTTAGGACAATGAGATCCTGTGTTGGGACATGAGAAATCCAGGACAGATATTATTCACCTTACAGAGAAATGTCGTCACAAACCAACGGATCTACTTTGATATATCCAGGTGCGTATTCAATTTTAAAAATGCAAATTTTCAAAAAACATTAATTTTGCTAAAATATCTGGAAGTTAGCATAATAAAGATACATTTATCATATGTTTGACGTCGCGGCAGCGTAATAAAGCCATTATTTATTTTTGATAATACACTAGTGTAATAAAGCTTTGACGTGACGTCACTCAAAGTATAGGCAACGTCGTCAAAGTTGCGCGTTTTTTATAGTGAAAATAAGTAGCTATTTTTATGTTTCGGTCAGAAATGGCTAACATATGATAAAAAGAACATTACATTTGTGACTTTCCACATTGGGTTTATTAAACTCGTTGAATAAAATTGATAAAATGCTCGGCAGAGCCTCGCATTTTATTATTTTATTCAACTCGTTTAATAAATTCAATATAAAAAGACACTCATGTAATATCCTCTATGTACTAAATGATTCACTGTTACATTGCCGTAAATCTTGTGTAACATCAATGTTATCTCTAAAAAGAGTGAGACCCAGATTGCTGACATATTGGTAATTTTTATGCCCGGCATCTACTGATGAATGATGCAGAGGCATTTAGTGATGACCCTGTCCACACCTTCTTTGGTTCATTCATTCATCCATCCATCAGTCTATTCGTTAGAAAATGTTAACCAAAATTTTCAAGCCATGTAACACTATCCAACATTTCAACAGAATTGCGGCCCCTGATTGACTTTGCCAGTTTTAATGGACAAGGCTTCCACCAGGGCATAAGCATTTTTTTAAAGCAGTATTGTTGAAATCTGTATTGATGTAGGATTAAAATGATATGTTTATGGAGATTTCCAGTGTTTTTTTCGCCTATTTTGGGAACATATTCCATGGATTATGGATTGGGAATTTTAGCAGTATTTGGTAAAAACTATTTTTAAATTAACAGTAAAATGTGTCGATTTTTCTCGGATTTTTGTTTTCTATGAATGGGAACATTTTGCTTGAAATTGGGAAAAAAGATATGATTGTCAGTTGGGAACGTAGCCCATAAACTGCTATAAGTTGTCCGAAAATAACACACTGAACTCTCCTATAAAGAGTGTATGATGGTTACATGTTTATATGATTCAGTGACAGTAAACATGTGGTATCTGGATCTACGGATGGTATTGTTCGAGTGTGGGACACCACGGCAACACCGGTACACCCTAACATACACTTAGACCCTGTCATTGAACCGACCTTGACATTTCAAGCTCACAAAGAAACAGTCAACAGTGTCAGGTATGTTAATGTTTCCTATACGGCAATAAAAAAATTAAATCACTTTATAATTTATATCAAAGCCTCATTCTGAAACACATGCGGGATGAAGATTTGATTGTTATGTGTGGTTTAGAATGAGAGTTTCATGTCTTATACAATGTATATACAATTCAAACTTCAGACCTATCGTTGCTCTCTACTATGCATGTAGGTCTATATTCAGTTGTTAGCCTGTACAGTTACATTGTGCCCGTATATTATTGATCTGAGGGTTAAGGTAGGGCTTCAATGTAAATGGGCAGGATTGAAATAATAGTTTGATGTTGTTATACTTAAAAGTTTGATATAAGTATGCTACAGTGTTATACTATTGTTACACAGTTAACCTGTTTGACGAACAGTTTATTACCTTGCTGGACAGGTGTGTACTTCGACTGACTTCAACATTAATTTTGTATTGCCTAAACAGGCAACCTTGTTTGGTCATGGAACTTTACAGCATGTGTATGTTCCTGGTGCATTGATTATGCTGGCAGAGTTATGGATCTTGATTGAATACCTGCTTCTCATGTAATTTGAATATTTCTCAACATTCAACATAATTTTGAAAGTGAATGCATGGCCGTAGGGTAAACATTTGAATAGCACTTTTGAAATGAGTAACTTTGATGACTTCTATGTGTGTGAACCTGCATTTGGAGAGGAACTCAAGAAATGCCATGTATAGGTGGCTAAGTTATTGACATGGAAATATCGACAAATGTACCAAAATGTGTGAACATACATTCTTGCCCACAGAACTTTACTAAGAAATAAAAAAAATCACTCATATCACTGCATGCGTTATATCTAAAATTAAAGTTCCTGTCAAACTAAGTGGAATATTAGCATTATGTGTGTATATGATTGTTTCAGCTTACATCCGACCTTACCAGTGATAGCCACAGGTTCCGGTGAGAGACATTTCAAATCTTTCTCGGACAACGATGATGACTCGGCAGATAAGATGGACAGTTCATCAGATATTGACAACAGTCTACGTCTCTGGTGGATCTGACACAACTGTTACCTTGACAACCACTATCTGTTGCTATGGTGACACTATCAATTCCAGTTTCTATGGTTATGACCAGAATCTGTTGCCATGGCGACCGGAATCTGTTGCTATGACGACTGGAATTGTTTACTTTTGTGACCAGAATCCGTTGCTATTGTGGCCAAAATTGGAACTATGGAATCCAAAATCAGTTGCTATGGTGACCAAAAGTGGTTGCTATGGTGACCAGAATTGGTTGCTATGGAGATGGAAATTGATTTTTATGAAGAGTGCTTTGATCTTATGATCATTCCAAACTCAATTGAGGCCAAATATAAGTTTGTTTCCTGTCACAAGCTAAAAAACATTTTTGTCCAATTCATAGGGATTCAAATTTTTGTTGTGACAGTATGCCAAATGAACAGGGTTTACTCACATGATCCTGTAGGGACCAAACATTGTGTATTTTGCTCGTGAATGTTTCTTAATTACGGTATTATTAGTGTACGAAAGAACGCTTCATTTTCTGTTTACAACACTGTTAAATTTTTAAACCCCATTAAAGCCCAAAAAGGTTAAATTTTAAAGCCCTAAATGGTTCATTTTAAACCCCCATTAAGGTAATTCCATACTCTTAATTTTTTCTGTACAAGAGGTGTCAAACACCTGATTTTTATGAAGAACACACTCATGATAGTGATTGTGCAAACCCACCGAAAAAGTTGGACATATCATTCCATGAAACTTGGCATGCACGAAATTTCGTATATACGGAATCACACGATAACGTTTGTTTTAGACTATGCATGTTAGATGTAATTTTAATGATATTTCAAAATATGTGATTTTTCATTTTTAAGTTATACGAAAAAAATAGTTGAACAACATACTGATTTCGTAAATGCATCCAGTAGAGTAACTATTATAGAAGTTTTGTCCCAAATTTCATGGCATGCAGTTGCTCGGCTAGATTTTTTTAACTGACACTTTAGTGATTTCGGAAATTTTGAAAACCAGGAGAGTTTACAAAATGCATCAACGTTTTGAATACGTTGTATCCAGTTTTCGCGATAATTTGTTTTTGGAAATGTGTATATTTAAAGATGAACCAATGCTCTTTTGTATTAGCTAGTCTATATTATTACCAAATAAATGCAAACTAACCTTCCTCTAAAGTTGTCAGGATGCTTTCTAAACAAATGTTAAAACCTGGATAAAATGGTGTGTGGGCGCATAATATTATGTTTCACATACGTTGTAACTAGTATTCGCGAGTGTTGGTGTTTCAACGTTTGGAATAAATGGCACATAAAATTTCAGCTATAGTTTTACTCTGCAAGCTTATTATAGAATAATATAGTAGCAATTATACAGTAAATGCGCGATTTTAAGACATGAGAACATGCTGACACATCAATTTTAAGTTTTTCTTATTTTATCATCATAGTAGTCAGACGCTTTCAATACGTCTAATTTACACCGATTTCTAAACTTCCACTCAACTAAAGAGTATCCAATCACCTTAAGCCATAATTGGCTATTTTCGTGAAGCAATAACTTTAGAACCTATCTGTAGAATGATGAATTTTGAGCTTTTAAGTTAAGTCCACAAGATGAAAAAACACAATATATTGAAGATGGAAGAAAACGAAATATAGTCTCTAATTGGGTTTTAGACAAAATAACAAACTGTAAACTGTTACAATGAATGCATGATTATAGTCCAAGGGAAGCAACTCTTGCAAAATTAGTATTGTCTTCCATACATTTTACTTAAATTCTATTTCAACAGATATAGTTAACATTCTGTCATCAATTATTAGCCATTTGTGAAAAACATCCTAATTGCTTGTATTCACTGGATGATCGACAAAAACGTTTAGGCTATATAATGGGGCTTTAAAGAACACACCTTTAAACATCAAAGTGGTTGTTATATCTGAATTTAGTGAGTTTATTCATAATGACAGTACCAGTATAGCAAGCTGTGTGATGTGAGGACGACAATGTATATTATATTATGAGGGATGTTCAGAAAGTAGCTACAATTGTAGAAATTTTCATTGAAAAATATCAAGAAACAAAAATATTATGGCACTTGTCATTGAACTTTCTGAACTCTCCTTGTATGTTGACCATTACCATACACATTTTCCTGCACCAGAGTATTCTTTACCCAAAACTAACCGCTGATGTATGAGGATGTACCGTACACTGGTCGGTACTCTGTTATAATTGTATACCTTGTTGTCCAACTAGGTCAAGATTTTTGTGCCATACATTATTCTAAACGATTTTCACTTCATATGAACATCAATAATTCCAGGCATGTTTATCTAGGTCAGTATTTATAAAGCATCTTAGTGGAAAACTAAGAATTTTCTAAATATCTTAAAATTGTATCAGTGTATCAGCTAAATAATACAATCAATATTGTTTAGTGCTTTCATAGTTTTTATGCATTATGACTGTAATCACTTAGGGGATATGCGTTATTCTTCAATTTGTGAAAGATGCTTTATAAATGCCAGCCCAGGGTATCAAGTTGTACTTGAACAAAATTTCAGCAGTATTATGTCATAACTTTGAGATACAGGGTCCATATGCATAAAGTGTCTCAGATATTTTGGAAGAAATTTTCTGCAAGACAAAAAGTGTTTCCCTTGCAAACAAAAATATCTCGTTGTTTTATCTTGCACATTTCTATATTTCATTGTGAAAATGCACATTGATATTACTTTTTCCATAATTTGCCAGATTGTGTATGTACACAGTGACCAGTCTACTGATTCCGAATTTCGCTGGCTTAGAATTGTACGACTCATACATATTTGAAATTTGCATCTCAAGGAGCTTCTTATGAGCCTATTTTCAAGAAAATCGGAAGTGGTCATGCTGACCAACTGAAGTTTAAAAAGCTTGTTTGCCATAAGTAATGAGTAGTTTCCAGACAGTTTTTTCTTGTTTTCTCAAAATATTGATTTTATACTTATGACCTTCTTATACTAAGCCAGCGATATATATACTTTTTGTTGCAAAATGTATATTGATACATTCCTCATTGTTCATAGTCCCTAATATCTTCTGTTGCTTATTCAGTGTTTGTTAAAGTGTGTTGTTGTAATATCTCTGAAAAGATGCTTAGTCTTACTTTGAATCAGAATTCAAAATGTGCACTTTCCAAGATTGATCAATAAAACTGCTACATGATATATACATATACTGACTGAGGTTTTCATTCTCTCCCTTCCTCATATATAAGGCTATAGGTGGATGAGTGTCTGGCAGCGTATTATATAGAGGATCTTGCATGAGCACGAATGTAAGATTCTATTTATCACATAACCTTAGAAAACACTCATTATTGTTCAAAAGGATGATGTACGCTGCAGAAGTTTCAGCCAAAATTCAGCGGTACGATTAGCGCGAGGTCATGGCGATGTTATTATTATCCTGACGTCATTGATGGATCAGTGCATGGATTGGCTAACGTCACGCACATTTAAACAGTATTGGAATGCCGAACAATATTTACAGTACAGCTTTACGGCACTCCTGAACCGATGTGATAAAAAAGTAAAGAATATAGTTAAAGTCTATATAAAGTCTGATCATTGAGTTGTAAGTTACACACTTTACCACTGGCAGCCACAGCACATATAAGTGTTTGATCCTCACAGGGTACCCATTTATACACCTAGATAAAATGGAGTATTTTGGTTGTTCTAGCTCAGACAAACAAGCTGTTGTCCAGACGGAAATCGAACCCCAGACCTCTCGATCCTGAAGCACATGCCTTACCTCTAGGTCACAGCTGTGGTGTATTGCTGTGGTCAAACTTATCACTGCTGAGCTGGGCGTGCCATGCACGTCTCATGTTGTGATCCAATCGCACCACATAATCTTATCACCTCAAATCAAGTTTACCAGTCACAAGACTATCAATAGGAACAAAATTGGCACTCGATTCTTTAATTGTTGCGCCCCTCCCAATGGAACATAATTTTATACATTTATCATCATTTTCCACCTGTCAGTTTGTCCATTCCAACAGGACCGTGGATATGTGGCTTGGAGTGTCTTCACATTGGTGCATCATAGACTACCAGACAGCACACCTTTTAAAATTAGGGTTTTTATTCAGATTTATTTAGTAGTAGCAGAGTTAATTACCCTTAACTTAGTTAAATTAAGGGTCGCACCTAACTCGGGGTCAACTTGTAGACCAACAGGTCAAAGATGAAGCTTGTGGACACGTTAGGAGCCTCAATTTTGATCCGATCGTCTCGATACATGCTCAGAATGATTGCCTAAAATAAATCTTGGGGAATGTTCGAAACTTGGTCACCAGGTTAAATCAATAAAACAACAGTTTGACATAAGGCACAACACTAGCACTGATATATAATTGTATTACTTCAAATACAAAAGAGTTTATTTACTACTTGAAAACTTTGCTTAGGGTCAGGAAATCAATTCTTATCAAGTCTTATGTTAACTGAACAAACCTGATTCAGAAAAGGTTTTGCAATTATGAAAATATCATCTTATTTGCTGCTATAGTTCGATAAATGCATGTCTTGCATTTGACAAGCATTGTCAAAATGACGTCGTTTTTGAGGTAACTGATAATCCCTATTTGCAGGGCCAAAGTGGCAAGCATAACATGGAAATGTTTGCCCGTTTTTATTTGCATATCAAGTAAAACTCAACATGCCAAGAAATGTACTATGTTATTACAGAACCAAATGCAGCACAAATATTTTAATGGGGTTGGGCTTATCGGCACTTGAACATTAAATTTTGAAGTAATCTTTATGTGTTTGCAATATTGAAGATCGATGTATCATTATGTTTCTGAAAATTCTACCAGTCAATCAAGTTGCAAAATATTAAAATGGAAAATTTCCTGACCCTTATCAAATTTTGAGTAGTATAGTTGTTCAATCGTATACATTATAATGTAAAACGAAAACATACATGTACATATAATTGAAACGCAATGAGGATTTTACAGAACGAGGAACAACACACAGTAACCCATAAACGCTAAGTACTGTATGAGCCAGTCTCCTATAAAACCTGCTATTTTGACAAACATATTGATGTTTAGATTTTCCATAGTCTTACAGTATCATGTTAATGAAGCAAAATGCAAAAGAAATTTTGTAAATATCTCGAGTTTTAAGGAAGTTACAGCTGTTTTTGTACAGTCCCTATTTGGTGCATTTTGTGGACGTCGCAAACGTCATTGAAACGTAAGTCGACGTTACTGCAACGATAATTTCATAATTACATCATTTTATCAATTCTTGACATAAACTGTTCAAAATAGTATCATGTTTTAGAATTATGTTTTAATTTGTTAGAATCAACTAACTCCTTGTTTTTCTCAAAAGTACTTTTCCGGAATTGGTCACCATAGCAACGAAGTATGTGATTTTGATATAATTCATAAGAAATTTTAAAGCTAAGATAAAGTACTATATCGGTAGATTACTTACAGTAGAATCACTAGATATGAATTTTTCTCATTTTAGAGCTTTATATAAAAATTGTTGTGTAATAGTAATTAATAATGTCTAAATAGCAGATTTTCCTGGAGACTGGCTCATAGTTTTTACTGGAGACTGGCTCATATATTTCCACCAAATATACGTCTCTGACAAGTGATGATAAACAGCGAGTATACACAAACTGTGCTCCTAAAAGATGGCAACATTAGCTCATGTGCTCCTAAAAGGAGGCAACATTAGCTCCTGTGCTCCTAAAAGGAGGCAACATTAGCTCCCGTACTCCATCCTACATAAAATGAGTAAACATGAAAGGAGTAAAGTATATGACAACCCATGAAAGGAGTAATGAATGAAGTATGACGTAAAGGAAGTAACGAACGGACCGTCTATACCGAGCATACACACGAATTCGTTACATAGTAATTATGTATTATACGAGTACATATATACGTCAAAAACAAAACTCAATTAGCCCAAGGAAAAAAATGTCGTTTCTCGAGCTGCGTCACTCCACGGGAAACGGACTCCAAATGTATATAATGCTAAGTATACTGCCTTTAAGAAGATCCGATTCTAGTTCACCAGAGTATTCTTCACCTGTGATAGTCTGGGAACTTGACTAACCACTGATGTATGAGGATGGAAGATCCCGACGTCAAAAAATTATATATCCATACTTTCTTAAGGGAGTGTAACCCAACCCAATAAACATGATACATCTGATATTAAATTATATTTTATAAGCAAAATTAACAGTAGGCCTTATTATTCAGTCTGAATTTTTTTGGAAGCAAAGTCGCATTTCAAAACTCCGCGCAAAAGAAGTATTACAGTATGACTAATCAAATTACCAGGTTAATAAACTTTTTTTAAAAGGATTTTTGTGAAATCGTAATCAGTTAGAGGGGTGCATAACTCTGCTGGCGATACTTTACTCACGTCTTTTTAATGATGTTGTGCGTGTATCTGTTGCGATTTTACTTTATATAGCAACTACTGTATAGTCCGGAGAATTTGATACGGCCAAACAAAAATAAGCAAAATAAAAATAAACATAAAGGCACAACTAAAGCTCAGCTTTAACAAACAACACAAATTTAACAGCTGCTATATTGTCTACATTAATAATCCCAGTTATATGCTTTCATAAACGGGAAGTATCACGAAGACGCTCGACGTGTAATACCAACATAAATCTAAAGGACCGATATTGCACGATTTGCTCGCGGAAATATATATATATTCAACGCAAGAACCTTGAAATTATATTAATGCATGAAGGTCATGATCATGTCAAATTCTCCGTTCTCTACCAATCATTCCAGGTAGATGCTTTCAACAAAAACAGTCACGAATACAGGTTACAATGAATGTAAAACTTTATTACTTTGCGCCCATCTTAAACTGATCTAAGAACTTGAGCAATAATAATACTTAACTATTCGATTCGTGCATTTTAGCGATATGTACTTTTGGATTGTTTTTTTCGTTCGAATGTACACAAGTTATGGATGTACAATTATAGGTACGGTGTCCCGTTAGGGCCATCGCTGCATAGCTAGTGAAAAGTCGATAGTACAATAGTGAAAAGTCGATAGTACGATAGTGAAAAGTCGATAATACGGTAGTGAAAAGTCGATAGTACGATAGTGAAAACGCGATAGTACGATAGTAAAAAGTCGATAGTACGATAGTGAAAACGCGATAGTACTTTTATGCGGTAATATTTGGCCACATCATTTGTTTTAAATTGTCAATGTTAACTAACCATTTTAGTAACGCGTTCTGAATGTGAGTCTTTAAACTCTTTTACTAGCCATGGGCTATTAGATATTATTCGTATATAATTCGCATTAAAATGTCTACGTTAAAGCAGGATGCGTGAGATAGCATCTCAACTGATTGTTATCCGATACATTAAAGTCAACCTCATGTCATATTTTCAATATTGGTAAACCCTTTGTTTTTGAAGTAATTATGCAATAATGTTGTAGCCACGTTTTAATTGGCTTACAAAGTATATAACATGACATTTGATTGGCTGGCTAAGAACGTTTTAAGTATTTTGTAACATGTAATTTGATTGGTCAAAAGTTTTTAAGATTTATTTTCTATGATTTGAAAATAATGTATATTAAGTAAGATTTGAATTAGACTGAATATACAAAAAAGAGTGATGAATTAGGACTAAGAGAGTGATGATGTAGGTTTTAGAAAGTTAGGACAAGTGGAGTTCCACTACGCTTCATTAAGATACAATGTACTTACTAACTCTGTGTGTTAAAACATATTTGTTATTGTTAAACTATTTGGAGAAACTACAAAATAAAAATAGTAAAACTGACGGTGGATTTGTCATCACTTATTTCGTTGAGACTTTGTTATCAGATTTGAAATTATACTGGAAAAACGCATTGGACTTACGACGTTAGCAGAGCTAAACTGACAGCTCACACACAACGCACGGACCAACGGATAGCTACCATAGAGCTAGCTCCCGACACACATACGACAGAGGTGTTCAACAACAACACACAGCATTGAACTTGAGCTAAATTCACACACTGTATCAACGCCCATTTTCAACGGCATTACACTGGTGGAGAATCCGGGTAAAATTTGCGGTACCTCACAACATCACAGCCAAGCGAGTGAATTTCAACAAGCGAGTTACTACTACCATGTTAATTCTACCAAACGAATAATTGCAACCAAGCGAGTGACTTTCAACAAGCGAGTTACTACTACCAAGTGAATTTCAACCAGCGAATAATCTCAGCTAAGCGAATATCTACAAGTGAGTGAATTTCTAACAGCGAATAATCTCAGCTAAGCGAATATCTACAAGTGAGTGAATTTTTAACAGCGATTAATCTCAGCTAAGCGAATATCTACAAGTGAGTGAATTTCTAATACGCGAAATTCAACCAATGATAAATCCAGCTAAGTGAAATAGTGCAAAATAGTGGTTTTAAATAAGTATATCTAATTAGATCAGTGATAGAATGCATCAACTCAGAAATTGGATGTTTTCAAATTCTACCAGAATGAACAACCGGCGGTATTCGTTGGATTTCCAACATCAAACCATATTGATTACAGGTTACGTATATCCATGGACCCATTCTACGTTCGCCACACGGAAGGTGGAAATATGCGCTCTACAAAAACAGTAGACATTAAACTTTGGATGTGTAATTATCAGTGCACCTTCTGTGTCGATGAATTTGTACTTATTTTATGTAAATTTTGGTACATTTATTATATTCACGTCACAGTTAGTTAAAAACTGTATTTATTATCATTGACAATGTTTTTAGTCTAACTTTATTATGCATTTGTATTAAATGCGCGTAATTGTTTCCATGCGAAAATTTTTCTAAACATGTGGTCGACATAATAATGATATCATTAATTTTATTTTTACAAGATCAGATGAGATTTCGGATTTATAAGTATATGGTCATCTTAGACATTTTGCAGTTTAGCTAAGATTTATGCGAAAATAGAGAAATATGTCAACTTGAATTTGATAGTGTAGGCATAATCGGCAACACATGGCATTAAAATGTATGAGAGACATTTAATTAAGTTTACAATGAGTTACATTAATTCTAAAGGGGGTATGAGTCAGCAATATTAAAAATAATTTATTAACTGTTTTTGGCGGTAATAATTATTTTGTTACTGGTAAAAATGGGTTAAAGCAGCAATGTTCTTGGTTGTTAAGAGCTCACAAATACTTCTAAGTTTGTATGCATGTTACGTCCTTTCAAATATCGAGGTCTTCTTGTATAAATAACACTTTGGACAGCAGAATTAATATCATATGATAAATTAAGGAAATTCAGGCTCACTAAGCTCTATTTCAGTCAATCTATTTATTGTGCTACAGTAGCACTTAATATTGGTCATTGGTTATCCCAATACCATTACAGGTGTATATTTTTTTGTGAGAAAGGTGTGAGTGTGTTATATAGTCTAACTATTAGTGTGAGTAAGGTATTTTTTTACAACTAGTACTGGTATATATAGACTGCAATAGTTCGACATGTTGCTTCTATGGTAGATAAAAGTCAAATTCTTATATTTTAGTTGACTGGAGTAAACTGGTGATGTTTCTGCTTTCCATCGTTCTGTGTCTCCATACGGTATTTTGGAATCAACCTTAAGTGGGCTGCAGTTTAAGAACTTTATAGCTGTCTTTAATTCACGGGATATATCCACGGGATATAATGCACTCAGCTATTGTGAGCGGGTAGCATAGGCATAAAATTATTAATTGTGCATTTACCAGAACATTGGGAAATGTAATTATCTAGAATTACATAATATTGCTGATCTCAAAATCCTAGGGATGTGAACTGCATGTATAAAGAATGGAGTGTTGTCCGATAATAATCAGTTCATAAAAACAACTTGAGACAAATAAACTAAATAATTGTCTGTCTTATTTACATGATTCTTGAAAAGATTTTACATTGCCACTTTGAATATGTTGGTAGCATTACTAACTGAAAACGTCCGAATGTTAGGACATGGTCCCAATGAACTGTTGAAATTTGGAAAACTTCAACACTTTCCGGTTTCAGCCTTGCTGAACACTATGTTTATTAACTCTAACATTTGTGGAATAGGCACAATATATTCAATGGCTAATAGATAATGTGACCGTGTACATGGCTTTATTTGTAACTGCATATTATTTGTTTATTTAAGTACTGTTGATAAAATTGGATGACCACTTCATAGGAATGAAGTTAAATACGGGAGGGGAAACTTTTATGCGGTAATATTTGGCCACATCATTTGTTTTAAATTGTCAATGTTAACTAACCATTTTAGTAACGCGTTCTGAATGTGAGTCTTTAAACTCTTTTACTAGCCAAGGGCTATTAGATATTATTCGTATATAATTCGCATTAAAATGTCTACGTTAAAGCAGGATGCGTGAGATAGCATCTCAACTGATTGTTATCCGATACATTAAAGTCAACCTCATGTCATATTTTCAATATTGGTAAACCCTTTGTTTTTGAAGTAATTATGCAATAATGTTGTAGCCACGTTTTAATTGGCTTACAAAGTATATAACATGACATTTGATTGGCTGGCTAAGAACGTTTTAAGTATTTTGTAACATGTAATTTGATTGGTCAAAAGTTTTTAAGATTTATTTTCTATGATTTGAAAATAATGTATATTAAGTAAGATTTGAATTAGACTGAATATACAAAAAAGAGTGATGAATTAGGACTAAGAGAGTGATGATGTAGGTTTTAGAAAGTTAGGACAAGTGGAGTTCCACTACGCTTCATTAAGATACAATGTACTTACTAACTCTGTGTGTTAAAACATATTTGTTATTGTTAAACTATTTGGAGAAACTACAAAATAAAAATAGTAAAACTGACGGTGGATTTGTCATCACTTATTTCGTTGAGACTTTGTTATCAGATTTGAAATTATACTGGAAAAACGCATTGGACTTACGACGTTAGCAGAGCTAAACTGACAGCTCACACACAACGCACGGACCAACGGATAGCTACCATAGAGCTAGCTCCCGACACACATACGACAGAGGTGTTCAACAACAACACACAGCATTGAACTTGAGCTAAATTCACACACTGTATCAACGCCCATTTTCAACGGCATTACAGTACGATAGTGAAAAGTCAATAATACGGTAGTGAAAAGTCGATAGTACGATAGTGAAAACGCGATAGTACGATAGTGAAAAGTCGATAATACGATAGTGAAAAGTCGATAGTCGAAACAACGATAGTGGAAATGCGATAATACGATAGCGAAAAGTCGATAGTAGAAACAACGATAGTACGATAGTGAATAGACAATAAAACGATAGTGATTTCAAGCGTGAAAAATATCCACTTTTCACTTTCGTACTTTCGTTGTTTTGTGTTATCTTTATCGCACTTATCGTGTTTTTAGCTCGCCTGTCACATAGTGACAAGGTGAGCTTTTGTGATCGCTTTTCGTCCGTCGTCCGTTGTCAGTGCGTGCGTGCGTGTGTGCGTGTGTGCGTGCGTCCGTGCGTCCGTCCGTCCGTCAACAATTCATTCAAACGACTTCTCCTCCTAAACCATGATTTCAACCAAACTCCACAGGAATGATCCTTGGGTGGTCCTTTCTAAAAACAGCTAAAATAATTGTACTCTATAAATAACTTGTGTTGCCATGGCAACCGTTAGAAAAATCTTTTAAAAAATCATTAAAAATCATCCACTGGTCAGATTTCAAAATAAATTTACAGAAATAATTTTTGGGTGGCCCTCTTACAAAATTAAATAACCGTTAGGAAATCTTAAAAAAAAAAATTAATAATCAACCACAAGCCAGATTTCAAAATAATTTTACAGAAATAGTTCTTGGGTGGCCCTCTTACAAAATTGACATTTTTCTTGTGATTCGTCAAAAAACATGACCGCCAGTGGGCGGGGCTCGTTTTTCCTTGTATGTCTATGGTAAAATCTTTAAAAATCTTCTTGTCTGAAAGGTACTGGCTGGATTTCATTAAAAATTGGTAATAATGTTCCTTGGGTGGTCCTTCCTAAAAATAGCTAAAAGAATTGAAATCTATAAATAACTCTTGTTGCCATGGCAACCGTTAGGAAAATCTTTTAAAAAATCATTAAAAACCAACCACTGGCCAGATTGCAAAATAATTTTACAAAAATATTTTTTGGGTGGCCCTCTTACAAAATTAACATTTTTCTCGTGATTCGCCAAAAAACCTGGCCGCCAGTGGGTGGGGCTCGTTTTTCCTTATAATTTTATGTCTATTGTAAAATCTTTAAAAATCTTCTTGTCTGAAAGTACTGGATGGATTTCATTATAAATTGGTAATAATGTTCCTGGGGTAGTCCTCCCTAAAAATAGCTAAACGAATTGAAATCTATAAATAACTTGTGTTGTAATGGCAACCGTTAGGAAAATCTTTAAAAAAATCATTAAAAATCAACCACTGGCCAGATTTCAAAATAATATTACAGAAATAATTTTTGGGTGGCCCTCTTACAAAATTAACATTTTTCTCGTGATTCGTCAAAAAACTTGGCCGCCAGTGGGTGGGGCTCATTTTTCCTTGTATGTCTATTGTAAAACCTTTAAAAATCTTCTTGTCTGAAAGTACTGGATGGATTTCATTATAAATTGGTAATAATGTTCCTGGGGTAGTCCTTCCTAAAAATAGCTAAACGAATTGAAATCTATAAATAACTTGTGTTGTAATGGCAACCGTTAGGAAAATCTTAAAAAATCATTAAAAACCAACCACTGGCCAGATTTCAAAATAATTGTACAGAAATATTTTTTGGGTGGCCCTCTTACAAAATTAACATTTTTCTCGTGATTCGTCAAAAAACATGGCCGCCAGTGGGTGGGGCTCGTTTTTCCTTATATGTCTATTGTAAAATCTTTAAAAATCTTCTTGTCTGAAAGTACTGGATGGATTTCATTATAAATTGGTAATAATGTTCCTTGGGTGGTCCTTCCTAAAAATAGCTAAAAGAATTGAAATCTATAAATAACTTGTGTTGCCATGGCAACCGTTAGGAAAATCTTTAAAAAAATCATTAAAAATCAACCACTGGCCAGATTTCAAAATAATTTTACACAAATAATTTTTGTGTGGCCCTCTTATAAAATTAACATTTTTCTCGTGATTCGTCAAAAAACATGGCCGCCAGTGGGTGGGGCTCATTTTTCCTTGTATGTCTATTGTAAAACCTTTAAAAATCTTCTTGTCTGAAAGTACTGGATGGATTTCATTATAAATTGGTAATAATGTTCCTGGGGTAGTCCTTCCTAAAAATAGCTAAACGAATTGAAATCTATAAATAACTTGTGTTGTAATGGCAACCGTTAGGAAAATCTTAAAAAATCATTAAAAACCAACCACTGGCCAGATTTCAAAATAATTGTACAGAAATATTTTTTGGGTGGCCCTCTTACAAAATTAACATTTTTCTCGTGATTCGTCAAAAAACATGGCCGCCAGTGGGTGGGGCTCGTTTTTCCTTATATGTCTATTGTAAAATCTTTAAAAATCTTCTTGTCTGAAAGTACTGGATGGATTTCATTATAAATTGGTAATAATGTTCCTTGGGTGGTCCTTCCTAAAAATAGCTAAAAGAATTGAAATCTATAAATAACTTGTGTTGCCATGGCAACCGTTAGGAAAATCTTTAAAAAAATCATTAAAAATCAACCACTGGCCAGATTTCAAAATAATTTTACACAAATAATTTTTGTGTGGCCCTCTTATAAAATTAACATTTTTCTCGTGATTCGTCAAAAAACATGGCCGCCAGTGGGTGGGGCTCATTTTTCCTTGTATGTCTATTGTAAAACCTTTAAAAATCTTCTTGTCTGAAAGTACTGGATGGATTTCATTATAAATTGGTAATAATGTTCCTGGGGTAGTCCTTCCTAAAAATAGCTAAACGAATTGAAATCTATAAATAACTTGTGTTGTAATGGCAACCGTTAGGAAAATCTTAAAAAATCATTAAAAACCAACCACTGGCCAGATTTCAAAATAATTGTACAGAAATATTTTTTGGGTGGCCCTCTTACAAAATTAACATTTTTCTCGTGATTCGTCAAAAAACATGGCCGCCAGTGGGTGGGGCTCGTTTTTCCTTATATGTCTATTGTAAAATCTTTAAAAATCTTCTTGTCTGAAAGTACTGGATGGATTTCATTATAAATTGGTAATAATGTTCCTTGGGTGGTCCTTCCTAAAAATAGCTAAAAGAATTGAAATCTATAAATAACTTGTGTTGCCATGGCAACCGTTAGGAAAATCTTTAAAAAAATCATTAAAAATCAACCACTGGCCAGATTTCAAAATAATTTTACACAAATAATTTTTGTGTGGCCCTCTTATAAAATTAACATTTTTCTCGTGATTCGTCAAAAACATGGCCGCCAGTGGGTGGGGCTCATTTTTCCTTGTATGTCTATTGTAAAACCTTTAAAAATCTTCTTGTCTGAAAGTACTGGATGGATTTCATTATAAATTGGTAATAATGTTCCTGGGGTAGTCCTTCCTAAAAATAGCTAAACGAATTGAAATCTATAAATAACTTGTGTTGTAATGGCAACCGTTAGGAAAATCTTAAAAAATCATTAAAAACCAACCACTGGCCAGATTTCAAAATAATTGTACAGAAATATTTTTTGGGTGGCCCTCTTACAAAATTAACATTTTTCTCGTGATTCGTCAAAAAACATGGCCGCCAGTGGGTGGGGCTCGTTTTTCCTTATATGTCTATTGTAAAATCTTTAAAAATCTTCTTGTCTGAAAGTACTGGATGGATTTCATTATAAATTGGTAATAATGTTCCTTGGGTGGTCCTTCCTAAAAATAGCTAAAAGAATTGAAATCTATAAATAACTTGTGTTGCCATGGCAACCGTTAGGAAAATCTTTAAAAAAATCATTAAAAATCAACCACTGGCCAGATTTCAAAATAATTTTACACAAATAATTTTTGTGTGGCCCTCTTATAAAATTAACATTTTTCTCGTGATTCGTCAAAAAACATGGCCGCCAGTGGGTGGGGCTCATTTTTCCTTGTATGTCTATTGTAAAACCTTTAAAAATCTTCTTGTCTGAAAGTACTGGATGGATTTCATTATAAATTGGTAATAATGTTCCTGGGGTAGTCCTTCCTAAAAATAGCTAAACGAATTGAAATCTATAAATAACTTGTTTTGTAATGGCAACCGTTAGGAAAATCTTAAAAAATCATTAAAAATCAACCACTGGCCAGATTTCAAAATAATTTTACAGAAATAGTTCTTGGGTGGCCCTCTTACAAAATTGACATTTTTCTCGTGATTCGTCAAAATACATTGCCGCCATTCGGTTGGGCGCTGTTTTTCCCTATATACCTATAGCAAAATCTTTAAAAATCTTCTCCTAAAAGTACTGGTTGGATTTCACTATAAATTGGTAAAATTGTTCCTTGAGTGGTTCTTTCTTAAATTGGCTAAAAGAATTATTACCTATGCAGAACTCTGGTTGCCATGGCAACCAATAGCATTTTATTGTGATTAGTCAAATAGCATGGCCGCCAGTTGGTGGGGCCCTGTTTTCACTTTGTATCTATAGTAAAATATTTTTAAGTTCTGGTATTTCATGTTAAATGGATAACAATATTCCCTGGGTTATACTTTCTAGAAATAGCTAAAAGAATTTTGTTCTACTGGATCAATGTGCACAGGTGAGCGATCTAGAGCCCTATGGGTCCTCTTGTTATAAGCGTACTATCGACTTTTCACTAGCATACTATCGAGTTTTTACTAACGTACTATCGACTTTTTACTAACGTACTATCGACTTTTTACTATCGTACTTTCGACTTTTAACTAGCATAGTATCGACTTTTTACTAACGTACTATCGACTTTTTACTAACGTACTATCGACTTTTCACTAGCATAGTATCGACTTTTCACTAACGTACTATCGACTTTTTACTAACGTACTATCGACTTTTTACTAACGTACTTTCGACTTTTCACTAGCATAGTATCGACTTTTTACTAACGTACTATCGACTTTTTACTAACGTACTATCGACTTTTTACTAACGTACTTTCGACTTTTCACTAGCATAGTATCGACTTTTTACTAACGTACTATCGACTTTTTACTAACGTACTATCGACTTTTCACTAGCATAGTATCGACTTTTCACTAACGTACTATCGACTTTTTACTAACGTACTATCGACTTTTTACTAACGTACTATCGACTTTTCACTAACGTACTATCGACTTTTTACTAACGTACTATCGACGTTTACTAACGTACTATCGACGTTTACTAACGTACTATCGACTTTTTACTATCTCACTTTTGTTTGTTTCGTGTTTCCATTCGTGGTCGTACTTTCGCGATTTCGTTGTTTCGACATACATCTGTGCAGTGATGGATGGCCCTAACGGGACACCGTAAGTAGGTCCCACATTTTAATAAATAAGTAGACTAAGTTTGTAAAAAATACCTCTTTTCGTACCTCCTTTTTAAGACAGAAGTTACTGTTCGGAATCTAGTACATGTGAATTATCTAGTAGATTATTGTTCATATAGCTAGATTAACCAGACGTGTTTCATAATGACGACTTAATGACTTTGTCGTTTTAATTTTGTTATCAGTGATAAGATAAGTACAATATAACATGTTAGTGTTGTAGGAATGTGACAGTTTATCCGAACTGTGAGGTAACTCTCTAAATTCTGGATCTATCTATCAACTGTTGAGTACACTAGTTCCGTGCAGGCGGAGATTACGTGTAGAACATACTGGGATAACGTAAGGAGCTGGGCAAGTTTGGGAAGGTAATGTTTTATTTTATCAGATACTATCTCTGATTTTACTTACAATGACGAAACGTATTATTTTAGACTATTAATAAATAACGTTACATGATAATTTGTGGGGAGTGGTGGCTTTCTGGTAGGACGCGCCCATTGGTGTCGAGAGGTCCCTAGTCCATGGTTCGATCCTCGTCTGCGCTAATGATTAATTTCCCTGAGCAAGAATAACCCACAGTACTCGCCTTTAACATGTGTATGGACAAGTACCTGACAGAGTCATAAACCAATGTGCGAGCATGGATGATTTGGCACCGATCGGAGAGTAAAATGTACAGTCGCATGTGGAAAGGACGCATGTGTCCGAAATAGGCATTAACTTGGTACCTTTTAACGCTAACATACATTTGTATGTGATAAACATTATACATTTAAATGACGCATGACTTTAAACTTACACAGATTAAGTGATTTTTTAAGATACTATTTTGTTTTGCACCATTTTATATTTCAAACTTTGTAAGTGGATATGCGAGTACTGGAAAGTTTGTAGTCGGGTGATAAGTCTCAAAATAAATAAATTAAATCTTCTTTTGATTATGAATTGGAACTTAAAACATGCTGTAACTATAATAAAGTCTACAAGGTATGAGTAGTATGTATAAAGTATGTTAGTGATGAGCTAATAATGACGCCGGGGAAATATGTTTTAACGTTCGACATTTTGATTAATTGCTTGATTACCTTACCAGAAGGCAGTGCGATGTCTCCACGGCTGGTAGAATCATTATGTACATCATATATTTTGTTGTGTTTGTTGTTGCTGCTACTGTTGTTGCTGCTGCTGCTGTTGTTGTTGTTATCATTGTCGTTGCTGCTGATGCTGCTATTTTGTTGTTGTTGTTGTTGCTGCTGTTATTATTGTTGCTGTTTTTGTTGTTGCTGCTGATACTGCTGTTGTTATTGTTGTTGCTGTTGTTGTTACTGTTGTTGTTGTTGTTGTTGCTGTTGTTGCTGATACTGCTGCTGTTGTTGTTGTTGTTGTTATTGTTGCTGCTGCTGTTTTTGTTGCTACAGTTGTTGTTGATGTTGCTGTTCATTGCTGAGGTTCATTCTGGAGAGGTTGTTCATAAAGTAGGAGTAGGCAGCTACGGAGAGGTTGTTCATAAAGTAGGAGTAGGCAGCTACGGAGAGGTTGTTCATAAAGTAGGCAGCTACGGAGAGGTTGTTCATAAAGTAGGCAGCTCTGGAGAGGTTGTTCATAAAGTAGGCAGCTCTGGAGAGGTTGTTCATAAAGTAGGAGTAGGCAGCTCTGGAGAGGTTGTTCATAAAGTAGGCAGCTCTGGAGAGGTTGTTCATAAAGTAGGCAGTTCTGGAGAGGTTGTTCATTAAGTAGGCAGCTCTGGAGAGGTTGTTCATAGAGTAGGCATCTCTGGAGTGGTTGTTCATAAAGTAGGCAGCTCTGGAGAGGTTGTTCATAAAGTAGGCAGCTCTGGAGAGGTTGTTCACAAAGTAGGCAGCTCTGGAGAGGTTGTTCATCAAGTAGGCATCTCTGGAGAGGTTGTTCATCAAGTAGGCATCTCTGGAGTGGTTGTTCATAAAGTAGGCAGCTCTGGAGAGGTTGTTCATAAAGTAGGCAGCTCTGGAGAGGTTGTTCACAAAGTAGGCATCTCTGGAGAGGTTGTTCATCAAGTAGGCAGCTCTGGAGAGGTTGTTCATAAAGTAGGCATCTCTGGAGAGGTTGTTCATCAAGTAGGCAGCTCTGCAGAGGTTGTTCATAAAGTAGGCAGCTCTGGAGTGGTCGTTCATAAAGTAGGCAGTTCTGGAGTGGTTGTTCATAAAGTAGGCAGTTCTGGAGTGGTTGTTCATAAAGTAGGCATCTCTGGAGTGGTTGTTCATAAAGTAGGCAGCTCTAGAGAGGTTGTTTACACGGATTTATAAGGGTGACTGTGTCAAATTTGTTCAGTTTTAACGTCCGCTTCGAGTGTGAGAGGTCTTGGGTTCAATCGCAGGCCACGATATACCAAAGTCGTTTAAATGGTACAGGTATATTTTCATTTTTGAGCACTCCGTATACAATACTATATATTTAGTTAGTTTAGGTGATTGCTTGTTGGTCCGGAGTCTGTGGGTGTGAACGGGTAGGTGACTGCTAGTTGGTCCGGAGTCTGTGGGTGTGAACGGGTAGGTGACTGCTTGTTGGTCCGGAGTCTGTGGGTGTGAACGGGTAGGTGACTGCTTGTCGGTCCGGAGTCTGTGGGTGTTAACGGGTAGGTGACTGCTTGTTTGTCCGGAGTCTGTGGGTGTGAACGGGTATGACTCTATATTACTGAAGTTATCAATGAATCGTATACGGTCTGCAAAGTACTGTTATGCAATCATATGGTGTCGCTGTACTAGCTAGCCGCTTTCTATAGACTGTCTCCCGCTGTGAGGGAAGTGATTACAAGTCGGTACTGTAGAGTCTGATAAATAGGCGCGTATTATTATTTTAAAGCCACTTTTGATATACGCATTCAATACACGTATTATATATAAATTAATATGCACCTTTTAACGATTATTTAGATACCCAACATGCCTATATAGTCACATATGCCTATTTTGACATTCAAGACAAGATTGGCAGTAAGAAAACGATCATTAATCGTGTAAAGTCGGTTTAAGCTTAAGTAGCAGCAAGCAGATCGCCTCCCTATAGTACTCTCAGTGCTTTGATTATTAAAGTAACCAGATGAAAAACTATATCCCACGGTTGGGATTTAGACAGTAAGCATTGTCTCCAGAGTGGGGATTTAGACATCAAAAAATCGAAAATGTCGAATTCCCCCTAGGGCGGGCAAAATATTGACTGGTGCATTAGGGTCAGGTTTTTTGATACTCACGAAGAACGAAATATAAATTGATATCTCTTTCTTTTATTGTTTCATTACATCGTTCATGTATTATCAAAACATTGCAATGTTAACTAATATTAGATACCGGTACCATCATAGTTTGTTTAAACTTTGGATTGCCTTTTATGAAAATATCAAAATTGTATCCCCGAGAGGGTCCATTTGGAAAATAAACTATATTCTATTCTATTCTATTCTAATGTTGTTTTGTTTGACTTTATACTAATGCATTTTAACTTGATATGTTTTAAAGTTAAAGTAATTTGAATATCGCGTATAGCAAACCGTTCATGCATCTAAGTGTTTATACATTTAATGGTATGATGAAATACAAACTAATGCGGTTTGCTATCTTTCAGTTTTAAATGTAAAACTGCAAACTTCAAATGTCACGAGCGATTATTTAGTACATGTACCTCCTTACTATAGTCTACATATCGAAAACAAGGAGATTTGAGCTATGACTGCACTTTAAGCTATATAGACTTTATACATGTACATGTGAATACCCGAAGGTTCAACGACTCATAGGTCAGATTCTATTTATTCTATAGTAAACTAAATTGAATTATTTTATACACAGGCTGACGCTTGATGTTAGAAAACCAAAATGTTATGTCAGATGATAATGTATGTAACAAATTACAATATGTATGAATGGCTTACTATATATGTATAATATTTGCTCTAAACTTGACATCAGACGTATTTGGAGACGACATATTACAATATGCCGATCTTAGCCTTGATTTACCACTAAGCTTTATACTGAAACATGTTAGGCCTGTATGAGTACCTCTACCCGGATTTGAACCTGGGTCGCCAGATCAGACGATATGTACGTTAATCACTGAACTACTGAGGCTCGCATTTCGTACAATGTTTTATATAACTTGCCTGTCTGATGAAATAAAGATAGTACAGATATTTACAAATATCATATGTTGTTAGTGCATCGAATTATGATGAGGACCATGACATCCTTCTATGCAGTTGACTAGGTTCTGTGCGTCCGGAGATGGCTGGTGAGTCCGATCCATCCGGGCGCGGAAATATCGGTTACAAGTGTCACACTTGTACTCTGTAGATGTGCCAGTTGTGGTGTTGGCTGATCTGGCTTTGCGGATGGCACGTGTCCTTGAAACTACCAATTCTAACCGCTGTTCTGGACGGCCTTTGTGGACGTATCGAATAATCTAATGTGTATATTATTCTATGTCTATATAAGTGTAGTTTAAGCCAACCAGACATCAGTAGCAGACTTCTTATCTAACTATCGTAGGTTTTGTTTCCAAGTGAGAAGTATGTGTCTCAAGACAAACTGACTGATGGTATTGTATAGGTGGGCAGTCACTATGTCATGTATGTTTTGGTGAAACATCAGCATAAAACTCAAACACGTATTTGTATATATATAGTGTTAATGTTCTTTATTTATAGTATAACTTTTATATCTCGAACACCCTAAAAAAACTTCGAACAGGTATTTCGGTCGCGAAAATACTCATAATGAGGGATGCGATTACTGAAGACGAAGAAGAAGACGAACAAGAACTTATGATGAACTAGTATAATCAGATAAATCCAACACCAGGTACATTACTCGAACCATATTCCCAGTGGATAGGCAGGTTGATGACATCGAGGTGACACTGTATTAGTACTCATATATACATGTATTCCTTATTTCAGACAGACTGACAGACAATGTGTTACTTGTTGCTCCTAGCGATCGTATTTACAGGTAAGTCATTTCATACAATAGTACAGTAAGGAGGTTGCGAAGCTCAACCTTGGGACGTAAACAGACACACGTACGTGTAGACTTCTTTGTGAGCATTTCATCACGTAAACGTGTAGGGGCTTTGTTGAGGTTTGCAAACATTTAAGTGATGCAGATATGCATAGACATGGGAACTTCAAATTTAACCAAACATGAGTATTTGCCGGGAACATGTTGTAAGGCTTAGCACGAACTTTATTGCAGAAAAAAGACAAACTCTGCAAGTGTTGTAGAAACATGATACGAGGAACGCGTGTTTCAATTGTCACGTGGTTTAACCCGTACAAGTACATTTCGCAACCTCTCTATATTCTGGTATAATTACATACGTACACGCGGTCACTTCCTGATTTAAGTTTTAACATTACGAGCAAGTCGCGAGATATCATTCTACCTGATGCATAACATGCGAGAATACGAAACGGTAAACAACGATAGCTTGACAACCAAAATATACTTCGGAATTTTACAATTTTTCCATACGTTTGATACTCAATGTTTGATAAGAAGTTTTTGTCCTTTTATCTTATAAAATCTATGAAAATTTTGTCAATCATAAATTTTATCAGATAAAAGGGACAAAAACCATATATTACATTGAGAGTGTATGGTTTAGAAATGTAGTGTCAAAGAAGTATAACACTCAATTTTAATAAAACCGCACATGAAACAAGCGAGAAGATATGCGACCAAAATTATTCAAATCGTGATTTATAAAAGTATAGAAATGTAATATAACAAAAGCTGTCACAATTAGAAATAATTTGGAACGTCTGGATTAGAAATATTCCACTTAAAAAGGCTTTGTTTAGTGTGTCACCTCTTTTGAACGGGCCAGCCAATTTTGATCTATGATACACCTATCTTTCTGGCGCATTTATAAATCCTCCCGAATCCCTTCTCTTATTGCTTGGCGCCTGGCAGAGATGGGCCAACGGTAACCATTCTTTAACTAGCTGACGGCTCATAAACCGACCGCATCAGTTCTAATCCATCTTCCGCTTCCAAGACCTAATACGCCCTAACCACTCAGACATGATCGCGGTATCGATACATGTATTGATACAGCTCCCCCAGTCAGTATAGAGCACGAGCGCTATCTAGTGTCATGAGTTCTTCAGTAGTTGAGTTTGATCCAAAAAGAAGTGAAACTGCCTTATGCTGGACAACGAAGTTGCAGACGTGCACTTATGATTGCAATTACAACAAAAATCGGAACATTACATTATACATTGTAGTAAACTGATTTAGTAGGTAAACAAATACGCGCATTCCCGGGACGACATATTGGAATTTTCTCTTGTACTCTCGTTACCATGCAGTGGCTCACGTTTGATAAATTGTCTTAAAGTATTTAGATCTATAAAAGTAAATTGGTTAAAAAGTATATGTTCCTCAAAATCCTTTTCCATTCAGGGACAGATGTTTGTGGGTTTTGGTTGTATAATTCCAAAGTGCCGTAAATCAGTTGATTTCCAATTAAGATAGACATTCATGACAGTATAAAACTGTTACGGATGCTCTAAACAAAATGTAGGGAAAATTTAAGTCAGTGTTCAAACACGGGCTTATCAGCATGAATTCAATGTTGCATTATACGTGTTTATTTTAAGAGTATTTATATTTGCATGTCCTTGTTTCTGATGTTTCTTTATGACACGGAAAAACAAAGTTACAGTTACAGTTTATTAGCAATCGGCAAAACATTTGCCTTTGGCCATTTATAAAGACATGATAATGACACGGAAAAACAAACACAGTTGTGGAATTGGGTACAGTACAACCTCTATAGAGCAACACCCTTGGGGAGTTGCAAACATTGACCGTAGAGAGATTGTTGCTCTACAGAGGTTAGATTAAGAGTGAATATCAGCTAAGGGAAACTTTGAAGGTGTTGTTATGGAGAGGGTTTTGCTCTACAGAGGGTCGCTCTGGAGAGGTCATTTTATATAACTAGCATATTTTTCCAGCCGCGGCGTATACAAGAGGTGACGCTGTGGACGACTTTAACGATGTAATAGATAGATACTGGACGTGGAGACTACAAGATGCTCCAGAGTTTGCAAGCTCCATTGATGTGATGGATTATAGAGACAAGGTGGAGAGTTATACAGTCAATGTACTCAATCAAAGAAAGGTAAGTATTAGGTTATTGTCTCATATAACACACTCGCTTGTAGTCTGCGCTCGTATTCACTAAATATATTTTTGGCAAAATTTAAATATTTTGACTTAGGTTAAAAGATTGAACTGCACATATTTCCCAAGAGGCTGAGAAGAATAACTCATGTCTCTTTGTGATTATTGTAGCTCTTTACATAATACTTCTAAACAATGTACATACAAGCTAGTAATCTTGATTTCCTGTTTCCGGTCATCCTTCAGTCTTACGTATCGGATGCATTCTTACTGCATGATTATAACACATGCACATACTTAGCCTCATAAAGACCCTGTCACACAGTGTTAAACCGTACATCCCCTTAGCAGCAAAATATATTTCTCGGGCCAAACTCCTGGTGGACATCAATAATATTTCGCATTCGATCTCACAGAATATCTTACTATTCCACAAAGACATCTGAAAAAATGTTCATTATTTTCTATCAGGAGAATATCCCTGAGGCAAAAGTAACGCTCAGTGTGACCAAGGCATACCGTCAGGACCACCCCAGGAGTCCTCCAGATGTCAGAGAATGTCTCACGACATCTCCGAAGCTTCCCTGTCTCATCGGATAAACTGTTTTCTACGCCACCCCAGGATTATTACTAGTATTTTCCATCGGAAGTACATCCCCTAGGCCACCAAAATGACCAGTGAAACCTAATTAAGCATTACCAACATTGCTATGGAAACAAAGGTTTACTATTTGTTTCAGTCCAAGGTGACAAGTTATATGAACGAGTTAAAGACGATAGATCGTAGAATGTTGAACCAGACAACACAGGTAGCCTATGATGTACTGCTGGATACACTACAGACGTACCTAGATGGTTACAAGTGGAAACAGTAATACACTCCTTATACTAACTTCTTTCCTTGTAGCTGAATTCATCTCACATGTCTTATTTCAATTACAATCTTCTTCATCTTCCCAAATATTACATTACATTACATATATCCACTACATCAAATTATTTGCCACCATATATTCTATTGTTTGCCACCATATATTCGATTATTTGCCACCATATATTCGATTATTTGCCACCATACATTCGATTATTTGCCACCATATATTCGATTATTTGCCAAAATATATTCGCCGCTGTACAAATGTTTGTTTATTCAGTTACGGACCAATGAATCCAGTCAACTTTATGGAAGGACTGTGGACAGATCCTGGTTATTTAATTCCAACAAAACTAGAAACAATCGACGATTTCAACGATTTCATTGAACGAATAAAACTCTGGGGATCACAGGTGCGTTACTTGTCGGATTTAAACCGCCACACAGGGGTACTATACAATCTCATATTAGCAAGGACAGGTCATTTTTTTCATTCAATTAAACTATAACATGTTATACGTCAATGGAAAGATGTTTTCAAATGCATGCCATTGCAGTTTAAATGAGGTCTTTATCTTTAACGGTTAAAAAGTTATTCCATGTTGAAGTTTCTATGGTTACCGAAAAGGTGAAGTCAAATATGGGGTTTGCTGCCATGAATGTGATATAATTTTATTGCTTATAAACCTGACAAGTGTAGCATATCAATGGAAAGGTGTTTTCAAATGCTGACCATTGCAGTTGAAATGAGGTATTTATCTCCATATTTTCGTGGGTATTCAGAGTTTCGTGGATTTTGATAAAAAATGCATTTTCGTGGGGTCGTTTATTCGTAGATTACAAACATAAAATGGTAAATCTATGTTATGTATTTGGGACGTCGATTAATCGTGATGATGAGATTTTGTAGTCGTGTTTAACAAATAATCTCTGACATTCAGAACTTGCTATGCCAAGATTATCGGAACGTCTGCGAGGTACCTCTTTTGATAATGTTGTACGGTTCTTCTGGGTAGAAAGGTACGATCACGACATAATGTCAACAATTTTTAGGACCTGCAGAATGCTCTTCATGTCGAATGGAATTCCTCCGCACGCCGTACAACGCGACGTCAATTCCATGAGACGTCGTATCGTACATGTTACCCGATATCAATGAAATTATCATAATTAAACCAGTTAGAGAATCTTGTAAACACCTTAATTTCATTCTCAAAAATACCGATATCACAATTTATGTAATTTTTATTTTGACCCCTACCACGCTTAAACGAACAACACGATTATTTTCAATGCGCTATTTAAACGAAGTTTGTTCTGTTTTATAGGCAATTGAATAAGCTAAAATTTGACACCAAAGACTATATACTTTCTTTTATGGATGTCTGAATAAAAAGTAAAACCACATGCACAGTTTATTTTGCGTTTGAGTATATATATATTGACTACGTCGATGAATTTATCCAAACGATACGCACTTATTTAACCTAAATGCGAATAATTCCCATTGGTTTTTTTTAGTTACAGTGCCTTTGAAATATTTTGTTTGGTATGGCACAATTCTGATCACCTCGGTCTTTATGCTTTGTTATATACATTTTCTGAGGACAAACGGAAATGACCTAGCTTTTATGGTTGTGTATGACACTTTCCCTAAAGACTTTACCTTTAATGTTTTGTAAAGTGTGTTATTTCGGTTTTCTTACACAAACAGGTAGATGAGATGATAGGGAGAATGAATGTAGCTATCAGGGAACAGACCACTAACCACAACGTGTCCATGGTATGTATAATGTAGTATCAATAATATTACATGTAGTATATACAGGGTGTTAAAAAAGTTCGTTTTCAATGTTTGAGTTTCAATACTTTATTTTCTGACCTCAGAAGACTGTAAAATTTTCAGGTTGAAATCCAGAGTATTTTACCATTGTTCTAATCTTTCTGGCATTAAATTAAGCTATTAGAGTAAGAAAATTAGGTTGTCCACTCCGTTCATAGCTCAAATAAAACTGTAGATGAATTTAAATTTTGGGAACGAACTTTTTGAACACCCTGTATACTGTGAATTTCTCAATACTTCTAGCTTGTACCATGTGCATATCGCTGGCTTAGAAGAATAAGGTCGTAAGTATAAACATGCAGTTTTGAAAAAAAAAACTCAAGAAACACAAGTCTGAAAATTGGTCCGAAGTTTATTCAGGGAAAACAAGCTTTTCTAACTTCAGTTTGGTCAACATGACATGTTCTGATTTTCAAGAGAATTGGCTCATAAGAAGCGCCTTGTGATGCAGATTTCAAATGACCTTCTCATTCTAAGCCAGCGATATAGTAACTTTAAATTTATATTACATGCATTTATATAATTATATGAGCGTGTAACTATGCATTATATCTATAATTACTTAAATAAAATAGTTTACTACTAATACATGGTTACTTCTCTATTGACATTAAATGTTACATGTATTCTTAATTTGTCAGGGCATAAGGAGTGTGATTGTATCATATAATCTAGAAATGTTTCTAAGTGTTATCATAATACATGTACGTGCGTGTAGTGACAGAGATATATTTTCTATCCACACAAGGTACGTGTTCTACCACAACTTGATGAACTTATAGCTAACTCAAGCACAGATATAGCATTTTATAAACCATTCCGTGAGGTACTAGGTAACACAACAATGTCAGAAAATAACAAGTAAGTACAAGGTAGAATAGATCCGTAGATAGGCATTCTTCCGTAACTTCACAATTATAAGATCTGTTTTTCACTTAAAATTCACGATGTCAGTTAAAACTTTATTGACCAATGACCAAACGCTACAAACACCAGTCCACAGAGATTTATTTGTAAGTCATTTTGCTGCCGGGAAGCATAGGTCAGTGATCAATGAAACACTAGTACACAGAGATTTATTTGTAAGTCATTTTGCTGCCGGGAAGCATAGGTCAGTGATCAATGAAACACTAGTACACAGAGATTTATTTGTTAGTCATTTTGCTCCGTCGGGAAGCATAGGTCATTGATCAATGAAACACTAGTGCAGCAGCAACAACTTGTTTGTCGAAGGTTATCTCACTCTTTTTCTTCTCTCCTCTCTTTGTTTTTTTGTTTTATTCTTCTCTCTCTTCTTCGCGGTTGCTAGAGGTAGGGCGCGCGCTTCGGGATCGAGAGGTCTCGGGTTCAACCCCCATCTGGACCACCACTTAATTTCCCTGAGCTAGAATAACCCACATGCTCCACTCGACCAAGGTGTGAATTGGTAAATGTGAGGGCTGTGTCTGAATATGTTCGATATTCCTGGGCGGGACAGATCGATGTTGGCTGCACACCCACCAGGAGATAAATAGTCACCACGAACACAAGTTTCCATAGGTAGCCCAATGACCACGGGAAGTGGCTGAACGGTTTTCCTCCCCTTCTTCTTTCCATTCTTCTCTTTTTCTTCTTCTACTCTTCTTCAGCCACTTCTTCTCCCCTTATTCTTTTCTCCTTATTTCTTATTGTTTCTTTTTCTCCCTTCTTCTCTCCATTCTTTCTTTTCTCCCCTTCTTCTTTTCTCCTTTTTTCTTCTTCTATCACTTCTTCATGTTCCCCTTTTTCTCTTTCGTCTTCATGTTCTTCTCCAGATAGTTCCGACACTAATTTGCTGGCTTAGAATTAGAAGGTCGTAAGTACAAAATTAATATTTTAAGAAAACAAGAAAAACCTGTCTATAAATTACTCTTTACTTATGGGAAAACATGTTTTTTAAACTTCTGTTTGGTCAAAATGACCACTTCCGATTTTCATGAAAATAGGCTCATAAGAAGCTCCTTGAGATGCAGATTTCAAATATGCATGAGTCATATATGGTCGTTCCTTCTAATTCTAAGCCAGAGAATTGTCGACATTTTGACAAAGGTCAGACTGAATGTAAGGTAGCAGAGATTAATATATGATCTACTTTGAACAAGTGTTTGTATTGTATTGCAGGACTACGTTGCGTACCAGAGCTACTGGAGCATTGACAGGTTTCAGATCACAGTACCAGAAACTTAGGACTTATATAACTGAGGTAACTGATTGGTTGGTCCTAAGCAAGGTTGTATCTCATTGGCTGTTGCTTAGCAACGACACGTCTGATTGATTGTCTCTACGAAAGGAACTTCTGATAGGCTTTTTCTGTTTAGTTGGTTCAACAACGTAGTTTGTAAATGATGTCAATAACAGTTATTGTACATAGACTGTAATTCATCAAATCGACAAGGTTATGATTACAATGTGTTAAGATTCATATTTTCAATTGAATTGGTTTTGGAACGGTTCTTGCTTACTTACGTAGTACCATATTTCATGTTCATTATTATTACTTTATGCTATATCATTTCAGGTATATATGCCTAACACGAGGAGTGATTATGGTGTGGGTGTATTTACTGAAGGTGCAGACTATTATAAAGCATGTTTGAAGTGGCATCTGGGGATTGATATAACACCAGAAGAGGTACACCAGAAAGGACGGGATGAAGTTGTGAGAATAAGCACAGAAATGCACAAAGTAAGTACGGTTAAATCGAGATTGTTTATATTTTTGTTAAGTTCTAGTTTGGTGAAAGAGTTCGAGTTTTGATATATTTTTGTCATGTAAACTGTACATTACACTTGACGAATGTTCTAAGTACACACTTTTACAACTAGAATAAATCAGGAACATACTCTTCTAAACTCAATAAAACTGTTAAGATATCATATGTTGGTGATTGTCTTTAATACAGTAGAAGAAAAACAAAGATCTACGTGAAAATCATTAATGCGTGACGAAAATGACAAAATCACATTTTCTCGTGCACACATCTCAAATATGTGTAAATTTGTTAAAATCAGTTCATACACGATTAACATTCGACCCCCAAACATAAAGCCGTAAAAAATAGTATCATATGACGCAAATGACGCTTGAGGAGTGCGCAAGTGCGATAGGAATGCTTGAAATTGGCATGCCAAAAGGACGGGTAAGATTTACTTCATTAAATTGCTGTTTAAGGGTTCTTAACACATGCACACGCTTATTATTATGGTAGTTGCATTGAATTCACGAAAAAATGCATGATTCTATTGACTCGATTTAAGATTGAGACGTCACATGGTGTCATTAATATTTAGTCCTTAAGGTACATCCTACCCCTTGAAAATGCTTGAAAAACATACACTTGATAAAAACTATTTCAAACAGCGTATGTCATCTGATTTTATCATATATTATAGGAAACCATTGTAGCACTTGCGTGTGATGTGAAATGTACCATATAGTCGCCTTATTCAAATGCTAGCACTAAAATAAAGGCGATTTTTAATGAAAAATACAGCACTTTTTTCAAAATGTCAAACGTTATCATTATTGTATTTTATAATACGAACTCATTGAATATACTTTATAATCAATCGTCGCAAGGGCATGCCAGGCTTGAAATTAGCTGCTGGTGTTTTGTTTACGAGAAAAACACCTTCATGTTGATGTGTAATTTCGACAAGGAAGTCGCCATGTTTGCTCCCTCCTGTCACCACAGTAAACGTACAGCAACACGTTTTTCAAACAAAGTAATCAACATAATCGATAGCCAGATCGAATAATGAACTTTATTGCATTCAAAATTTATCATCTTTACAAACGATCCTACGATAATAACAATGAAATCCAAATATTTATTATTGTTTTCATTTCGTTTGTTTACGAATTTCGCGCTGTGTAGCAAATTTATATTCATGCGCCAAAGTAGTGCGACAGTTTATCGACGAAAACAATATGATGCGGTGTTCATAATGTGCCGTTCATAACAAATAATGACATCGAATACAATATTATACTTACGGTTTAATATAAGTCCCAATGAAACATCAATATCACCATTTTCCTATCTCAACACATGCTGCACATGTTAGCGAATTGATAATCTGATATGTGTTACGAGGCTGTCTGTCAAACTTTATTTTAGTTAAATTACAAAAGTACTATGCGTTTTTAAATAATCCTTATGTTAATTATGCTCGTATAATCATTGCAAACACAGTTTTGTAACTCGATTGTCTGGATCGTTTCTCGATCATATACAGTTTGTGTAAAATCGGTCATTACACATTCTGTCAGAAATATTCAATCCACACGAATAGTCCGTGCAAATGTTACAACGTGCTCGGAAAGTTTATGTATGGTGTGAGGTTACTGCCATGCTATATTATCGTCTGCAAATAGGTTTTTGAGTAATATGTAACCATTTTAACACACAAACTAACCAAATACAGCATTTTTTCCATGTTAAAAGAAACTGGATAACGGACGGAGCAAACGTTATCAGTGACCAGTACAACTATAGATAAATAAGCAATTTATTTGGTATATAAACAAATAAAATACAGTGGAAAGGAATATCTAACTAAATATGTTTATAAATGAAAGAAATACTAAAGCTTTAATTAATTTTCCATAAACCGGTTTCAGTTCTTTCGTGGCAACTTAAAACTTGTACAAATAATCGGGTTTTAAGTCTTATAGACCCGATAAAATCGGTCATTGACAAACCAACAACTATCTGGTCCGTCAGGGCCACCGTACCCTAAACTATTTAGGATTTATTAAAAGTAGGCCTTCACACATACACATGTGATAGATTTTAATTCATGTTGATGTATTTTATTGTTCAAAATCAATGCATTTTGACTGCTTTTATTTAAATAAATGGGCAGGCATGACCTTGATCAAATATTCGACAAACACAATTTCTAATTTTTCTATAATTTTGTTACCCAATAAATGAGACTGATATTTTGAAAAATGTATATCTATTTTGTAACTAACTTTTTATAAATATATTTTTTTATTTAATGCTACCTGATGAGATATGGAGTTCTATCAGTGAAATAAAACCTATATCAGTCACTGGTTATCACCTACAATGTGACTGATATAAGCCCCGCCCCCTCACAGGGACTACTTTAATTTACCAAAATCTCAACACTAAAATGTCTGTAACTTTTTTATTACTGAACGGAAACATGTCATGTGGGGTTTTTATTCTTAGTTAGACCATTTCCTACAAGTTGGTGTATGATTTAATGCAAAATTCTAAAAAAAGTCATTTTCACCTATTCACCATAATCCAAGATGGCGGATTTTGAAGTGAAAAATATGAATGGAATAACGTATTCATACGTAGCCTAACCACAGTGGTAATTTCCCATAAATAGTACCAGTTTTGACACCATAAAAGCATTAAATAAATAGAATATTTGTTTGTTTTTATTGAATATGGTTAATATCTCATCTTGTAGTGATAAAATTTTAATATTTTCACTCGCGCTACGCGCTCTTGAAAATATTGAATTTTATCACTACACGATGAGATATAAACCATGTTCAATCAAAACAAACAAATATCCTCTATATAACAAGTGAATATAACAAAACACTTGTTGATATAGATTATTTGAACTTTAAGCTACAAAATGATGTATGAGACTAATGTGTTTCTTTGCCAAAAGGGTATTTAAATCACTGAAGAAAAAAACACATTTTCGCCCCCTAGAATGAACCTTAAATGCGTCAAAATACGTTTATGGCAACATCTGGCTGATGGTTGTATCACTTAAAGATCGTGAAATAATGTGGAATCGTTGAATTGAATAGAATTTGTCCATTAATTTGTATGGAACAATTTGAGGTTGAGCATGGAAGTAACTTTCGATAGGCATTTGTCATCCGAATTACTACTACAATTTAACAAACTATTTTCTATCCATCATGTCTTTTATAAGATACGAGCACAGTCTCATCACATGGAATTTGGTTTTGATGCAATTACTATTTAGGTTGCACGATTGAATTACCGCCTTGTAGCCCGGACCTAAATCCGATATAATACGTCTAGAATGAGTTTGGGCGACGCATCAGAGCACGATGGCAACACCAGAACGTACAGGCACTCACAACGAACCATTTTATTAAAATGGAATGCACTCCCGCAGCAATTGGTACACATAATTTTCAATTCAATGCCTCAGAGGATGTCAGGCTATCATCTGGACAGACGGTGGTCATACATGCTATCGATGTGCGATTGTGTTGTTTTAAGCAGTGAAATAAATGGTCGTTTTCTGGTATTTTGTTATTATATTCCAGAATTAACTCAACTTGATAGACAATAGTTTCCTGATTCCAATGGTATATTCGATTCACTGATAGGTCTAATACTTTTTCAGTTAAATGAAAATTACAAAGTGTGTACTTAGAACATTCGACAGTGTATATGTAGAAAAAAATCTATCTATCCATAATACGTGGGTGTCAAGGGCAATGTCGCAGTTTCTGTATGACTTTGGGTTGTCTGTGCAATAATAATAATTATTATTATTATAATTATTGTAGCCTTATATACAATATATCGTTCAATTCACAGGTCATGAGACGGCTGAATTTCAACGGAACTGTCAAACAATTTTTTGCATCACTGATGAATGACTCCAAATTTCTCATCCAATCTCCGGTAAGTTAATAATATTAGTACACGTGTCGTATTGTCTTGAATACAACGTCTATAGCCAACTAGTAATCCATAAATAACAAATTATAGGTTGTCATCCACTGAAGATGGGCGTCAGTATATAGTAATCGGCCATTCTTTTTTAAAAAAAATATTATGGTATCCAGAGCTAGTAACCGTTGTCCATTTAATGGTGGTGTCCCGAACGTAATCCTTAAATCATTTATTTATTTCTCTGGCTTTTGTTTCCTTTTTGTGTACATGTATATAGTGACGGGAGGTGGTTGCATTTATTGGGGTACGATATTAATAATAAAACTACAAATACATGTAATAAAATACTTTGTTTTAAAGAGGCAACATTGAATAATGTTTGTATTTCGTTCGTTCATTATGGTTTGATTCACTATGTGTACGGCAGCAACCAATAGCACATTAAAAAGCGTGTATAGTGCATGTACTCGTGTGTATCAGCTGACAACACCATCCGGTGTACGGATGTTAACAGTGTATGTACAGTATGTTGTATACTCACACACTCGTGTTTTCACCTGATTTAAATCATGCGTGTTAAAATGCGAGTATTTATCATGAAAATAAACAATGTAACATAGGGATATTATGACGAGAAAACGTAAAGTGTTTTACACAAAATGGATATTTCTAGTTCTCGCTGTGATGTGTCTTGTACTTGGTTTAACTTTGGACTGGTTTACACGTCAAGTAATATATTGATTATTCTAGCTTCTACATGTACAGTGTACACACATATATATATATATATATATATTATTAAACTGCTCAATGGTAATTGAATATGTCTTAATTAAACAGGTGCGTGTTAATATACATTTTTGTTACGTGCAGCTTTAAAGTAGGATACATTTATGATGATCACCTGTATGCTATATAATTATACATGTACTTTATACATACATTTACACTTCCTGTCCGTACATACACTTCACTGCTCTAGTTATTTCACGATCTACGTATCACAGGAACATCTTTTCTCCCACTTTAACTGGTGTAAGATAGGTTTTCAGCTCATGTAAGAAACTCCTATATCTATCTTACATGAGCGACCACCGCATGATTTTATTCGGCCGACCTTAATTTCGGGATTTACGTGTTCACTGCGGTATACTGTACACCGGATATTGGTAGTAACGTGAGTAACATTATTCATTTTCGCGACCTTCAAGGGTACACCAGGGTAAGTTCAGAGACGCCGGTTTGTCTTTCTGAGTGTGTTTAATGTAAATTTTATACAAAAGTATCTACTTCGATAATTTCCCTAGCCCCTGAAAGCAGACACACGACCAGGAATTATTTAAAATGGTAATTAAAAGACCAAACTCGTATCGTTACTCACGCAAACAATAAACTCGGTCTGTCAAATAAAGATGTTTTTGTTTATATTCTATGTTAAAATACACAACTTGAATCCAGCAAAATGACATTCAAGTGACCAAGTATATGTTGTTAATGCTTTACCAGGAAAGAAATCATAGATATCGGTGCATTTTGTAAAAAAAAAACATGTTAGTGTACAGAGTATTGCTTTATTGATGCTCATTAGTGCATGGAGCATTGCTTTAGAGTGTACGGAGTATTGCTCGCGTAAAAATGCGAGGTAAAAGCAGTGTTATTTGGTTAATATTACTGATATTGTCTGGATCTATATCTGTTGACAACAGTTTGGCAGGGTTTAGAATATGATTAGTACATCCTTCTATAAGAACAATGAGTTACTGTACTGGTCTGACCCCTTCTAAGAAAAATAATTGCATACACGGCATGTTTCACAGGCCCCTTAACATGAGATTGTTGATGGAAATGCATGATATTTTATTAAAATGAGGGGGATTTTCCTTGCTGAAACTTTAAAACTCAAATAAATGAAGTTTATACACATGTATACAATTTTCACTTATTTTACTTTTATGACGATACCATGCATGCTTCATGAAGCAATTTAAAATAATAATTGTGATCATTTTATAATGTAAACAAAAATGTCAGGTTCCAATATGTCCAGGAAATGTGTGAGATTTGAGAAATTGGCCTCCCATCATGCGTTAGTAGAGTCTCAAATATGTGAGACTCACGCATGATGCAGGAGATCGGGCATGAATGCTCTTGAGAAAATTTCTGTATCCAGTACATGCTCAATAGAAAAGCTCTGTCACACACACAATATGCTTGAAGACTGAGCTGTTATGACAA
This sequence comes from Spisula solida, assembly GCA_947247005.1. Classification (NCBI taxonomy): domain Eukaryota; kingdom Metazoa; phylum Mollusca; class Bivalvia; order Venerida; family Mactridae; genus Spisula; species Spisula solida. The sequence continues at coordinate 46,808,594 of OX365956.1, forward strand.
GACAATATACAATTATATTACACAAATCAATAGAGGTGATAAATCCCCTTTCATTTAACAGCACTTTATTATATATTATTTGATATAGAATCTATCTTAGAGCTTCAAAATATTACATACAGCAAATTAAACAAGACAAACTCCAGAATTATTCATACATTACATACGTATTCTTATTAAGTAAAATGGGTGGTGGGTAAGTCACATATTAACATATATGTAAGGTTCTATGTATTCGGTTAAATTTCAGTTCAGTTCTGTTTAGTTTGTGTTTAGAAAATTAATTATTTTAACTGTGACATGGACATGTTTATGTACTGTTCAAAATTGCAATCAATACTTACACCCAGCACTCAAATATTCAAATTCACTCTTTTGAGGTTCATAGCAAGAAACGTTTTAGAGATAAAGGATCAGTCATGAGTTGTCTTTGGAGATCAACATTTCTTAAACGAGTCTAGAAAACACAGGTTATTGAGCGAGCCTTTGGCGAGCTTAATAATTTGTTTTCGTGACGAGTTTAAGAAATGTTGATCCCAAAGACAACGAGTGGTGGATTCTTTTTATCACATTACCATAGTTACCGAGTCAAAACAACGTCAAAAATCACGAATTTAAGCCGACGACGTTACGTTTTCCCGCCGAAAAGCTGGTGACGTCACGCATTTGTTATCACACGTGTTGGAGAACATTGTTCCATCATTTGTTCTCACATGGAAAATCTCTGTATTTATGTGATAAAGCAAAAATTTGTTATAATGTTAAATTGGGTCTTAGTATTATTTTTTGCTTATTTCCTAGTATAATTCAGTGTATTTGTAAGCGTGAGCTAATGTGCAATACTCTGTACAGTATACATCAATACTCCGTACACAAACGTATACCTATTTTAGTGTGTATCTTTGTTGTACTTTGATCAATTTTTCTGAAATTTGGACTTTTAGGTTCGATACCAACAGAATGGCCAGTTTGAAAAATATATATCTCATTAATACACTAATTCCAAACGCATGTAAAGTGCAGTGGTCAATATTTACGAGTGAGCAGCTGCCCAATACTGAGTCATTTGAACACTTCTACGAATACCTGATATACTATGTCGTACTGTAAAGTTATAAAGATATCCGAAGACGTAAATACGTGGTTGGGATGATGTAAGTAGTCAGTAGTTTGGAAAATATCGTCTCTTAACTTACCCTTGTGTACACTAGAATGTCACGAAAATTGATTACATTACTCACCATTACTAGCAATATCCGGTGTACGGTAAACCGCAGTGGTGTTAATGGCGATATAAAGCTTATGAAGACGAACGCCAATGAATAGGCTCTATACCATTTAAAGGGCATATTCTAGAGCATAACATAACAGCGTACGCTTTATTGACGTTATTATTAGATTGTTTTGAATGAGAACGTACGGCAAACAGCACGTTATGATGACGTCATGTTGACCCCATTAGAGCTAAATGATGTTATAAAGTCCCATTTTCTCAAATTACGTCGGAGAAAAATAATCCATCATGAGACAATCGATGTAGGATAAGATCCTAAATAGAAGCTCATGATGGATTCTTATAGTCTTCATATAATTATGGCCCAAAACACTGTCGAAGACCCTGTAACTGCATGACCAATTCACCAGCACTTGAATAAGAAAACTATATTTTTCTGAAAATATATGTCTGCACGTAACCTACTTAAAGGCCGAATAGTTATGTACATGGTATATACAGGGGCAGTTATATGATGTACGATGTACATGGTATATACAGGAGCAGTTATATGATGTACGATGTACATGGTATATACAGGGGCAGTTATATGATGTACGATGTACATGGTATATACGGGAGCAGTTATATGATGTACGATGTACATGGCATATACAGGGGCAGTTATATGATGTACGTTGAGGGTGTATTTAATATCTCTACACAATTATCTTTTTAACAGACAGAAACAGTGAACAGATTCAGTTCTATCATCAACGACCGGGTTAAACCAAAACTGAGTAAATACTTCGAAAACATTCCAGACAGTAAATTAGAGTAAGTTACATTGTAAATTAGCAGATACATGTACTAGTTGTAATTGATTTGCATATTTTCTTGTATTAATTTCTTCTTTGTAATTGTTTGAGCTTGTTTCATATAAGTTTGTACATTATGTCCTTGTATTAAATTAATTGTTTATTATGCTAATGCGCACATCGTGTAAAGAAAGTTCGTTCCGGTCAGAAAGTATGCCGTATTTTTATTTTTACCGGGCGATTTATCATGAAAATTAGAACGAAGGTACCGTTCTAAATTTAGGAACTGTTGATTCTTTTTGTTTTGTATTCCATTCTGATACGCACCGTTACCATGGATTTATAGAACGAGCCAGTAAGCTTGGTTAACGTTACGTCGACTGTCATTTTAAAGAGGAGTCGACAAACAGAAATACCTGCAGAAATGAAATACTAGTATAGCCAGATTTAGGCATTTAAAATAGTCATGTTATTTAACAATTTATTATGCTTTAAGTTATCGATGGCTTAAAGACGGGTACTCATATAATTCGAGCACAACTAGGATTTTGTAAGTACATGGTATCGATTTCGACAAACATGACGTAATGGAAACGTCAAACGAAAATTGAGAGTAGGGTATAGAAAATGACCGACTATGCACAAAATAACGGCAGAAAATTAAAGAACCAACTTCTACGAACATCAAAAGGCATTGGCGAAGACATGCATCATTTATCAAGTACAAATTAAGTAAATTACTCAGATTTTGTAAGTACATGGTATCGATTTCGACAAACATGACGTAATGGAAACGTCAAGCGAAAATTGAGAGTAGGGTATAGAAAATGACCGACTATGAACAAAATAACGGCAGAAAATTAAAGGAACAATTTGTACGAACATCAAAAGGCACTGGCGAAGACATGCATCATTTATCAAGTACAAATTAAGTAAATAACTCAGAACGTAAAGGAAAGTCTGAATAGACAAAAACGCATCATTTAGAAAAACGCGTATATATGGGAAAACAAAAGGCATTTATTTGCAAAACGTAAAATCTTACAGCCTCGTAATTTGGTGGATATTTTGTTCTTATATAAGGTTACATAAAAGTTTAGTTCATTACAAGTTTAAAACATACAAAACGATACTGTTATGGGATAACAAACGGAGAATTTCGAACTTTACCCGGTCACGACGTCGTTTACGTCATCTTCGAAAACAATATCGCAAATTTCTTTGAACATTGCGTTTGAAAAAATATTGACGGTCAAATCAGCTAAAACTGTTACACATTATGATGTCATTGTATCAGGAGACTGGGTGCAAAATTTGATCCAAATATATTTATTTGTTTTGTGTAGAAAAAGCTTTCAAAAACCGGAACGAACTTTCTTTACACCCATTCTTAGTTTCAATAGATATGTCTTTTTTTATCTTTGTAATTGTTTTTGTAATAATTTATAGTTTCAAATTGTGTCCATTGTATCTTAATATTTTTTTTCAGTTTTGTCTATTTCGTCTATGTAATTAGTCCCTACCTGTTTTTGACCGGAGGGGACTATATGTTTGCCCTCCGTCCGCCCGTCAGCCGGTCCGTCAAAACATCTGTCAGTTTCCAAGCTAGGTTTATGAAACTTGGTATGTGGATAGGGGGCAATAAGGGGATAATGCACGTTCAAAAATATTTTGATTCCGACCAAAATTGTGGTTGCTATGGCAACAGGAACATTGAAAATGGCTTAAAACCGGTAGGGGACTTCTATATTGCGACCGTCGTCCGTCCGTCAACAATTTCCTTGTGTAGACACTAGAGGTCACAATTTTGGCCTATGAAACTTTGTTACAATGTGCTTCTAAACGAAATCTAGGTCAATTTCGATATTGGGTCATTTGGGGTCAAAAACTAGGTCACAAGGTCAACTCATAGAAAAACCTTGTGTAGTCACTAGAGGTCACAATTTTGACCTAATATTTATAAAACTTGGTCACAATGATCATTTTAACAAAATCTAGATCAAGTTCGATATTGGGTCATCTCGGGTCAAAAACTAGATCACAAGGTCAAATCATAGAAAAACCTTGTGTAGTCACTAGAGGTCACAATTTTAGCCTAATCTTTATGAAACTTGGTCAAAATAATCATTTCAACACAATCTAGGTCTAGTTAGATATTGGGTCATCCAGGGTCAAAAACAGGTCACAAGGTCAAATCATAGAAAAACCTTGTGTAGTCACTAGAGGTCACAATTTTGACCTAATCTTTTTTAAACTTTGTCACAATGATCATCACAACAAAATCTAGGTCAAGTTCGATATTGGGTCATCTGGATCAAAAACTAGTTCACTAGGTCAAATCATAGGTCTTGCATGTACTGCTACAGCAGATGAGCGACCTAGGGCCCTTTGTGTCCTCTTGTTCCTATTGCGATTTTGTAAATGTTTGTGATTTGCCCTCATTTCTGCTTTGTGCCCATTTCTTCTTTGTGATGTTTGTGTTATATTCCCAGTTATATTTGTTATTGTTTGTGTTTTATTCCCAGTTATATTTGTTATTGTTTGTGTTTTATTCCCAGTTATATTTGTTATTGTTTGTGTTTTATTCCCAGTTATATTTATTATTGTTTGTGTTTTATTCCCAGTTATATTTATTATTGTTTGTGTTTTGTTCCCAGTTATATTTGTTATTGTTTGTGTTTTGTTCCCAGTTATATTTGTTATTGTTTGTGTTTTGTTCCCAGTTATATTTGTTATTGTTTGTGTTTTATTCCCAGTTATATTTGTTATTGTTTGTGTTTTGTTCCCAGTTATATTTGTTATTGTTTGTGTTTTATTCCCAGTTATATTTGTTATTGTTTGTGATGTGTCCTGTTCTATTGGTAATTGTTTGTGTGTTTTTTTTGTATTTCTGATGTTTGTCCATTTTAAATATACTTGATGTGTAGAAACTTAAGAACAAATAGTTCCTTTGGTGTATCTCAGTATATAGTATATAATAAGATACAACCTTGTTGCGCCAAAGGGACAAACTATTATAAAATATGTATTGTGCTGTATAGGGTAAGAAGAATGCCGTATGATGGGGCTGGTGGACAATATGCAGCTGGTTCACCGAGTGGTGATCGCCCTGGTGTCTTCTATGCTAACGTCATGAGACCTGAAAACAAGTTAGTATTCTGTTGTATTATGCTTTTGATTGCTGAAACTAGTTCATTCAGACTTTTGACACCTTTGACTTGGTTGGATCATTTTCTCATTGGTGGTGTGTTGAGCATTGTACCTTGTATCTTTTCATGTTGTCTGTGTCTGACTGGTTAAGTTGAGTGCTGCCCTCCCTGTTGAACTTAATATTACATTTTTGTGCTCTGTACAAGTGGATTATTCTGCTGGTGGTTAAAAGCGGGATTTCAGGCATTTAGAGCATGGAAATATAAGTGATTTTTCATTTCTTTGTGACATCATTTGTAGCCTCAAGTTACAGTAAATGAAGTGAAGTGAATTTTCTAAACATATACTAATTACAAAGTGTTGTTGTGCCTTTCTGTTTAGTTCTTGTTGTTTCTTTTGAATACATCTAATTTTATGTCTAATTTATTATGATCCGTTTTTTAGTCCTACATATAAAATGATTACATTGACTCTACATGTTGAATATATCTAATTTTATGTCTAATTTATTATGATCCGTTTTTTAGTCCTACATATAAAATGATTGCATTGACTCTACATGTTGAATACTCCAGTTTTATGTCTAATTTATTATGATTCATTTTTTAGTCCTACATATAAAATGATTGCATTGACTCTACATGTTGAATACTCCAGTTTTATGTCTAATTTTTTATGATCTGTTTTTACAGTCCTACATATAAAATGATTGCATTGACTCTACATGTTGAATACTCCAGTTTTATGTCTAATTTATTATGATCTGTTTTTACAGTCCTACATATAAAATGATTGCATTGACTCTACATGTTGAATACTCCAGTTTTATGTCTAATTTATTATGATCCATTTTTTAGTCCTACATATTAAATGATTGCATTGACTCTACATGTTGAATACTCCAGTTTTATGTCTAATTTATTATGATCCATTTTTTAGTCCTACATATAAAATGATTGCATTGACTCTACATGTTGAATACTCCAGTTTTATGTCTAATTTATTATGATCTGTTTTTACAGTCCTACATATAAAATGATTGCATTGACTCTACATGTTAAATACTCCAGTTTTATGTCTAATTTATTATGATCCATTTTTTAGTCCTACATATAAAATGATTGCATTGACTCTACATGTTGAATACATCTAATTTTATGTCTAATTTATTATGATCCGTTTTTTAGTCCTACATATAAAATGATTGCATTGACTCTACATGTTGAATACATCTAATTTTATGTCTAATTTATTATGATCCATGTTTTAGTCCTACATATAAGATGATTGCATTGACTCTACATGTTGAATACATCTAATTTTATGTCTAATTTATTATGATCTGTTTTTAGTCCTACATATAAAATGATTGCATTGACTCTACATGTTGAATACATCTAATTTTATGTCTAATTTATTATGATCTGTTTTTTAGTCCTACATATAAAATGATTGCATTGACTCTACATGTTGAATACATCTAATTTTATGTCTAATTTTTTATGATCCATGTTTTAGTCCTACATATAAGATGATTGCATTGACTCTACATGAGGCGGATCCTGGACATCATCTACAGGTATGTATAAGTTACAGTACCCAGTTAAAGTCTATTTTCATACATGCGTTTGTTCAAGAGATTGTACATTTACTCCCCAATCATTGAGTCGCAAGCTTGCTGTTATACTCGGCACCACTGGCAGCCACAGCACATTGTCTTTTGAATCTCTCAACCAGATCCCCGTTTATACACATACACAGATAAAGTGGAGCATGTAGGTTATTCTGGCTCAGTGAAATTAAACAGTGGTCCAGATGGAGGTTCAACCTAGGATCTCTTGATTTCAAAGCGCGTGCCCCACCTCTGGGCCACAACTCCCTACATGTTTACATTTAACGTCACCTTAATTCCAAAATGTTCTAAGTCTATTATTATTTTTTTGAGAAAATCGACTTTAAAGATTTTGACCTCTCTATCTCAGTAACTAGAGATAGAACAAAAGTGCACAGTTAATTTATTGTTTACCTTTAATGTCACAATGTTCTAAGTCTTTTCAATATATAGATCTTGAAAAGCACTTTCCAACAATACCAACAACTGTTAGAACATTCTGGAATTGAGGCGACAAAATTTACACGCTGCACCTATGATATGAGTGGCTACCTTGGGAATGGAGACGGGGTGTCCCATTTTGATGGTAAAACAGATGTTTAAATGGTATTGGCATTATTCCTGAAATGGTTACCAGTAGGTTGGGTCCGATTTCGGATTTGTTAATCCTAGGTCCCACTGAGCATTTTTTGCCTCGATTTATAATTTAATGAGCTAATAGGACCACTGGAACTGGTTCCCCATGGTCTATGGGAAGTTCAGGGCAGTCATGAGACAGTACATGATATTGGAAGGAATTGCGATTAATCGGGTGGTAACTTATTCGGAAGAAATTGGGAGGAACATTGCCGATGTGAAATTTCTCAGTGGGAACTGAGTATCCTAAGATCCTGATGAGCATCAGTTTCATTATAATGATCCACGTCAGTATAAATAAGGACATAATAGAGCTGGTTATAATACAGACCATGACAACTGGTTTGGTGCATTGACGGCCATTTTTTGAGAAACATCAATAAACATCAATAAACTTAGGTACACAGAGTGATAATATTTCACATGTTTTCAAAGTATGTACAATGTGTATTATTTATTTCAGGATATATTTGCGCAAGCTGCCAAAGGTGTCCCTATTTATATGAGACTTGTTGATTACACCAAATATTTCTCTGCACCTCTTCATTTTCCATTTTACACGTCATATACAGAGGTAATTAAACTTTTATACGTTGAATGCTATTTCTGGTATTAATGTGCTCACTGCTTGTAAATGAAATATATTCTCAAAAGACTGATTCAAACACAACAGATGAATTAAAAACATAATAAGAATGGTCTCCACTTGGTCAATGTTGATAATGCATTATGGGAATATTGAAATTAAAATATTTTTTTGGTGATCAAAGTGATGTTATATTTGTGTAATTCTATCAACCTCTGTTGCTATGGTTACATTCTGTGAACTGTCTGTTGCTATGGTTACAGTGTGAACTTTCTGTTGTTATGGTTACATTCTGTGAACTTTCGGTTGCCATGGTTACAGTGTGAATTTTCTGTTACTATAGTTACATTCTATGAACTTTCTGTTGCTATGGTTACATTCTGTGAATTTAATGTTGCTATGGTTACATTATGTGAACTTTCTGTTGCTATGATTACATTATGCGAACTTTGTGTTGCTATGATTACATTATGTGAATGTTATGTTGCTATGATTGCATTATGTGAATGTTATGTTGCTATGGTTACATTATGTAAATGTTATGTTGCTATGGTTACATTACGTGAACTTTATGTTGCTATGGTAGCATTATGTGAATTTACTGTTGCTATGGTTATATTCTGTGAACTTTCTGTTGCTATGGTTACAGGGCTGGGCATTGTATGCTGAATCACTAGGAGAAAATGGTGAACTGGATATTTACAAAGATGATTATGAATTGTAAGTTTGAACTCTGCCATGCTTAATTCAGTTTGATTGATTTCATTATTTTATAGTCTTATACTGTCCTCAGTAATTTATTGTTCAGTGTTTCAGTCACATGAACATGATCTGCCAGCTATTCACTGATGATTTCACCAGACTTGATTAACAGTCAAGTGACTACATTATTCTTCCATTAGGTTGAACCTATCAAACAAAATTATGTTAGTAGCGGACAATACGCAGGCCGCAAGGCCTGCGGATGTCGTTCCGCTTTACGATAACACGTGTGCACGTGGTTTGGTCAGAGTTTGAATTCATTAATGGATCTAAAAATTTGTGTTAAAATCCCGCACTGAAGCAAAGATATAGAAAATGGCTGCTAATAGAATAACAAAAAAAATTAAAATGCGATATTCGGCAGCTCATAAATTTTCTTTTATTTTTTAATGATGTTTAAAAATATTCCAAAAACTAGCGTAGGCCCCTGTCTAGAAAAGAAAAGATAATAATTATCAGTCTTCCATGGTTGCTATGCAACCAATCTTTTTATATGGGGAGGGCTATTTCCTAAATGTTTGGACACAAAAAAGGCAGCCATTTTTTTGCCCACTTCGGAAGGAAATTTTAACATTTTCAGTGCATAAACGATGCTACAAACTGTTATGAGACACATGATTACTCTGAGATAACGAAGTAAGTCGAGCGGGAATCATTCATATGCGCGAAATATCAACCAATCTTAAGAAAATCTAATGAAAAAGACACAAGTTACGGTTATTTCCCGTCGCAAAGTTTGCAATACAATTAATTAAAGTCTGTTTCGGGTATTTATAGGGAGGGCTATTTCCTAAATGTTTGGACACAAAAAAGGCAGCCATTTTTTTGCCCACTTCGGAAGGAAATTTTAACATTTTCAGTGCATAAACGATGCTACAAACTGTTATGAGACACATGATTACTCTGAGATAACGAAGTAAGTCGAGCGGGAATCATTCATATGCGCGAAATATCAACCAATCTTAAGAAAATCTAATGAAAAAGACACAAGTTTCGGTTATTTCCCGTCGCAAAGTTTGCAATACAATTAATTAAAGTCTGTTTCGGGTATTTATAGGGAGGGCTATTTCCTAAATGTTTGGACACAAAAAAGGCAGCCATCCTTTTGCCCACTTCGGAAGGAAATTTTAACATTTTCAGTGCATAAACGATGCTACAAACTGTTATGAGACACATGATAACTCTGAGATAACGAAGTAAGTCGAGCGGGAATCGTTCATATGCGCGAAATATCAACCAATCTTAAGAAAATCTAATGAAAAAGACACAAGTTTCGGTTATTTCCCATCGCAAAGTTTGCAATACAATTAATTAAAGTCTGTTTCGGGTATTTACGTATCTAGACCGGACGGTGATAATCCACATCGTAGTTGTAGGTTATTGTAAAGAAAGTAAAACAAATGCATTTTTGTAATTAGCTTATTCCTACTGTGTCAACCATTGATATTTGTATTCATATTTTCAGAATGGGACGTTATAGTTCTGAGATATTTCGTGCTTGTCGTCTGGTTGTTGATACTGGTTTACATTATTATAAGTGAGTACATACAATATATACATCTTACATAGAAAATACTTAGTCTTTGCTATAAGAATGGGTTTTAGCTACCATATTATCATAATAGTGATGCAACAATAACTCGACTATGTCTCCCACACTGATCGTTAGTGGAATACAACTTACTTTAAGGGTCTGAAAAGAGGGTTTCACTAGAAAAAAAAACCATGTGTGTCAGCACCTATTCAAACAATCATAGAGGATATTTGTTGATTTTGGTTTAAGATCGAATTTTATTTAACTGAGTGATCACAGAAATGAATATTTTCATGAGTGGCTAATTTTCTGTGATTATGAGTGAAATAAAATTTGATCTTGCACCAAAGACACATTTTCTGTTTATTATATGTTTTAATTTCTCGTATTATGCTACGGTAATTCTGGCTTAATTGGAAATATTACTGTGAAATAAGAATGTCTCGTCGTAACAATTATCATCTGGTGCCATAATGACATTACCCATAATTGAAGCCAGGCGCCGTTGACATTATGTTTCTTTTTCTGTATGTATACTGGAGGCAGCTTCCAAATATTTTGTTATTTTCGGTGATAAATCTCTATATATATGCAATCCATTGGTAGCATAATAATGGTTATACTCTAATTAATCTTAATCTCTCACCTATTTCAAAAATGTATTAACTAAGGCCTGAAAAAATTGTTGAACATGTCTGCAATATTTTTCTCATACCATATTTAGGGCTATACATCATCTTTAGTTATAGCTCTTGCTTGTACATGTTTTATTATGGAATGGTTTATTTATGTTATATACTTTATTTCCAGTTGGACAAGAGAAGATGCCATTCAGTATTTGCTCAATTACACATCTAATGCACGACCTAGTGTTGAGATAGAGATAGATAGATATATATCCTGGCCTGGTCAAGCTACTGCATATAAAATAGGAGAGTTGAAAATACGGGAGTTACGTCGTCACGCTCATAGTGTACTAGGTAAGTAGGCAAAGGACTCATATACCATTTTTTTATGCTCTTTCAATTGACTACGGCCGGGCACTCAGTCATTTCTAAAACACATTTTGGTATTTTTTACCCAACTAGAGATGAACTGGTTGGTAATGTAGAGGTAGGCGCTAGTGTACTGGTCTAGCTCTTCCCATGAAGTTTAAGGTCATTGGCAGGGACAAAACTGAATGGCCACTTAGTTGCCCTAATTACAACGCGGTTACTAATGATAGGAAATTATTTCTACCAAATTTGATGAAATTCAGATGATATAACAAATAATGTACGTGTCTAGTGTGTACATTATTTGAATGGCCCTCTTAAGTCGCCATTACAGGTATATATATTATGTTTCAGGTGAAAAGTTTGACATACGAAAGTTTCATTCAGTTATATTGAACAGTGGGGCTGTACCTTTACAAATCATGGAAAGAAGAGTTATGCACTGGATAGAACAAGAAAAAGGTAACAACGTCTTCAATCTATTAACATTATATTTTAGTTAAATGTTAATATATACATTTGTACAGTATACAGTTCATACAAACTTTGTTACATCGACCAATCAGACAGAAGGACATCAATCCATCCGACACAAAATCAACACGTCTCCCCCAGTATATGTGGAGACATGATAACTGCAGCAAACTCTATGTTTCGATGCAACTAAAGAGGAAGGAATAATGTCTTTCAATAATTTCTTTCAAGTTAATCACAAAGTTTGTCCAAACATGTTAAACCATTGTTTTGATTCCAATGAAACTTCACATGAATAGTTTGTACAAAGCCTAGTTGTGAAAATATTTTCCGTAATTCTAGGTCAGATGATTATTGTTGGAGTTATGGCCCCTTGTGGGATACATACATGTTTGCATAAAACACTTCTACATGTGACTGCTTCTACTTCTTCTTTGTTTCTCATCAAAATCCGCTTAGCACACATAATTACGAGGAGAAAATGGGTGCAAGTACTGCCTTAGGTGCAATGATAAAAGTAATTTAGTGAACTGTGAACTTTAAAAAAAGCAAACTTTTATGTGTTAACAAGTTTATACACTGTACTTTGACCACCAACTGTCATTATGTTGTTGTACATGTATACATCAGATACACTGGAGAAGATACAGAGTGATTTCTGGTCATGGAGGATGGAAGTATCACCGGAGTACGCTTCAACACTGAATATCTACAAATATAATGATAGACTTAACTCATATAAGTATGAGAAGTTCGACACAGATAAAGTAAGTTGTATTTATAAATTATATCATTATTCAGGGATTTTCTGGGATCGCTGTTATATGAGTTAAGGAGGTACGCGCACCTTTTATCTAACGATCGAATTTTCCTCGAAACATCTTAAAATGACAGAACAGTCTTCTAGAACAACATTGAAATCATAAAAATGATATGTCACCAGGCTCGTTTTCGACATACATGGCTTTCTACCATGACCTACCATTGTATTTTGGTCATTTTATCTATTTCCTGCATTTATGGCACCATTATGTTCTTTTTAAGATTATTACTGTATGAAACCACTTTTAAGCAATGCATGATATTTTGTGTGTTCAATGGTCATTCCTATTGACATTAGTCACTATTCCAGCTGCCCGGTGAACAAATTCAGTATTTGAACATGATAAATAGTTACCACACCCACTTCTAAAAAGTGTGATTTTCAAATGATTTCAAATGAACGTGAAAAAATACCCAACGATCGAAAATGATTTAAAATTGGCCCTTAGTTTAGTATCAAATAGAACACTAGTTTAGTCAAATAAAATATAGGGGTCACCAGCCTTTTTTGGGAGCTGTGCATAAAAAAGCACTAATTATGAATAAATTTGCATAAAATTAACCTAATTTGCATATTGTAATGAAATAATTTTTTCTTAAAAATATTTCAAAGTGCGGCTACCTCTTATAACTAAACCATGCACTACATATTATATATAAGCATATGCATTTGAACAATTGTAGGGACTTATTGTGAACCCATATTATTGACACTAAAATTCATGTTTGTTCTTATCTAATACGATTTTGAAATTTCGCGCATGCGCACAAGGCAGCTCGTACCTCCTTAAAGAACCTGCAAGTTACGTCACGTCATGGAATTAAGATGGAAGTATGTCATACATTATTGTGATTTATGATAACGAGCGAGAACAAAACATTGATATATGTGTAATACAAATAACATCTTAAATTATTCAATTCAAAATCATAACATGTATCATATCGTCATCAGGTTATTTGTGTTGATTACAGATTGCTATGGACGGTTTCAGTCAGAGGTTGTCCAATATCAGACGAGAGACATTGACTGATGACAAGAAAATTTCCTTTGATATTTTACAAAATATTTTAGATGTTTTTCTAGCAGGATACAAATGGAAGGAGTAAGTTCATCTATTCATTTTAATATTAAAAAAGTATTTAAAAAAATAATTTGACATGTGTTACCTAATAATCCAGACAGTGTAGCAAATTCACTTCGTATCCAAAGGCTATAAGTGTGATAGGATCTATGTTGTGAAACATTTATGATACATAATTCACACATGTAAAAGTACCACTATGTATTGATTAATAAATAGAATATTAATTTATATGATTTTGACAAATTTTGTCAATTAGTATTTGTGATGTGATCCCGCTTATTTCAGTTACCAATCATTGAATCCTATAAACTTCCTAGAAGGTTGGTTTGTTGGTTTTGACCTATTTGTATCGGGTATAGCATTTAACACTGAGGGTGACTTTGTTAACTACGCAAGAAGAATCGAACTAGCACCTAATCAGGTAATTTCAGATCCAATATACGGTCATGTAACAATGAATATCCAATTTTATGTCAGGTAACAATGAAAATCAAATTTGCTTGTTTAGTTGGACATTGTGCCTTGTATGTGTTTTATGTTTCCTGTGCTCGGTTGGTTCAGTTGGGCATTGTGCTGTGTGTGTTTTTAATGTTTTCTGTGCTTGGCTGGTTAAGTTGAGTGCTGCCTTCCCTGTCTGACTTAATATAATCTTTTTTAATGTCATGTAACATTGAAAATCTAATTTTATGTCATATAACAATGAACTGGTGCCATATCTTGTTAAAATTGTGTTTAAGATGGAAAGTTATTATATATTGATAATATCATTGTGTAAGTTAGAGTGGGAAGTACAAGTTAGAAATAATATAGATATGAGGGGGGTGATCAAACAGTTCCTTGAAAAATATTATACAATCATATACTGAAACAGATGTTGATCAATAATGTGACAACCCTCGGAATCCATGAAGGTTACTAAGGTCACATTATCACATGTTTTACTTAATATAGTAACAAAAGTGCGCTGTATTTTAATTGATATTAAAATAATGAGGGAGAATCAGATATGCATTGCGATGAGGCCTAGTGTGCCAAATATTGATATCTGGCCCTCTTCCAGTGTGCTCTACAGAGGCCGCTCTGGAGAGGTTGTCTATATTTACCATATTTGTATTTAAAGCTTGAAGAAATGATACATCTATCCAGACTGGCTATACAGAAAGGACACGTAAGCCATAATGCATCGGTGGTGAGTATGTTGTTTATCTTCAATATTCGATTTTTATTCTTTTTACATCTATTTATTCAATTTTTCTACCATTATTAATTTATTATATTTCATGTTATTTAATGGAGAATTTCATTGTTAGATAAAAGGTGCTCATAGCTCCTTCAATAAAAACTTACATGAGTCATACCCATACATTTCAGTAAGGTGGGAGCCACATTTTCAACATTCAAGGTCACCACATAGGTGGACCACAAAAGTATCATTAAGTTTTCAATTTAAAACAAAATGCCACCAGATAATTTATGTAATATTCCAAGGGCATTTTTAAGGTCAAATGGCACTAGTCACTAACAAAGATCATATAATTATTGGTTATTTTGGGTTTAACCTTAACTAAGCCTCTAAAAGGCACTTTGCTGCTCTACTAGTATGAACTAAATGGAGTGTCACCAGGAAGACAAGCAGATCTATCAGTATCTTGTGTTTATTATTCCATAGCAAACATTATTTTTAACATCATACATGCAGTTGTGTTATAGTTTTACCTGTGCGTAATAAAAGTCTACCCGAATTTCAAGTATTCCTGATATTACTTTTGTTCTCATTTCTATGAACATGTATTCATTCACAGTCACGGATCCCCGGTCAGATTGACTCTATGGTTGCTGGTACTGTTGAAGACTCGGACTTGTTTGCACCCTTCAATGAATCAGCTGATCAAATAATTAAATCCACTAAATACAGGTAAGTGATGTATCGAGAAAGCGTGTGGCCAGACAGTGGTATGTAGTCAAAATCTCATCCCTCAGCTCTCTGGAATCAGGCCCTCAGTTTACTGAAAGCATCTCAAATAGAAATCTCAGTTCAAATTGAAATTTTGCTCAAATCAGAGTGTGAATTTGTGACAAATCTGATGTTTGATTTTTTGAAATTTTGCAGTAATAAAGTAAATTTTAGTAGTGCAATATCATATTATAAAAGTGCCTTTCTAAGTCCTAATATATAATGTACATTTTTATGCCACAACCAATAAATGTTGTGTTGTATGTAACTTGAACACTATTTTCACTACAGTGATTCACTGGTTCATTCAATATTCATAGAGTTATAGTCCTTGGCATTGTAAAAAGGCAAGAGAGGGCATCCATGTCCAATAGACACATTTCTAGTTCCTATTTTGTATAACTTTCGACACATTTCTAGTTCCTATTTTGTATAACTTTCCAATAGACACATTTCTAGTTCCTATTTTGTTTAACTTTCCAATAGACACATTTCTAGTTACTATTTTGTATAACTTTGACACATTTCTAGTTCCTATTTTGTATAACTTTCGACACATATCTAGTTCCTATTTTGTATAACTTTCCTATTTTGTATAACTTTCGACACATTTCTAGTTCCTATTTTGTATAACTTTTGACACATTTCTAGTTCCTATTTTGTATAACTTTTGACACATTTCTAGTTCCTATTTTGTATAACTTTCGACACATTTCTGTATAACTTTCGACACATATCTAGTTCCTATTTTGTATAACTTTCCTTTGGACACATATCTAGTTCCTATTTTGTATAACTTTCGACACATTTCTAGTTCCTATTTTGTATAACTTTCCTTTGGACACATATCTAGTTCCTATTTTGTATAACTTTCGACAATTTTGTATAACTTTCAACACATATCTGTATAACTTTGGACACATATCTAGTTCCTATTTTGTATAACTTTGGACACATATCTAGTTCCTATTTTGTATACCTTTCGACACATATCTAGTTACATTTGTACTATTTTGTATACCTTTCGACACATATCTAGTTACTATTTTGTATACCTTTCGACACATATCTAGTTACTATTTTGTATAACTTTCCACACATTTTTAGTTCCTATTTTGTATAACTTTCCACACATTTCTAGTTCCTATTTTGTATAACTTTCGACACATATCTAGTTCCTATTTTGTATAACTTTCGACACATTTCTGTATAACTTTCGACACATATCTAGTTCCTATTTTGTATAACTTTCGACACATTTCTGTATAACTTTCGACACATATCTAGTTCCTATTTTGTATAACTTTGGACACATATCTAGTTCCTATTTTGTATAACTTTCGACACATTTCTAGTTCCTATTTTGTATAACTTTCCTTTGGACACATATCTAGTTCCTATTTTGTATAACTTTCGACACATATCTAGTTCCTATTTTGTATAACTTTACTAGCATTGAAGGTACTTTATATTATAGGGAGATTTTAAAGCAAAGACTCCAGTCAGCAATATCAGCATTCCAGGACAAGCTAAAAGATGTGAAAACATTTCTACAAGTTGTAAGTGGTTTTGTGGTGTACACTCACTGTACAGTTATAATACAGGATGCTTTCATCTTGGGTGTATTTCTTATGTTCTAGTTTGAATATTTTATAGAGGTCTCTCATCTACCATAATGTTAGCAAACCAGGGCCCCTGGATGACTTCTTGTATAATTTTTCCATTCCCCTCCTTCACAGAAGAGCAAAATATTTTTTTGGTGGTTTCTTTAATTTGTGGATTTAAAATAGTGAAGGAAAACTCTCTTGTTACATATTTTTGAGGTCAATTTTTCAAGGGGATTTGATTTCACTACTGTAAACCAATAAATTATTTCACGGAGTTCGCGAGTGGTAGAATTTCATGAAATTAAGTTGCCGCATAAGTGCTAAAAAGATTAATATGGACAAAAAACGCGAAAATTTGAAGTCGCAAATATGCGATGATCAGCATTATAACGCGAAAGTTAGTATTCACAAAAGTAAATTGGTTTACAGTACTATCTAGGTCATTAGAAACATTAACGAAAATTAATCTGCCACAAATATTTGTAATTTTACAGTAAATGATGTGTTACAGGATTATATGCCTCATACAAGATCCGGTTTTGGTCTCAGTACTACAGTGAATGGCCGGAAGAACTATCAAGCATGTCTGTACTTCCATACGTCCGTACGTATCACACCAGAGGAAGTACATCAGACCGGCTTGCAAGAAGTAGCCAGGATAGAAAAACTCATCCGGGATGTAAGTTGCTTGTTTTCATAAACATGCAGTAAACATTCATTCAAAAATCAAGGATTAAGTAGAGAGCTTATTTATAAAGTCGTTCCTTTAATGTATGTAAGTTATTTCATTTAGACTTTAAAGGTGATGTGTCAGCATCTTCTCAAACTTTATTATGCCCACCATGGTTGATGGGAGGTATATTGCTTTTCACATGTCAGTCTGTGGGTTGGTCAGTAGAACAGATGGTTTCCATTCAATAACTCAAGAACGCCTTGACATAGGAACTTCAAACTTTACATGGAGGTTGGCCTGCAGATGATAGCAGATGATCACTATTGATTTTTAGGTATTAATAGTAGTTTACTGACATCTCTTGTCTTAAACATGTTTCAATCATGGGTGTGTCCTAAGGGGAACCAGGGGGGGTCCAGTCCCCCTAGAAGTTTGACGGAATTGTGTTCATCTTGTATATTTAAACTGGTTTGTCTAGGCTACATATTTGATCAGGACTATGAGAAAACTAGCAGGTTGGACCCCTTCCTATGTGAGGAAAGTTTGTTGTCAGACACCCATGCAAACAATTTCTGGATCTGCGCATAAAGATGCATTTTCTGTTTATAAATTGTTAAACTTTTCCCCCAAAATACATAGAGGGTGTCCAATAATATAAGTTTCCATATGTACCAAGAATTTTGATTCTCGTGTTGTAATAATACTATAATAGTAATATGGTTATTTTATACATATAAATTGCATAAAACTTTAAAATGTATGACAAGTATTTCTTATGGCATTAGATTGTTTTTACAAATAGTAACAGACTATTATTATTATTATTATACCATATTTACATAGCACTTTTATCATGTAATTACACATTCAAAAGTGCTGTACAATCACATTTAAGATACGGTTAAAAAAATTGAAATAGATATATTATGCAGGCAAACATTATTAAACAACAAAATTTATGTATAGTATATTACAGTTTAAGGATAAAAACATGAATTTTCAGGGGAACTAATTAGAACAAATATAAACATTGCATGCTTCAAGTCCCATTGGCTTCATAAACTGTATGGCCTGTCCACAAGCGCATTACAGATACTATGAGACACCTTGTATAATGTTTATATTTACAGAGAATGGAGAATGTTGGATTTGCACGTGATTCCAGTATTCAGGCCATGTATCAGAATCTTACACGTAATACCAGCTTCCTGATACAGGACCCCGTATGTATTATATCTGTGTATGAGGGGCGGTCAACAAGTTATAAATGAGACACATACTTCAAAGTATTATAAAATGAAAATAAGAGGGAAATATTTCAGAAATTTTATATATATTTTCATTTATTTTGCAAACCAATTATGTGCTTTTTCTTTGAATCAGTGAAATTTCATAAACTTAAAAATGCATATCACCGATTAACCTCATTTGGTAGAGCTATCGCTGCTAAGCAGTTTTGAATATATTTTGATCGTCCCTCGTATAAAATAGAAATGTTTTAATTAATTTATAAAATGTCATGTTCTGTGATTTAATTTTAAGTTTCTGGGTAATATAGTGCTACATGTATCTCTTAGATTTTTCTTATGAAATAATTTCTGTCACTGCTTATAATGATGACCAATTTTAGAACAGCACCTTTACTGTGTAAAACGAAGGACTATAGTGGTTAAAAACAGTATTGCGACCTCGCACAAAAAGCAGACGGGAGTTGTTGGTTTTTTAACGTTTTTAACTTTGTAATTTGATGTTATGATATTTTGCTCAAATTTTCAGTAACTGTTCATTATACTCTCTGTAACAGTCTTGACTTTCTAACGCTGTATCATCACATGATTTCCATAATTTTGCGATAAAGCCCAGTTTTTCCTGGAGCACAGCTTATATACATTATATATATCATACACTACTCTATACTTATAATCAGTTATCTTTGCAATTCCAACAATGTATACAATCAGAACTATAAGTACAATATTAAATCACTGAATAATTTTATTTCACATCTCAACAACCAGGTAATAAAAGTTTAGTTGCATTTTATTAATGATTGAATGAATTAGATACAAATAAAAATCACCACCAGCTTCCTGTGCACTTTGAAAACTGACCAATTGTAAATGTTGCTTATTGTGCTGGTAATGGTTGTGCATCAGACACCTGTTCAATTATTTCTATATTATATTTTTACACCATGTTTTTTATTATAGGAGGAAACATTGGCAAGGTTCAAGAGTATAATATTTGATAGAATAGCTCCGAAGATTCCACAATATCTGAGTCATCCACCGAATCTCCCCCTAGAGTGAGTATAAATGTCAAAAGCAAATCGTTGGCTTAGAAATAGAAAGTTTGTAAGTAGTACTTACAACCTTATAAGATTAATGCATAGTTGAAATCTGCATCTCAAGGAACTTCTAATAATGAGTGTATTTTCATGAAAATCAGAAGTGGTCATGTTGACCAAACTGAAGTTGAAAAAGCTTGTTTTTCCATAAGTTAGAGTTTTTTTGAGACAGTTTTTTTGTCGATTTTGTACTTACGACCTTCTAATTCTAAGCCACCGAATTATGCATCATACTAATGTATGATTATGCCTTAAATGAGTTATTGCCCTTTGTATATTTTTTTGGTACCAAGTCTAGTTGCAGCATATTTTTATTTAGTCTGGTTCCCAACAGTCTCGATAGTAAGAGTACACGTAGTGTAAGGGCACAGGTAATCCAGACTACACCATATTGTGCACAGATAAATGTTATTGAAGTTATTGCCCTTTGAATATTTTCACTTTTTTGATCCACACTATTTCTACTCTGATTGACATACCTTATTTAAATGTTTTCTCGGATTTTGTGAATAATCATGATGACTATATAATGTAACCTAATATATTTGATACTATGTTGCATTTCTAAGTATAGTCATTTTTTTACCTGTCGGAGGTCAGCTTGCCTTTTTTTTACATACAGGTATGTACCTGGACACTGTAACTTATTCATTGTAAATGACTCAAACAAAATTTACTGTTGTATATTGAACAACTATAAATTTATACCTGTTTCTACCTCAGTGGTCCATCTAATAAATATTCAATGGCAAAGTACCTGTGACAGGTTGAAAAAATCAACCTATGATATTGATATATTTTGTTGTTAAACTTCTGACTGTTTATTGTTTATGTCATACTATTTGAAACTTTCTGTACACAGGATTTTGCCATAGAGGCTCACAAGGAAAACCCAGGGCTTGACCAACTGTGTCGCCTCCTAAAATAAAGTTGTTATTATTATTTCTAGTACCTAGTCTAGTTCTGCATATCTGTATTTCTAATAACAATAGGGGATTTCAACTATATTTCAAAATCATAAATAAAAGGCTGACTCATAAGGTAACATTTACTTTATCAGGCAATATCTGGTAATATAATAACCTTCAATGATAGCTATTGTAACAGTTATGAATTTGCTTAAAGTAGATATATAAGGTTCATGCTATGTGTTGAGGTACATGTATAATGTATAGAAGGGTGCATCAGTATAAAAATGTAATATTGAGATCAAAATGGAAATCCCTCATTTTTCAGAGCTTATCAATCTGTCACAGTGACTGTAAAGTTATAATTAAGATGTCATATAATTATCACATCAATGATGTGATCTTCCATGTGAGAACAAATGACGGAACAATGTTTTCAAATGTGTGTGATGACAAATGCATAACGTCACCAGAATAATGCAATGTCCTTGGCTGATATTCATTGTTTCTGACAATGTTTTGGCTCGGTAACTGTGGTAATATGATAAACAAGAATCTGTCACTCATTGTCTTTGATGAGATACTGTACATTCTAACAGCTGAAGTTTATGTACATTCTAACATTCATGAATATTGATATAACTTGGTAGAATGTAACTGAAGCGATGTCGCCGTTAGGCTCGTGGCTTCGAATCCCACCCACCAGGACACTTAAGTGCGAGGCGCTGTCACCGTTGGGGTCGTGGGTTTGAATCCCACCCACCGGGTCACTTCAGTGCCAGGGTTCATATACAATTTTTAAATATCAAATATGTGAATATTTGTAGAGTTCGAGCGTCTGGTTCCGATGGTGTTGGTGGTGAATATTGGACTGGTACAGCTGATGGATCAAGACCAGGAATCTTCTATGCTAACGTTTATAGACCAAGTTATAAGTAAGTTGGAGAAAATTCATAGAACAATTTTTATTGATACATTTTCTGTTTTGAAAATCCTACAGAAATTTCAAGAAGGACATTTTTAATTGGCTGAATTATGACATCAGACGTCGAGGGAAGAGACACTTGTATGATACCATACCTCTCACCACATAGAAGCTTTGGGTTTTCAACATGCCCAGTGTACAGAACTGATAAAGACAAGTCAAAACACTTGGTCATCAACCAATTCATCTCTAGTTGGGTGGGAAATACTGAAAAGTGTGCCAGAAATGACCAAGTGTTTATATAATTGTTTGAGTTCTAATCTGCCTGTATGTATGTATATGCTGTATGAATACTTACTGTCTAGATACTTGATGTAGTAATGCTGTATTGTGCTGTTCCTGTATTTCAGTCCCACATTTACTATGGTTGCTCTCAGTCTTCATGAAGCCATACCAGGACACCATTTAGCTGTAAGTGTTTATATTCAGCAGCTGTTCATATTTTGTTGTTGAGAGCCCGAACAAAGTTTTGGAACTTGTGGTTTTACCCTTTTACCCATGCATACCATATGTATATTTGCATATTAGAAATTGTATATTTTATTTTGGTAATTAAATATGTTTAAACTATAAAATTGTCCCAAAATATTACTGATTATATGTAATCAGAAGAAGACATATTGTCTAGAGTTTAGTATTCTGTGTTTTTTATGGATGTATCATAAAATTTCCACATTGAATTCTGTAGTATACTGTAGCACACAGATAATCCAAAGCCACACAGAAACGATGGCAATGCCTAGCCATCCATGAAACAGTCAGTGCATAATTAGCCATAAAGGGAGGTAATTATGAATGATAACTACTGTAACGTTGAAGTAATGCCATGTGACTGGACAATACAGGTGAGCACTAACACAGGTTATTCTGATTACAGGAAAGTTATGGAATCTTGGCCGATGCTCCTGAATTCCGTAAACATTTTGAATGGTTGAGTTACGGTGTGCCATATTTCTTCCCATTTTACAATGCATTTGCAGAGGTAAGATTTGTATTCAGATGTTTAAACATATTCATTATTAACATTCTGTAGGTATAATAATTGAAATTCATGATTGCCAAACTACGTAATTATAAAAATAAACATAGCTGCCAAGGGAGAGGGCAAGTGTGTGGTCAGGGTCATTACTATGGAGTGGTTGCCCCTTGTGGGGGTATGAAGGCAAAGACCCATTGAAGCGAGACGGCACCACAGAGCAAATTGAGCTTTTCAATCCAAAATTGGTCGACCTACCCAGAATAATTACAGATTCATAATACATTGTATATACCTATAGACACACAAATCAAATGACTCCTTAAATATTATAAGACAAATTTTCATGTTTATTGGTGATCTATAAAACATTTTCTCAATTTTCCTAGATTTTTAAAAATTCATTTGACTTGGAATACTGAGAGTGTGAGCGTAATATAGGGCGTCCTTGTGTGTGACACATGCATTGGGCGTGTGTCACACACAACAAGTATGAAAATCATCCTGTATTACATCTACATGAATCAGGGGGTGTGTATTTATATTGTAGGGTTGGGCATTAATTATATGACTGGGGACATGTATTTATATTGTAGGGTTGGGCATTATATAACTGGGGACGTGTATTTATATTGTAGGGTTGGGCATTATATGACTGGGGACATGTATTTATATTGTAGGGTTGGGCGTTAATTATATGACTGGGGATATGTATTTATATTGTAGGGTTGGGCATTATATGACTGGGGACATGTATTTATATTGTAGGGTTTGGCGTTATATGACTGGGGACATGTATTTATATTGTAGGGTTGGGCATTATATGACTGGGGACATGTATTTATATTGTAGGGTTGGGCATTATATGACTGGGGACATGTATTTATATTGTAGGGTTGGGCATTATATGACTGGGGACATGTATTTATATTGTAGGGTTGGGCATTATATGACTGGGGACATGTATTTATATTGTAGGGTTGGGCATTATATGACTGGGGACATGTATTTATATTGTAGGGTTGGGCGTTATATGCTGAATTCCTTGGTGAAGAGATGGGAATCTACCAGGATGATTATGAAATGTAAGTGTTTACCTACACTACGCCGAAGTTCTAATTGGCCACCCTATAAAATCTGATACTATGTGATATATTCAACCAATACATATGAAGTTGAGTTATGTTTGTATTCCACACGTTAATCTATCGATTTACAGTAATAAAACACGTGTTTTTGTGCAAAATCATCCATGCGGATGTGTTAGTGTGGTTAGTGCGAAATGGCTTTTGTGCACGCTGTGCTCGTGCACGGGATGAAAAATGGTTGCATAGTAGTAGTGTTGGGTGTTTACCTAGTAGTGTTGTTGGATGTTTACCTAGTAGTATTGTTGGGTGTTTAACTAGTAGTGTTGTTGGGTGTTTACCTAGTAGTGTTGTTGGGTGTTTAACTAGTAGTGTTGTTGGGTGTTTAACTAGTAGTGTTGTTGGGTGTTTACCTAGTAGTGTTGTTGGGTGTTTACCTAGTAGTATTGTTGGGTGTTTACCTAGTAGTATTGTTGGGTGTTTACCTAGTAGTAGTGTTGGGTGTTTACCTAGTAGTGTTGTTGGGTGTTTATCTAGTAGTGTTGTTGGGTGTTTACCTAGTAGTATTGTTGGGTGTTTACCTAGTAGTATTGTTGGGTGTTTACCTAGTAGTATTGTTGGGTGTTTACCTAGTAGTATTGTTGGGTGTTTACCTAGTAGTGTTGTTGGGTGTTTACCTAGTAGTATTGTTGGGTGTTTACCTAGTAGTGTTGTTGGGTGTTTAACTAGTAGTGTTGTTGGGTGTTTACCTAGTAGTATTGTTGGGTGTTTACCTAGTAGTATTGTTGGGTGTTTACCTAGTAGTAGTGTTGGGTGTTTACCTAGTAGTGTTGTTGGGTGTTTACCTAGTAGTATTGTTGGGTGTTTACCTAGTAGTGTTGTTGGGTGTTTAACTAGTAGTATTGTTGGGTGTTTACCTAGTAGTGTTGTTGGGTGTTTACCTAGTAGTATTGTTGGGTGTTTACCTAGTAGTGTTGTTGGGTGTTTACCTAGTAGTAGTGTTGGGTGTTTACCTAGTAGTGTTGTTGGGTGTTTACCTAGTAGTATTGTTGGGTGTTTACCTAGTAGTGTTGTTGGGTGTTTACCTAGTAGTAGTGTTGGGTGTTTACCTAGTAGTAGTGTTGGGTGTTTACCTAGTAGTGTTGTTGGGTGTTTACCTAGTAGTATTGTTGGGTGTTTACCTAGTAGTGTTGTTGGGTGTTTACCTAGTAGTAGTGTTGGGTGTTTACCTAGTAGTGTTGTTGGGTGTTTACCTAGTAGTATTGTTGGGTGTTTACCTAGTAGTGTTGTTGGGTGTTTACCTAGTAGTGTTGTTGGGTGTTTACCTAGTAGTAGTGTTGGGTGTTTACCTAGTAGTGTTGTTGGGTGTTTACCTAGTAGTGTTGGGTGTTTACCTAGTAGTGTTGTTGGGTGTTTATCTAGTAGTGTTGTTGGGTGTTTACCTAGTAGTGTTGTTGGGTGTTTACCTAGTAGTGTTGTTGGGTGTTTACCTAGTAGTGTTGTTGGGTGTTTACCTAGTAGTGTTGGGTGTTTACCTAGTAGTGTTGTTGGGTGTTTATCTAGTAGTGTTGTTGGGTAATTACCTAGTAGTGATGTTGGGTGTTTACCTAGTAGTGTTGTTGGGTGTTTACCTAGTAGTGTTGTTGGGTGTTTACCTAGTAGTGTTGTTGGGTGTTTACCTAGTAGTGTTGGGTGTTTACCTAGTAGTGTTGTTGGGTGTTTATCTAGTAGTGTTGTTGGGTGTTTACCTAGTAGTGATGTTGGGTGTTTACCTAGTAGTAGTGTTGGGTGTTTACCTAGTAGTAGTGTTGGGTGTTTATCTAGTAGTGTTGTTGGGTGTTTACCTAGTAGTATTGTTGGGTGTTTACCTAGTAGTGTTGTTGGGTGTTTACCTAGTAGTGTTGTTGGGTGTTTACCTAGTAGTGTTGTTGAGTGTTTACCTAGTAGTGATGTTGTGTGTTTACCTAGTAGTGTTGGGTGTTTACCTAGTAGTGATGTTGGGTGTTTATCTAGTAGTGGTGTTGGGTGTTTACCTAGTAGTGATGTTGGGTGTTTACCTAGTAGTAGTGTTGGGTGTTTACCTAGTAGTAGTGTTGGGTGTTTATCTAGTAGTGTTGTTGGGTGTTTACCTAGTAGTATTGTTGAGTGTTTACCTAGTAGTAGTGTTGGGTGTTTACCTAGTAGTAGTGTTGGGTGTTTACCTAGTAGTGATGTTGGGTGTTTAACTAGTAGTATTGTTGGGTGTTTACCTAGTAGTGTTGTTGGGTGTTTACCTAGTAGTGTTGTTGGGTGTTTATCTAGTAGTGTTGTTGGGTGTTTACCTAGTAGTGATGTTGGGTGTTTACCTAGTAGTAGTGTTGGGTGTTTACCTAGTAGTAGTGTTGGGTGTTTATCTAGTAGTGTTGTTGGGTGTTTACCTAGTAGTATTGTTGGGTGTTTACCTAGTAGTGTTGTTGGGTGTTTACCTAGTAGTGTTGTTGGGTGTTTACCTAGTAGTGTTGTTGAGTGTTTACCTAGTAGTGATGTTGTGTGTTTACCTAGTAGTGTTGGGTGTTTACCTAGTAGTGATGTTGGGTGTTTATCTAGTAGTGGTGTTGGGTGTTTACCTAGTAGTGATGTTGGGTGTTTACCTAGTAGTAGTGTTGGGTGT
Source organism: Spisula solida (assembly GCA_947247005.1). Lineage (NCBI taxonomy): Eukaryota > Metazoa > Mollusca > Bivalvia > Venerida > Mactridae > Spisula > Spisula solida. The sequence goes on from OX365956.1 coordinate 46,835,469, forward strand.
TTACCTAGTAGTGATGTTGGGTGTTTATCTAGTAGTGGTGTTGGGTGTTTACCTAGTAGTGATGTTGGGTGTTTACCTAGTAGTAGTGTTGGGTGTTTACCTAGTAGTAGTGTTGGGTGTTTATCTAGTAGTGTTGTTGGGTGTTTACCTAGTAGTATTGTTGAGTGTTTACCTAGTAGTAGTGTTGGGTGTTTACCTAGTAGTAGTGTTGGGTGTTTACCTAGTAGTGATGTTGGGTGTTTAACTAGTAGTATTGTTGGGTGTTTACCTAGTAGTGTTGTTGGGTGTTTACCTAGTAGTGTTGTTGGGTGTTTACCTAGTAGTGTTGTTGGGTGTTTAACTAGTAGTGTTGTTGGGTGTTTACCTAGTAGTGTTGTTGGGTGTTTACCTAGTAGTGTTGTTGGGTGTTTACCTAGTAGTGTTGTTGGGTGTTTACCTAGTAGTGTTGTTGGGTGTTTACCTAGTAGTGTTGTTGGGTGTTTAACTAGTAGTGTTGTTGGGTGTTTACCTAGTAGTATTGTTGGGTGTTTACCTAGTAGTGTTGTTGGGTGTTTACCTAGTAGTGTTGTTGGGTGTTTACCTAGTCGTGTTGTTGGGTGTTTACCTAGTAGTGTTGTTGGGTGTTTACCTAGTAGTGTTGTTGGGTGTTTACCTAGTAGTGTTGGGTGTTTACCTAGTAGTGATGTTGGGTGTTTATCTAGTAGTGTTGTTGGGTGTTTACCTAGTAGTGTTGTTGGGTGTTTACCTAGTAGTATTGTTGAGTGTTTACCTAGTAGTAGTGTTGGGTGTTTACCTAGTAGTGTTGTTGGGTGTTTACCTAGTAGTGTTGTTGGGTGTTTACCTAGTAGTGTTGGGTGTTTACCTAGTAGTGATGTTGGGTGTTTATCTAGTAGTGTTGTTGGGTGTTTACCTAGTAGTGATGTTGGGTGTTTACCTAGTAGTAGTGTTGGGTGTTTACCTAGTAGTAGTGTTGGGTGTTTATCTAGTAGTGTTGTTGGGTGTTTACCTAGTAGTATTGTTGATTGTTTACCTAGTAGTAGTGTTGGGTGTTTACCTAGTAGTAGTGTTGGGTGTTTACCTAGTAGTGATGTTGGGTGTTTAACTAGTAGTATTGTTGGGTGTTTACCTAGTAGTGTTCTTGGGTGTTTACCTAGTAGTGTTCTTGGGTGTTTACCTAGTAGTGTTGTTGGGTGTTTAACTAGTAGTGTTGTTGGGTGTTTACCTAGTAGTGTTGTTGGGTGTTTACCTAGTAGTGTTGTTGGGTGTTTACCTAGTAGTGTTGTTGGGTGTTTACCTAGTAGTGTTGTTGGGTGTTTACCTAGTAGTGTTGGGTGTTTACCTAGTAGTGATGTTGGGTGTTTATCTAGTAGTGTTGTTGGGTGTTTACCTAGTAGTGATGTTGCGTGTTTACCTAGTAGTAGTGTTGGGTGTTTACCTAGTAGTAGTGTTGGGTGTTTATCTAGTAGTGTTGTTGGGTGTTTACCTAGTAGTGTTGTTGGGTGTTTACCTAGTAGTGATGTTGGGTGTTTACCTAGTAGTAGTGTTGGGTGTTTACCTAGTAGTAGTGTTGGGTGTTTACCTAGTAGTAGTGTTGGGTGTTTATCTAGTAGTGTTGTTGGGTGTTTACCTAGTAGTGTTGTTGGGTGTTTACCTAGTAGTATTGTTGAGTGTTTACCTAGTAGTAGTGTTGGGTGTTTACCTAGTAGTAGTGTTGGGTGTTTACCTAGTAGTGATGTTGGGTGTTTAACTAGTAGTGTTGTTGGGTGTTTACCTAGTAGTGTTGTTGGGTGTTTACCTAGTAGTGTTGTTGGGTGTTTAACTAGTAGTGTTGTTGGGTGTTTACCTAGTAGTGTTGTTGGGTGTTTACCTAGTAGTGTTGTTGGGTGTTTACCTAGTAGTGTTGTTGGGTGTTTACCTAGTAGTGTTGTTGGGTGTTTACCTAGTAGTGTTGTTGGGTGTTTAACTAGTAGTGTTGTTGGGTGTTTAACTAGTAGTGTTGGGTGTTTAACTAGTAGTGTTGTTGGGTGTTTACCTAGTAGTGTTGTTGGGTGTTTAACTAGTAGTGTTGTTGGGTGTTTAACTAGTAGTGGTGTTTAACTAGTAGTGTTGTTGGGTGTTTAACTAGTAGTGTTGTTGGGTGTTTAACTAGTAGTGTTGTTGGGTGTTTAACTAGTAGTGTTGTTGGGTGTTTACCTAGTAGTGTTGTTGGGTGTTTAACTGGTAGTGTTGTTGGGTGTTTACCTAGTAGTGTTGTTGGGTGTTTACCTAGTAGTGTTGGGTGTTTACCTAGTAGTGATGTTGGGTGTTTATCTAGTAGTGTTGTTGGGTGTTTACCTAGTAGTGATGTTGGGTGTTTACCTAGTAGTAGTGTTGGGTGTTTACCTAGTAGTAGTGTTGGGTGTTTATCTAGTAGTGTTGTTGGGTGTTTACCTAGTAGTGTTGTTGGGTGTTTACCTAGTAGTGATGTTGGGTGTTTACCTAGTAGTAGTGTTGGGTGTTTACCTAGTAGTAGTGTTGGGTGTTTACCTAGTAGTAGTGTTGGGTGTTTATCTAGTAGTGTTGTTGGGTGTTTACCTAGTAGTGTTGTTGGGTGTTTACCTAGTAGTGTTGGGTGTTTACCTAGTAGTGTTGTTGGGTGTTTACCTAGTAGTGTTGTTGGGTGTTTAACTAGTAGTGTTGTTGGGTGTTTACCTAGTAGTGTTGTTGGGTGTTTACCTAGTAGTGTTGTTGGGTGTTTACCTAGTAGTGTTGTTGGGTGTTTACCTAGTAGTGTTGTTGGGTGTTTACCTAGTAGTGTTGTTGGGTGTTTAACTAGTAGTGTTGTTGGGTGTTTACCTAGTAGTATTGTTGGGTGTTTACCTAGTAGTGTTGTTGGGTGTTTACCTAGTAGTGTTGTTGGGTGTTTACCTAGTAGTGTTGTTGGGTGTTTACCTAGTCGTGTTGTTGGGTGTTTACCTAGTAGTGTTGTTGGGTGTTTACCTAGTAGTGTTGTTGGGTGTTTACCTAGTAGTGTTGGGTGTTTACCTAGTAGTGATGTTGGGTGTTTATCTAGTAGTGTTGTTGGGTGTTTACCTAGTAGTATTGTTGAGTGTTTACCTTGTAGTAGTGTTGGGTGTTTACCTAGTAGTAGTGTTGGGTGTTTACCTAGTAGTGATGTTGGGTGTTTAACTAGTAGTATTGTTGGGTGTTTACCTAGTAGTGTTGTTGGGTGTTTACCTAGTAGTGTTGTTGGGTGTTTACCTAGTAGTGTTGTTGGGTGTTTACCTAGTAGTGTTGTTGGGTGTTTACCTAGTAGTGTTGTTGGGTGTTTAACTAGTAGTGTTGTTGGGTGTTTACCTAGTAGTATTGTTGGGTGTTTACCTAGTAGTGTTGTTGGGTGTTTACCTAGTAGTGTTGTTGGGTGTTTACCTAGTCGTGTTGTTGGGTGTTTACCTAGTAGTGTTGTTGGGTGTTTACCTAGTAGTGTTGTTGGGTGTTTACCTAGTAGTGTTGGGTGTTTACCTAGTAGTGATGTTGGGTGTTTATCTAGTAGTGTTGTTGGGTGTTTACCTAGTAGTGATGTTGGGTGTTTACCTAGTAGTAGTGTTGGGTGTTTACCTAGTAGTAGTGTTGGGTGTTTATCTAGTAGTGTTGTTGGGTGTTTACCTAGTAGTATTGTTGAGTGTTTACCTAGTAGTAGTGTTGGGTGTTTACCTAGTAGTGTTGTTGGGTGTTTACCTAGTAGTGTTGTTGGGTGTTTACCTAGTAGTGTTGGGTGTTTACCTAGTAGTGATGTTGGGTGTTTATCTAGTAGTGTTGTTGGGTGTTTACCTAGTAGTGATGTTGGGTGTTTACCTAGTAGTAGTGTTGGGTGTTTACCTAGTAGTAGTGTTGGGTGTTTATCTAGTAGTGTTGTTGGGTGTTTACCTAGTAGTATTGTTGAGTGTTTACCTAGTAGTAGTGTTGGGTGTTTACCTAGTAGTAGTGTTGGGTGTTTACCTAGTAGTGATGTTGGGTGTTTAACTAGTAGTATTGTTGGGTGTTTACCTAGTAGTGTTGTTGGGTGTTTACCTAGTAGTGTTGTTGGGTGTTTACCTAGTAGTGTTGTTGGGTGTTTAACTAGTAGTGTTGTTGGGTGTTTACCTAGTAGTGTTGTTGGGTGTTTACCTAGTAGTGTTGTTGGGTGTTTACCTAGTAGTGTTGTTGGGTGTTTACCTAGTAGTGTTGCTGGGTGTTTACCTAGTAGTGTTGGGTGTTTACCTAGTAGTGATGTTGGGTGTTTATCTAGGAGTGTTGTTGGGTGTTTACCTAGTAGTGATGTTGCGTGTTTACCTAGTAGTAGTGTTGGGTGTTTACCTAGTAGTAGTGTTGGGTGTTTATCTAGTAGTGTTGTTGGGTGTTTACCTAGTAGTGTTGTTGGGTGTTTACCTAGTAGTGATGTTGGGTGTTTACCTAGTAGTAGTGTTGGGTGTTTACCTAGTAGTAGTGTTGGGTGTTTACCTAGTAGTAGTGTTGGGTGTTTATCTAGTAGTGTTGTTGGGTGTTTACCTAGTAGTGTTGTTGGGTGTTTACCTAGTAGTATTGTTGAGTGTTTACCTAGTAGTAGTGTTGGGTGTTTACCTAGTAGTAGTGTTGGGTGTTTACCTAGTAGTGATGTTGGGTGTTTAACTAGTAGTGTTGTTGGGTGTTTACCTAGTAGTGTTGTTGGGTGTTTACCTAGTAGTGTTGTTGGGTGTTTAACTAGTAGTGTTGTTGGGTGTTTACCTAGTAGTGTTGTTGGGTGTTTACCTAGTAGTGTTGTTGGGTGTTTACCTAGTAGTGTTGTTGGGTGTTTACCTAGTAGTGTTGTTGGGTGTTTACCTAGTAGTGTTGTTGGGTGTTTAACTAGTAGTGTTGTTGGGTGTTTAACTAGTAGTGTTGGGTGTTTAACTAGTAGTGTTGTTGGGTGTTTACCTAGTAGTGTTGTTGGGTGTTTAACTAGTAGTGTTGTTGGGTGTTTAACTAGTAGTGGTGTTTAACTAGTAGTGTTGTTGGGTGTTTAACTAGTAGTGTTGTTGGGTGTTTAACTAGTAGTGTTGTTGGGTGTTTAACTAGTAGTGTTGTTGGGTGTTTACCTAGTAGTGTTGTTGGGTGTTTAACTGGTAGTGTTGTTGGGTGTTTACCTAGTAGTGTTGTTGGGTGTTTACCTAGTAGTGTTGGGTGTTTACCTAGTAGTGATGTTGGGTGTTTATCTAGTAGTGTTGTTGGGTGTTTACCTAGTAGTGATGTTGGGTGTTTACCTAGTAGTAGTGTTGGGTGTTTACCTAGTAGTAGTGTTGGGTGTTTATCTAGTAGTGTTGTTGGGTGTTTACCTAGTAGTGTTGTTGGGTGTTTACCTAGTAGTGATGTTGGGTGTTTACCTAGTAGTAGTGTTGGGTGTTTACCTAGTAGTAGTGTTGGGTGTTTACCTAGTAGTAGTGTTGGGTGTTTATCTAGTAGTGTTGTTGGGTGTTTACCTAGTAGTGTTGTTGGGTGTTTACCTAGTAGTGTTGGGTGTTTACCTAGTAGTGTTGTTGGGTGTTTACCTAGTAGTGTTGTTGGGTGTTTAACTAGTAGTGTTGTTGGGTGTTTACCTAGTAGTGTTGTTGGGTGTTTACCTAGTAGTGTTGTTGGGTGTTTACCTAGTAGTGTTGTTGGGTGTTTACCTAGTAGTGTTGTTGGGTGTTTACCTAGTAGTGTTGTTGGGTGTTTAACTAGTAGTGTTGTTGGGTGTTTACCTAGTAGTATTGTTGGGTGTTTACCTAGTAGTGTTGTTGGGTGTTTACCTAGTAGTGTTGTTGGGTGTTTACCTAGTCGTGTTGTTGGGTGTTTACCTAGTAGTGTTGTTGGGTGTTTACCTAGTAGTGTTGTTGGGTGTTTACCTAGTAGTGTTGGGTGTTTACCTAGTAGTGATGTTGGGTGTTTATCTAGTAGTGTTGTTGGGTGTTTACCTAGTAGTGATGTTGGGTGTTTACCTAGTAGTAGTGTTGGGTGTTTACCTAGTAGTAGTGTTGGGTGTTTATCTAGTAGTGTTGTTGGGTGTTTACCTAGTAGTATTGTTGAGTGTTTACCTAGTAGTAGTGTTGGGTGTTTACCTAGTAGTGTTGTTGGGTGTTTACCTAGTAGTGTTGTTGGGTGTTTACCTAGTAGTGTTGGGTGTTTACCTAGTAGTGATGTTGGGTGTTTATCTAGTAGTGTTGTTGGGTGTTTACCTAGTAGTGATGTTGGGTGTTTACCTAGTAGTAGTGTTGGGTGTTTACCTAGTAGTAGTGTTGGGTGTTTATCTAGTAGTGTTGTTGGGTGTTTACCTAGTAGTATTGTTGAGTGTTTACCTAGTAGTAGTGTTGGGTGTTTACCTAGTAGTAGTGTTGGGTGTTTACCTAGTAGTGATGTTGGGTGTTTAACTAGTAGTATTGTTGGGTGTTTACCTAGTAGTGTTGTTGGGTGTTTACCTAGTAGTGTTGTTGGGTGTTTAACTAGTAGTGTTGTTGGGTGTTTACCTAGTAGTGTTGTTGGGTGTTTACCTAGTAGTGTTGTTGGGTGTTTACCTAGTAGTGTTGTTGGGTGTTTACCTAGTAGTGTTGTTGGGTGTTTACCTAGTAGTGTTGGGTGTTTACCTAGTAGTGATGTTGGGTGTTTATCTAGTAGTGTTGTTGGGTGTTTACCTAGTAGTGATGTTGCGTGTTTACCTAGTAGTAGTGTTGGGTGTTTACCTAGTTGTAGTGTTGGGTGTTTATCTAGTAGTGTTGTTGGGTGTTTACCTAGTAGTGTTGTTGGGTGTTTACCTAGTAGTGATGTTGGGTGTTTACCTAGTAGTGTTGTTGGGTGTTTACCTAGTAGTGTTGTTGGGTGTTTACCTAGTAGTGTTGTTGGGTGTTTACCTAGTAGTGTTGTTGGGTGTTTACCTAGTAGTATTGTTGAGTGTTTACCTAGTAGTAGTGTTGGGTGTTTACCTAGTAGTAGTGTTGGGTGTTTACCTAGTAGTGATGTTGGGTGTTTAACTAGTAGTGTTGTTGGGTGTTTACCTAGTAGTGTTGTTGGGTGTTTACCTAGTAGTGTTGTTGGGTGTTTAACTAGTAGTGTTGTTGGGTGTTTACCTAGTAGTGTTGTTGGGTGTTTACCTAGTAGTGTTGTTGGGTGTTTACCTAGTAGTGTTGTTGGGTGTTTACCTAGTAGTGTTGTTGGGTGTTTACCTAGTAGTGTTGTTGGGTGTTTAACTAGTAGTGTTGTTGGGTGTTTAACTAGTAGTGTTGGGTGTTTAACTAGTAGTGTTGTTGGGTGTTTACCTAGTAGTGTTGTTGGGTGTTTAACTAGTAGTGTTGTTGGGTGTTTAACTAGTAGTGGTGTTTAACTAGTAGTGTTGTTGGGTGTTTAACTAGTAGTGTTGTTGGGTGTTTAACTAGTAGTGTTGTTGGGTGTTTAACTAGTAGTGTTGTTGGGTGTTTACCTAGTAGTGTTGTTGGGTGTTTAACTGGTAGTGTTGTTGGGTGTTTACCTAGTAGTGTTGTTGGGTGTTTACCTAGTAGTGTTGGGTGTTTACCTAGTAGTGATGTTGGGTGTTTATCTAGTAGTGTTGTTGGGTGTTTACCTAGTAGTGATGTTGGGTGTTTACCTAGTAGTAGTGTTGGGTGTTTACCTAGTAGTAGTGTTGGGTGTTTATCTAGTAGTGTTGTTGGGTGTTTACCTAGTAGTGTTGTTGGGTGTTTACCTAGTAGTGATGTTGGGTGTTTACCTAGTAGTAGTGTTGGGTGTTTACCTAGTAGTAGTGTTGGGTGTTTACCTAGTAGTAGTGTTGGGTGTTTATCTAGTAGTGTTGTTGGGTGTTTACCTAGTAGTGTTGTTGGGTGTTTACCTAGTAGTATTGTTGAGTGTTTACCTAGTAGTAGTGTTGGGTGTTTACCTAGTAGTAGTGTTGGGTGTTTACCTAGTAGTGATGTTCGGTGTTTACCTAGTAGTGTTGTTGGGTGTTTACCTAGTAGTGTTGTTGGGTGTTTACCTAGTAGTGTTGTTGGGTGTTTACCTAGTAGTGTTGTTGGGTGTTTAACTAGTAGTGTTGTTGGGTGTTTAACTAGTAGTGTTGGGTGTTTAACTAGTAGTGTTGTTGGGTGTTTACCTAGTAGTGTTGTTGGGTGTTTAACTAGTAGTGTTGTTGGGTGTTTAACTAGTAGTGGTGTTTAACTAGTAGTGTTGTTGGGTGTTTAACCAGTAGTGTTGTTGGGTGTTTAACTAGTAGTGTTGTTGGGTGTTTAACTAGTAGTGTTGTTGGGTGTTTACCTAGTAGTGTTGTTGGGTGTTTAACTGGTAGTGTTGTTGGGTGTTTACCTAGTAGTGTTGTTGGGTGTTTACCTAGTAGTGTTGGGTGTTTACCTAGTAGTGATGTTGGGTGTTTATCTAGTAGTGTTGTTGGGTGTTTACCTAGTAGTGATGTTGGGTGTTTACCTAGTAGTAGTGTTGGGTGTTTACCTAGTAGTAGTGTTGGGTGTTTATCTAGTAGTGTTGTTGGGTGTTTACCTAGTAGTGTTGTTGGGTGTTTACCTAGTAGTGATGTTGGGTGTTTACCTAGTAGTAGTGTTGGGTGTTTACCTAGTAGTAGTGTTGGGTGTTTACCTAGTAGTAGTGTTGGGTGTTTATCTAGTAGTGTTGTTGGGTGTTTACCTAGTAGTGTTGTTGGGTGTTTACCTAGTAGTATTGTTGAGTGTTTACCTAGTAGTAGTGTTGGGTGTTTACCTAGTAGTAGTGTTGGGTGTTTACCTAGTAGTGATGTTCGGTGTTTAACTAGTAGTGTTGTTGGGTGTTTACCTAGTAGTGTTGTTGGGTGTTTACCTAGTAGTGTTGTTGGGTGTTTAACTAGTAGTGTTGTTGGGTGTTTACCTAGTAGTGTTGTTGGGTGTTTACCTAGTAGTGTTGTTGGGTGTTTACCTAGTAGTGTTGTTGGGTGTTTACCTAGTAGTGTTGTTGGGTGTTTACCTAGTAGTGTTGTTGGGTGTTTAACTAGTAGTGTTGTTGGGTGTTTAACTAGTAGTGGTGTTTAACTAGTAGTGTTGTTGGGTGTTTAACTAGTAGTGTTGTTGGGTGTTTAACTAGTAGTGTTGTTGGGTGTTTACCTAGTAGTGTTGTTGGGTGTTTAACTAGTAGTGTTGTTGGGTGTTTAACTAGTAGTGTTGTTGGGTGTTTACCTAGTAGTGTTGTTGGGTGTTTACCTAGTAGTGTTGTTGGGTGTTTAACTAGTAGTGATGTTTGGTGTTTAACTAGTAGTGTTGTTGGGTGTTTAACTAGTAGTGATGTTGGGTGTTTAACTAGTAGTGTTGTTGGGTGTTTACCTAGTAGTAGTGTTGGGTGTTTACCTAGTAGTGTTGTTGGGTGTTTAACTAGTAGTGTTGTTGGGTGTTTATCTAGTAGTGTTGTTGGGTGTTTACCTAGTAGTGTTGTTGGGTGTTTACCTAGTAGTGTTGTTGGGTGTTTAACTAGTAGTGATGTTGGGTGTTTAACTAGTAGTATTGTTGGGTGTTTACCTAGTAGTGTTGTTGGGTGTTTAACTAGTAGTGTTGTTGGGTGTTTATCTAGTAGTGTTGTTGGGTGTTTACCTAGTAGTGTTGTTGGGAGGGGTTGGTAGGACACCAGGCCTGGGTCTCCCTAAGCATCTCAATCTGAGCAATATCTCATCTCAAATATCGTCATGTGTCTTTATGTTAATTTCCATGCGAGCCCCGATCAAAGTTAGCATCACAGAACACAAATGTTATTCTAAGTTTATTTCATCACTAGTTCCAGAGCTTGAACTTCAGATTTATCTCTAATTCTGACTCTGATTTTAGCAAAATCTCAATTTGAGTTGATATTTCTACTTGAGATGCTTCGTGAGATTGGGACCAGAGCACTTTGTGCTGAAGGTGAGCTTTGAGAATGGTAGCAAATCTTTGTCAGACTATAGTATTGGTCTTGTGTCAACATTCACTTAAAAGGACATCTCTCCCACTGAACCATTGGTCAGATTTCAATGGAACTTTACATGAATAGTTTGTACCAAAACCAAGTTGTGCATAGTGTAAGGAATTAAGATGGTATGATTATTGCTATAGTTATGGCTGTTTGTAGAAGATATTTTTGTGCCAGGAATCCTTATAGTTTCTGATTTGGCTAAGTTTTACTCATGATGTTCATGTTGTTATTCCAGGCTTGGTAGATACAGCCAGGAAATGCTACGTACTGTATGACTTGTTGTATGTTTTACTCATGATGTTCATGTTGTTATTCCAGGCTTGGTAGATACAGTGAGGAAATGCTGCATACTGTATGACTTGTTGTATGTTTTACTCATGATGTTCATGTTGTTATTCCAGGCTTGGTAGATACAGTGAGGAAATGCTACGTACTGTACGACTTGTTGTATGTTTTACTCATGATGTTCATGTTGTTATTCAGGCTTGGTAGATACAGTGAGGAAATGCTACGTACTGTATGACTTGTTGTATGTTTTACTCATGATGTTCATGTTGTTATTCCAGGCTTGGTAGATACAGTGAGGAAATGCTACGTACTGTATGACTTGTTGTATGTTTTACTCATGATGTTCATGTTGTTATTCCAGGCTTGGTAGATACAGCGAGGAAATGCTACGTACTGTATGACTTGCTGTATGTTTTACTCATGATGTTCATGTTGTTATTCCAGGCTTGGTAGATACAGTGAGGAAATGCTACGTACTGTATGACTTGTTGTATGTTTTACTCATGATGTTCATGTTGTTATTCCAGGCTTGGTAGATACAGTGAGGAAATGCTACGTACTGTATGACTTGTTGTATGTTTTACTCATGATGTTCATGTTGTTATTCCAGGCTTGGTAGATACAGTGAGGAAATGCTACGTACTGTACGACTTGTTGTATGTTTTACTCATGATGTTCATGTTGTTATTCCAGTCTTGGTAGATACAGTGAGGAAATGCTACGTACTGTATGACTTGTTGTATGTTTTACTCATGATGTTCATGTTGTTATTTCAGGCTTGGTAGATACAGTGAGGAAATGCTACGTACTGTATGACTTGTTGTATGTTTTACTCATGATGTTCATGTTGTTATTCAGGCTTGGTAGATACAGTGAGGAAATGCTGTGTACTGTATGACTTGTTGTATGTTTTACTCATGATGTTCATGTTGTTGTTCCAGGCTTGGTATATACAGTGAGGAAATGCTACATACTGTATGACTTGTTGTATGTTTTACTCATGATGTTCATGTTGTTATTCCAGGCTTGGTAGATACAGTGAGGAAATGCTACGTACTGTATGACTTGATGTATGTTTTACTCATGATGTTCATGTTGTAATTCAGGCTTGGTAGATACATTGAGGAAATGCTACGTACTGTATGACTTGTTGTATGTTTTACTCATGATGTTCATGTTGTTATTCCAGGCTTGGTAGATACAGTGAGGAAATGCTACGTACTGTATGACTTGATGTATGTTTTACTCATGATGTTCATGTTGTAATTCAGGCTTGGTAGATACATTGAGGAAATGCTACGTACTGTATGACTTGTTGTATGTTTTACTCATGATGTCCATGTTGTTATTTCAGGCTTGGTAGATACAGTGAGGAAATGCTACGTACTGTACGACTTGTTGTATGTTTTACTCATGATATTCATTTTGTTATTTCAGGCTTGGTAGATACAGTGAGGAAATGCTACGTACTGTATGACTTGTTGTATGTTTTACTCAGGATGTCCATGTTGTTATTTCAGGCTTGGTAGATACAGTGAGGAAATGTAGCGTACTGTACAACTTGTTGTATGTTTTACTCATGATGTCCATGTTGTTATTCCAGGCTTGGTAGATACATTGAGGAAATGCTGCGTACTGTACGACTTGTTGTATGTTTTACTCATGATGTTCATGTTGTTATTTCAGGCTTGGTAGATACAGTGAGGAAATGCTACGTGCTGTACGACTTGTTGTTGATACAGGAATACATAACTCCAAGTAAATGTTAAAATAGTTTGTTCTCAAAATTTAAATTAATTCTAAATTTTATCTCAGGTATGTACGCAGTGTACAACAATTTCTTACTCCAATAGCTTCATTTATTACCAAAGAGGTTAGAACAATGGCAAGAACCTTCAGGAATTAAAACTGAAAAATTTACCTTCTTTTGATGTCAGAAAAATAAACTATTGAAACTTAAACATTGAGAACAACCTTTTTTACACCCTGTACTTCTCTATACTGTCAAACTACACATACTGACCACCTTAACAAGAGCCATGATCACATGGCCATCCCCCACCGTATATGATTGCCACTAATGGGTGTTAAATAGAAACAGGACTAGATATAAAAAGAAGGAAAGAGATGTTAGGGCAAATAAATAAAGAGTTAATTAATGAAATGGAACCAGGCAGAGTTCAATAGAAGGGAAAATGTTTTGGTTGATCATCCCCATAATTGCAATTTGTTGAAAAAATGTGAGGACCAGACTGACAAAAATGTCTATAAAATCCTCAAATTTAATTTAACTTTTAAAATGAAATGATTTCCCATGTGCCTAATAGTTATATTAATTAAAACAAAACCAATCACAAGCAGAAGATGCTATTTAAGATAGTTATGTTCAGATAATTATATTACCAACATAGTAGTAAAATTTTGTGAGTTTTTTCATTCTACAAAATATATAATGTCTAAATTCCTGAATAAAACTCGAATCAATGGGCATATATCACTATCAATTACCCAAACATTTTCTTTATACTGTTATACACATACTTAGACCAAATAAAATACAGGTTCACCTTGAAATTATCAAGATATAACATTTTGTATGACCCCACCCACCATATTTCATGCTTTAACGATGAATAAATTCCTATATTAAATGTAAAAAAATTTTTTTTAAATATTTTCCACCATATAACAGTATGAATGCATGATTAAATACAAAGTATTACATAAACATTTTAATTTTTTTTTTAAAAAATTGGCCCCAGTAGGGTTTGAACCCACCCCCCTCAGGAATTTGTCAAAATTATTTCCAAATTAAACAAAGGGAGATAATTTCAAAACTGAGCCATATAGAGTTATGGTTTTTGGTCACTGCACTTCTACTAGTTGCTGTCTATTCACCTAGCAAGTTTCAAGTAAATACCTGAAATAGTTCTAGTTATGCACTGGACAAAAACATAATTTTAAATTAAAGAAGGGGAGATACTTTCAAAACTGGGCCATATAGAGTTATGGTTCATGGTCACTGCACTTCCCCAAGTTGCCATCTATTCACATACCAAGTTTCAAGTCAATACCTCAGATAGTTTAAGAGTTATGCTCTGGACAAGATATGGGACGGACGGACGCATACTATTACTATATCCCTTCACCTTCGGTGGGGGATAATATTAAGACCACCTCAAGGTTAATGATAATCCACATGTTATGCAATTTTATTTTCACGGTTTTACTTTTTGAGCTCACCTGTCTCAAAGTAATAATAATAATAATAATAATAATAAAGACTTTATTTAAAGAGGCAACACAGTTGGGTAAACCCAGTCTTCCCTGTGAGCCTCATACATATAACATTGACATAGTATGTGTACAAAGGCAAAGTAATATTAATATATACATATTTACACAGCTGAAAGAAAGTCAAAAATGAAATGTAAGGAAGAAAGTTCCATAATTTGGCACCCGAGTATGATAATGATTTTCTGCAAAATTCAAGTCTGGGCTTTGGAACCGCAAGTAGTTTTTGTTCAAATGATCTCAATGATCTGTTTTCATGATATGTAAATAGTTGCTCCATGTATTGCTCCAAAGTAACAAGCTTCGGGGAAGTCAAGAGACAGTTTGTAATATGGAAAGAAATTGTCATGAATCTGGTGGTATCAGAAGAAATCCAGAGAACATCACCGATGTGGAATTCCTCAGTAGGATCTAGGCTTAAGTATTTATTCGTTGTAAATCTGAATTTGTTTAAACAATAACAAAAAATGTCTGAAGTGACCAATTATAAATGTAGACCAGTGTATTTGTACAACATCATATTTCAGTTGGACACGTGAGCGAGCTATAGCGTACATGCAGAAGTACACGTCACAGACAGATGAAGGGGCAGCGATAGAGATAGATCGGTATGCCACGTGGCCAGGTCAGGCGTGTGGTTACAAGATCGGGGAGTTAAAGATAAAAGAACTTCGTAAGAAGGCTTCCGATAAATTAGGTTTGTTATTCTGTATATTCGGTTGTGTTGCATTAATATGGTGAATGGACTGTAATAGCCACAATAATGTTTGCAAGGGTTTTATAGAACAAACAAGAGGGCCCAAAGGGCCCTAGGTCGCTCACCTGTCGTACTAGTGCATGCACACCCCTATGGTGATCCTACACATTTTCTGAATAAAATTTAAGGAAATTCAGCCTCTATTGCAAGTTTTTGTATGATTTGACCATGTGACCTAGCGTTTGACCCCAGATGACTTATTTAATATCAAACTTAACCTAGATTGTGTTGAGATGATTATTAGGACCAAATTTCATAAAGATTAAGTCGAAATTGTAACCTCTGGCGACTACACAGGGTTTTTCTATGATCTGACCTATAATTTAAACAAAATATTTCCTCAATATAACTGTACAAAAACATGCTATAAAGACAGAACAATACCTAAACACTTAAAAAAAAAATTATGGTTCCAGTGGGGTTTGAACCCATGACCCTCAGGAAAATGTCAATTGACATTGTGACCTTGTTTTAGATGCCAGATGACCCAAAATCGAACTTGGCCTAGATTTTGTTGACAGGATCATTGTGACAAAGTTTCATAAAGATTAAGTTGAAATTGTAACCTCTGGTGACTGACTACACAAGGTTTTTCTATGATTTGACCTATATTTTAAACAAAATATTTTGGAATATTTTTCATCCATATAACTGTACAAATACATGCTATAAAGACAAAACAATACCTAAACACTCAAAAAAATAAAAAATAAAAATTATGGTTCCAGTGGGGGTTGAACCCACGACCATCAGGAAAATGTACAAATACATGCTATAAAGACAAAACAATACCTAAACACTCGAAAAAAAAAAAAAAAAAAAAAAAAAATTATGGTTCCAGTGGGGATTGAACCCACGACCATCAGGAAAATGTACAAATAAATGCCTTACAGACAAAACAATACCTAAACACTCAAAAAAAAAAAAAAAAAAAAAAAAAAAAAAAAATTATGGTTCCAGTTAGGGTTGTACCCACGACCATCAGGAAAATGTATAAATACATGCTATAAAGACAAATCAATACCTAAACACTCAAAAAAAAAAAAAATAAAAAAAATAAAAGTTATGGTTCCAGTGGGGTTTGAACCCACGACCCTCAGGAAAATGTCTACGCTCCCTACAGCGCTTTGATTTTCACTTAACCATTACAATTCACACCCTCTAGAATATTTTGATATTTGACCTTTACAAAACTGCTGTGAACCCTGATACACATTTTCATTGGTTGATGAAAGTTTACTTGTATGTATAGAGTGTAGAGAGTTACAGCAGAGAGTTAAGTGACCATGAAGACTACATGTTGAAAGGTTTAAAACAAGGTTTTTCTATAATTTGACCTAGTGAGCTAGTTTTTGACCTCAGATGACCCAATATCGAACTTGACCTAGATTTTGTTGAGATGATCATTGTGACCAAGTTTCATAAAGATTAGGCCAAAATTGTGACCTCTAGAGAGGACACAACCCAATTGTTGACAGACGGACGGACGGACAGACAGACAGACGGACGGACGGACGACGGACGAAGTGTGATCACAAAAGCTCACTCTGTCACTTTGTGACAGGTGAGCTAAAAAGTACAAAACAATTTTCATTTACAAAAATAAATGCTATTGAATACCCAATTTACAAATCTTCATCATTTCTGGTGATCGCCTTACTCTATATAATTAGAGTATCCTTGCGATTTGTGGGCAAAACAAACAAAATACTAGGGTGTAAATACCCAATAGATTAAGATTTATATGTTGGTCTGTGAAATTAGTTAGTGGTAGACCTTATTGTCTAATTACTGTACAGTCAGGTCAATTGATGCATGTCTGAATGTAGACTTCATTAGTACTTTGTTACTGCGATTGATTATACAGTATTTGACCTTATTGTTTTTTCAGGTGGTTTGTTCAACTTGGCAGATTTTCACTACACTGTATTAAGGAATGGAGCGATGCCGTTAGAAGTTCTAGAAAGTATAGTTGATGATTGGATCGTAGATGTCCAGGCCGGGAACAAGAACGATAAACCGTGTGACAACAACGTATCGTCTGCGGCTATATATTCAGTGAATCCAATGTTTGTATTGATCTCGGCTACAATGATATGTATCTTTCAGCTTATATTATTGTAATTACGTCTCCCACGTGATAGGGTGGAAGACATATTGATATCTGGATGGCTGTCTGGGTGTCACAAAGTTTATTAACTGCACTTGTTCTCTTTATCCACTGGTCGAATTGCAATGAAACTTCACATGAATAGTTGATGCTACACCTAGTTGTACATATTGTAAGGAAATTTACATTGGATGAATATTGCTAAGATCTATGGCCCTTTGTAGAAGACATACATATTTTGTGTCAAAAACCCTTCCAGTTGTTATTGTTAATGATTTGACCTATTGAATTTTATTTTACTTATTAATGAAATATGCTGAACTACAAATGTTTCTCAGAATGAGTACAGTTAAAATATTTTAAAGTTCTAATGCCAATAGAGAATTATTGTGAAAAATACATAAAATCTATGAAAAAAGTGTGTATTTGTCTACAAGGTAAAATATTGCCCCAACCCCCAAAATAACATTTTTTGAAAAACATTTGTGATAAAAAATGCCAAGAATTCAAAATTCCCTAAATCTCAACCCCTGTGAATTATAATCCAAGTATATTATGATGGCAATGAACTGATCTTATTACAAGAATTGAGAGTTTGTGAAGCTTGTTCTACAATTGTACTGTGATTTACCTACTCTTGTTTGATTTATACTGTTTATCAAATAGTCAATGTGAGTTTTTGTACGTTAGTCATTAATATGCTATTGTAATGCCATATTTTATCTAGTGTAGAAGTTGTCACTGTTTTGGTTGGATAGAAGTACAAGTGCCATTTTTGTACATGTATAGTATATTGTATTGTAGTGCTAGACATTACGAATGGTTCATATTTATAGGAATTTATAAAAAAATAATTTTTATCAAAAGGCTGACCTTATTTTAATTTGTTGATTGGAGTTACCCTACTCCTCTTCATGAAAATTCCAGTGATTTCTATCTTTCAGAAGACATTTATTTCTTTACACAGTAAGTGTATGTAAACCATAATTTTAAAAATCAGGATCAGGTAAATCCAAACAAACACTTTTAAGGACGGTCTTACAGATATACAAAATGTGTATGATAATAAAATTATAAGTATAGGTGAAAGATGAACAAATAATGGTTTGTTGCCTTCTTTCAAATGCATTTATCAGGGGTGTCAACAGAGAAAAATTTAAAATCAGGAAAATCGTATGCGGTCGATCACTTTTGGCAAACAAGAGACCTTCAATGACATTATTTTGATATATAACTCAGTTTGAATTAAAGAAAGTTATTAAGAGCAGATTAAATTGACCATAATTTTGTAATTTCTTGAGATATTTTCATCAAATAACTTATATTTTGGTCAGAAGCCATTGCTCTATCAGAAATCAGGAATTCCGGATTAATCAGGAAAATTGACACCCCTGATTCATTTCGAGTATTTTGAAGACAGTCATTGACTTGGAACCACCTACTGTATTCATCCAAGTACTACACACAGCTGTGTATTAGTCGCAGGTAAAAGACGAAAGAATATTCAACGAATAAATCAGATCATGCAAAAAATCGTGAAGGTACAATGAAAGAATATGACCATTCCTTATTTGACTGTCTGAGACTGAGACTTGAAAATGCCCTAAGCTGTGTAAAGGACCCACCCAACTTTACGTTACAATTCTGCGTTGATTAAAGTGTGAGCAATAGTCGGTAGTATACGGTATATATTTCTATGTTTTATTTTAGCGTTATATTTTAACACATTTTATGCTATATATCCAAGTGCCATTATAAATTGTTTGTGTTATATTTTGTTAAGAGTCATATATACATGCATTTTATTATTGTTATTACTGAAAACAGTGTCACATGATTCATATCAAACTTTACCTTAAGACCAGGTGTTGTCCGAAATGATTTACCTGGTCTTCATAAATGTTTGTGTTATTTTAAGAATATTTTGACTTGTTTGAATAACAAATCTGATAGAATGAAGAATAAACACGAATATACACGAGTGCCTTAGTTAATAGTTTTGCACGATGGAATGAGGAATAAACACATACAATTGTACATGCAAATGGGTGTACACCTGTATTTTAAATAGGCTGCTCACATCACAAACCGTCAAGCATATGACCTGCAACTGGTCAGAAAAATCTAACTATACAAATACACTGAAATGACAGAGATTTTGTAAACGTTTTAATTCAAAACACAACATTGCATATAAAAGTAATATTTCACACAATACAAAAGCAGTATTTTATGCAAACATTTGAAGGCAAAGTCAGATAATAGAAATCTTTATTGATCACCAATTCACCAAAGATAGAAATAATACCATTGACCAATATGCAACAATGAACTATACACTCAATCCAATCATCAATGTAAAACTTTACTGTAACATCATTTATATTTGTTGCAGATAAACTTTCTTTTATCATATGGATGAATGGACCACAAAAACAAATCCTGCAAAATATTTTTTTTTAATCTGCAAATATATTGTCACCCAGAATAATTTGATATTTACAAACATGAATTGGTTTGGTCAACTGTTAATAAATTGGTTTTACAAATTACTAAAGTGAACACATATGGTCAGTTTAAACTAAAACATCACTGATAAATTGTGCACATCTGATTAATCCACCTCTATGGAGTATACCAACTCTTCTTAGAGACTAACAGGGAAGACTGGGCTTGCCCAACTGTGTTGCCTCTTTAAATAATTATTATTATCTTGCCTTTCTCATAATTGAGGGTGCACTATGAATTGATTTTTTCTCTTGAAGCAATTAAATTATTTTCTTTCTCATAATTCGAAATCCAATAATTAAAAAAATCCTTAAATTCACCAAATCCATGAAAATTGTATGTCCATTTATATAAAATGACTTTACAGTATGTACGTTGTGTATTAACAATAAGTAAAATAAATAAACATGTAAATAAACTCAATCATTAACTTATACAAAACTTAGATATAAAAATTGTCCTATTTGAGACAATGTAGTATGATTGATCAAACAGTAGGTTGACATTGCATCATAATATACCACCAACAAAGAGTTACTAATGTCCTTTAAATATATGCTTGTATCTCAATCTGCCATGTATATGTCACAGGACCAGTATTTGACTGATGCAGAAACTAAGTACTGTTGTTAGCCCGGGTAACTAAGCGGGAGGTCACGGGTTAAAGCCCAGTCCTGGGTACATGATTTTTATGAACCCGTGACATATACATGAAATGACTGAAATAAAATTGATTTGAAAAGTACAATAGTAAAATATTGAAAAAAGCCATAATTTGCATCAACTTTTCAGGTAGGTTGGTACACCCGAAACATTATTTTTTATTTATTAACTACATGTAAAGATTCACAGAAACTATTACTATTTTTGTATAAAATACAGACCAATCTAAGTCATTTGTAAGGGCATTTGTTGAAAGCCTAAATAAGTAAGAACTAGTAAATACTGAACGTAAAGAGTTCATTGAGACAATAAACATGATGGTACTTGGTACATGGTAGCCAAATATGCAGTACCAATTTAGCGACAATTTCCCGGAGATGAACCTGCTCAGTACTGGCAGAAGAAGTAATAGGTCATTTAAGGACCGACAGTGAGCAAGCACGCTACACCCATCTATACATCCTAAGTAAGTATTGAAGAATAATTATAATGTAAAGAGTTCAATGAGACAAATTGAATAATCAAGGTACCCAGCAAGCAAACACACTATACTGCTCTATACATCTAAATATATATGCTATACAGATAGGTTAAACAATCCAGCAAATATAAGGGGAACAATTCTATATGTCACACTTATATATAAATTATGGATATAGCATTGAATGCAATAAATATAACCATGTACTGCCCCTCACCATACCAACAGATTCAATACAAAAAGATTATTTCAAATGCAACAAACAAAAATTCAGACATGGGTGAAGCCTTTTTGAAAAGGTTGCAAAAGCATCACACAATATACATTTTGATGCTCCTCCAGGCATTATTTTAACTACAAGTTTATTGTAAACTATACGAGTACAATCCAAGCATGGGGAAAAAAGTCGTATCATAATATGCTGACAATTTGCCTATTTACGGTCATTTAAGTTCAGTTCCGGTCATTGATTGCTGGAAACTGGCATTGGCATAATACATTGCTGGACGGACAAAGTAGAGGATTTATATTATAGTACAAAGATTTTAACCTGATTCTCAACCTTCTGGTATCATAATTTAACAGCTAATATTTTGTCTACCGGTATATTTATAACCCTGGTTGTGTGTTTGCATAAGCAGGCAGTATCACAAAGATGCTAGAGTAATGCAACCACAAATCTAAATGACCGATATTGCACTATTTTCTCGCGGAAATTCATATAATCAATGCAAGAAACTTGTACTATACTCATGCATAAAGGTCAGGATCAGGTCAATAAATCTGTACTATACAAAGAATACAACAGTTGACATAGAAGAACACAGTTTCACCTTTCACAGTTTTAAAGTAATGACAAATTAGACAGGACAGGTAGTACTCACCAGAAAGATACTAGGGGAAAAATGTTCTTGAGTTATTGAACGGAAATCATTTGGTCTTCCTACAGACAGACAGACCGAAATGAGCAAAGGAATACACCGCCTCATCAAAGATGGGCATAATAATTAATATTATTTTGAAAAGTGTCACACACAACAAAACATGTTTGATTATTAAAAAGATTGTCAAACAATATATCACCATCTATAGAGAGAGTTCAGCTTTGAACAATTGATACCATAAAGGGTCACAACTCTATTGACAGTTCAAAAACTTTTCAACAAAGATTCATGCCAAGTGTAGTCAAGATTGGATCATAAGCCTTTAAAGTTAAGCAGTAGAAAACGCAGTGGACCCTGCTTTATATACCCGCACCCTTCCATGGTAACCCTACCTTATTCCCCTTGTAAGTGATGCATCAATATGGCCCATCTTTGGGCATATTGAAATTGGGCATATAAAAAGGTTGAACAGAAATGGCAGACAAAGTCTACAACAGAATACATCCGTAACTTCAGAACATGACATCAAACTGTTCAATCTTACATCGAAAGAGTTGTTGTAGACATAAACAAGTAAAGAGAGTATATATGTTATATAGTATGACATCCAAACGCTAGTATTCATCAGGGGTCCTACTGCAGCATATATAATGCTCAATCCTGAAAACAAGTCGCAAGTCTGTTTCGGGTGCCATTAACACACATCCTTACACCAAAACAAAGAGTCAAACATGGTTTTATTATTAAAATTCAGGTTATGAAATTTAAAATGACCGTTACTTGTCAATTCTTCGAATTTTTTCATCAAATAACTTATATGGCATGAAAGTTCATTCTTTCTAGTGCAGCAAATCAGGATTTTTCGGATTATTCTGGAATTGTAGAACCCCTGTTTCACATGACGATAGTCTCAGTCCTCTTCTATGATAGAATAACTGGTTTCAGAGTGGAGGGTAGATCCTGATGGTCCGTCTTGCACGGTCGTATGTTCGTGAAACATCACCATTTTTAACTGTTGTTTATATTCATTGGGGACTGCGAACATCGGGCCGTGCCCGGGTACGATCCAATCAGCAAACTTGAGCACTTCTAGTCGATTATGTTGCTGCGCCTCCGGATTCTCACTATTCTCCTGCCATAACGTGAAATCTTCAAGATCTTCAAGACGTTCAAATAAATCGCCTATAAAAACAAAAACATGATAGTCTGTAACAATAGCAACCATGCTGTGTACATTTTGTGGTGATGAGCAGTTACGGTAGCACATGGTTTGGGATCAAGAGGTCTCGGGTTCTATCCCAGTCAGCTGCCACTGGTTAATTTCTTTGAGCAAGAACTACCCACATTGTGCTCCACTTCACCCAGATGTATAAATTGGTGCCTGAGGATCAAAATCCAATGTGCTCAATGATCAGGGCGTAAATTCTACAATCTGTTGAACAGACAAATGTCTCAAAATAGACTAACTTTTTTTAATTTACTATGTTCATGAAGGAGATCTGAGCTCAGTCTTAATAATGAAAACTGTCGGGTTGACAGTCCTGACTGAGTCAGTGACAAATGTATATTCAAACTGACAAGACACTCCTGTAGTTTTCCAGTATACCACGACTAGCATTTTGTTACTTCAGATTGACAACATCGAAAACTGTTCACTAAGTCATGGATTTGAGCGATATACCAACCTGTGACTGCTACTGTCCCTTGTTTGGTATTTCTAACAATCACACAAACATCTGATCCAGTATGACCCGGTGTAGATACAACCTCTATATATATATATATATATATATATATATAATTATACCAACCTGTGACTGCTACTGTTCCTTGTTTAGTGTTTCTAACAATCACACTAACATCTGATCCAGTATGACCCGGTGTAGATACAACCTCTATATATACAGTCAGATCTCGTTATAACGACATCCGATATACTGACAAATTCATTATACCGACATCAAATTTGGGGACAAAAGTATTAAAATGCTCTTTGTATCAATTCAGTATACCGACATATTCGTTATAACGACATTTTTCTTGGAAACAAACAGCGTCGTTGTATCGAGATCTGACTGTATATATTTAACATAATTATACCAACCAGTGACTGCTACTGTCCCTTGTTTGGTATTTCTAACAATCACACAAACATCTGATCCAGTATGACCCGGTGTAGATACAACCTCTATATATATATATATATATATATATAATTATACCAACCTGTGACTGCTACTGTCCCTTGTTTGGTATTTCTAACAATCACACAAACATCTGATCCAGTATGACACCCGGTGTAGATACAACCTCTATATATATATATATATATATATATATATATAATTATACCAACCTGTGACTGCTACTGTCCCTTGTTTGGTATTTCTAACAATCACACTGACATCTGATCCAGTATGACCCGGTGTAGATACAACCTCTATATATATATATAACATAATTATACCAACCTGTGACTGCTACTGTCCCTTGTTTGGTATTTCTAACAATCACACTGACATCTGATCCAGTATGACCCGGTGTAGATACTACCTCTATATCTTCGTCAATCTCGTATGGTATACCCTACAACATATACAGTCAGGTCTCAATATAAAACACCCGATATACTGACAAATGCATTATCATATGATGGGGTTAAAAGTATTAAAGCTCTTTGTATCAATTCAGTATACTGACATTTTTTGTTACAATGACATTTTTCTTGGAAACAAACACCATTGTTGTATCAAGAACTGGCTGTACACCATTGGAATAAGGCCACAGTTTTTTTAAGCTGTTTAAGTTTACAGGAAATGTTTAAAAATGTTGCTCTATGAAGAAGGAATTAAGTTAAAAAAAAACAGGGGTTCCACAAGCTTCTGAATCTGATACATTTTGATACTGTTGACTCAACAATGATTATAAGAGAACCCTTCAAACCAAAATATTAAGGGTCAAAATGTAGCGTTTTGGTCAAAACCCCTACTCCTGAGTCAAATGGAACCTATGCATTATTTGACCATTGAACATTTATATTTTATAAGTTGCGATACGAGACACATACATATACTGACATCATTTAACACCGGGACAGATGTTTTGAAATGCCAGTATTAAGAATACTGAATTATTTTTTACAATGACATTTTGCATGGGAACAATCTCTTTTTGAATCGAGATCTGAGTGTATACATAATTATTTGAGTCATTGCAATACTAGTACTGATTCAGTTGATAAATTCCTACAAACCAAATTTAGAGTTGATAAAGTGCTATAAAGAATGTAAATTTTCGTAATTGCGTTGATAAAACAGTATACCCTGGTTGATTATAAGCAAGCAAGTTATACCTTCTCGAAATCATGCAGCATATAGGTGTCACCCACACATATATCATGTGACACAATGTGTATAGCGTTGGCAAATAGGTTAAGGTTTCCAACGTGGTCCGAATGTCCGTGCGTACATACAACAAACTCTATCTTATCAACTGACAAATCATGCTTCTTTAATCCTGTTAGTATATAAACAATAGAACATACATAATTATCACTATTAATAAAAGGATTAATAATCCTGCAATATTGAATTAACCAATATAGTCTGACATACACAAGTAATGTTTTCTGTATGTCTATGTTGAGTCCTCTATCAAGTGACATCTGAATCCCACCGTGCATTTAGAAGTTCCCATGCCTGGGATTGAACTCATGAGCTCTAGATTGACAGTCCAGTGTGTTATATGATAGGAACATGGGGTTAACATATGACTCTACTCTATACACAAGAGAGCCTGCTGATGGGAGTGAACAAGGGACCACAGTTGTCATCTAGTAACTGCACATTGTATTTGTTTGTTTGTTTACCTTCAACTGAGACAGTGGTATGTACATGGCCATCCAGAGACAGTGGTAAGTACATGGCCATCCAGAGACAGTGGTAAGTACATGGCCATCCTGAGACTGTGGTAAGTACATAGCCATCCAGAGACAGTGGTAAGTACATGGCCATCCAGAGACAGTGGTAAGTACATGGCCATCCAGAGACAGTGGTAAGTACATGGCCATCCTGAGACAGTGGTAAGTACATGGCCATCCAGAGACAGTGGTAAGTACATGGCCATCCAGAGACAGTGGTAAGTACATGGCCATCCAGAGACAGTGGTAAGTACATGGCCACCCAGAGACAGTGGTAAGTACATGGTCATCCAGAGACAGTGGTAAGTACATGGCCATCCAGAGACAGTGGTAAGTACATGGCCACCCAGAGACAGTGGTAAGTACATGGCCATCCAGAGACAGTGGTAAGTACATGGCCATCCAGAGACAGTGGTAAGTACATGGCCATCCAGAGACAGTGGTAAGTACATGGCCACCCAGAGACAGTGGAAAGTACATGGCCATCCAGAGACAGTGGTAAGTACATGGTCACCCAGAGACAGTGGTAAGTACATGGCCATCCAGAGACAGTGGTAATGTACATGGCCATCCAGAGAGTGGTAAGTACATGGCCATCTAGTTTGATCTCTGCCTAATTGGTTAATGACTTCAGACATCAACAGAAGAGACATATTGTTGGTATAGCGTTGATTCACTCGCGACCTTGACACTTCTATTAATAGGATTTTTCATGAGTTGTCTTTAAATAGAGGATCTTACATGAGTGTCTTTCTATATTGAATTTATTCAACGAGTTGGATAAAATGATAAAATGCGAGGCTCTGCCGAGCATTTTATCACTTTTATTCAACGAGTTTAATAAATTTAATATGGAATGACACGAATGTAAGATTCTTTTTATCACATAAACTAAATACACAGTAAAAGTTTATCAAGAATGCACACACTTCCCCTTTAGCAAATAAACTCCATAGGAGTAAAGCGGTTCATTGAAAGAGCTAAGAAAATAGTGCAACAATGTATACTCCAATATGTTAATTTTTCTGCCTTTGAAAATAATATTTTTAGGGTATCTAAAATCCTGCAGATGTAAAACTACGCTTAACAAAGTAAATAATTAAATCTAGGACCGCAGCAACACAACGTATTCTGTTCTGTTCCGTGTTCCGTTCCGGGTTTTAGTAACAACCAAGGACAGGGGAAGTAACTAGGTTTTCCGCGTGAATTTATTCGCGATTCGTCTGAATAGCCGAAAATAACTGATTGTACACGATGCAAGTACTTGGTAAGCAAGGAAAATTGTCTTTAATACTCAAAATTAACGGATTTATACAATGAAATCAACATCCGATGCTGTGTATGTGTAGATGCCAGATATTTGGTATGTACATTTCGTCCCGATCTTATTCGTACCCGTGTTTAACGGACCTACTGTCATGTTTACTTACAGTCATATCTCTTAAGTTCTTGTACATCTGTTATTGTGTGATTGTAACATGCCCTAGAGTGCTCGTAATCGGATATAGAATTTATTCTATTCTAAAAATGTATTCGTTTACTTTTTTGACAACGTGTATGAATACATAAATAAAGTGACTCGCCCTTGTAGATACCTCATTTGCATGTTTATTACACGTGTGTATTATGACTTTTATGTAATGGGTTTATTAAACTCCCAGAGCCTGTTTTATGTGATAAAGATCAATTAACATTTCTGAAATGAAGTTATTACCAGAGCCTATGACAAGCTCAATAATTTATTTTCTTGAAAAGTTTAAGAAATAAAAATTTCAAAGAAAACGAGTGTCCTGTTCTTTCACATACACACAACCATAGTTACCAAGTCAAAACAATTTCAAGCTAGCGACAATATTTTTTAACACCATGAATGCTAATTTCACAATGCTACTAATGTGATCAATCATTTTCTGCTGAAAGACTTATTCCATTGATCATTATATGTTAGTAGTAGGGAGTAAAAATAAACAATTAAAATAAGAAACAAAAGTTTTTAAAAACTCTGGAAACTAAAAAGCATCACAATAAATTATAATCATTTGCAATGAGCATATATAGCAAACAGCATGTTGACACTAGACACAGCATGCCTATATGACGTACACACACGGTCACATGGAGCATCACACAGAACCACACCAGGCAACACTATGTCATGGCTGTAATGATTTAACTTAAATTTTCTTTCTTCTCATGGTTAGGTACTGTCTAACAAAGAAATCAATTTAGACATTATAACCAAACCATTTGACATTAAACTAAAAGGATGGGATCAAACCTTTCAATGTGTGAAGAAACACAAGTATCATTTAGCAATATTGTTTAAGCCATATCATTGCAGTCCTATCATTACAGCCATGCTAGACCAGTTACCTCCATGAATCCGTGTCGGAAGTGATGGCCGTGATGGCTTACACCACCCGCCATAATACACACAGCTTTATCAAACACGTTCAGATTCCCAGCTTTATCACTTTGCGAGCATGTACAGACTACATAGTGTATATCTCCAGGTCTGAGACCAGCGTGGCTCAATGCTGGATTGAACAAATGTGCAAATATATCATGACAACATATAGTATATCTCCGGGTCTGAGACCAGAGTGGCTCAATGCTGGATTGAACAAATGTGCGAAAAAATAAACATGACTACAGTACAGTACTGAATGCCAGCAAACTTTATTTCATCCAAAGCATTCATTTGATTATTTAAAGCATATTACTATGAAATAAGATCTTTTATCATGACATCAGAAACCATTGTGTTTATTCATTCATGTTAAAGGTCACAGCAACCTTCACTTTGATTTCAAAGTCAAAATGTTTCATCTACTGATCATGACTATCATAGCCAAGCCACCCACAGAACAATTAAACCATCCATATCCCCCAAAAATGGATATATTTCAAGCAAGCATATACTCGCCCCACAATGAATGACACACTGTGGACTTTGAATGTAACCATAAGGGAGGTAATTATAAAAGATAACTACACTGAACACATGAGATATTATAATTTACCTTCAATGATGAGATCTTTATCCCAGGGGTTTCCAGTATCCACAATCACATTTCTTGGTCCTTTCAGTAACGTAATAGATCCACATGCCTTCTGGATTCCTACAGATAACACAATATACAGGGTTTTACTAGGGGTTAATTTGCAAGGATCATTTTGATAATTTTGTACAAGTTTTATAATAATTATTTATTATAGTTTTCAGATCTTTAAGTCAGAACTGACTGTTGTTATTATTTCAGTAAATTTGGATTACTACATAAACCTGATTCTCATTGAACAGTGCCCTAATTATGTTGGCCAAATATATGCATGTGCCAGGATGGCTCCTATACCAAAGATATGCAGATTTGCTGGTGAACTATTTTCCGTAGCTGCAGCAAAAAATGTGCATAAAACCCACATGTAAACAATTTTTCTCCACGATTTACAACCAGCCCTGATATACCAAGTGTGAATGCTATGCTTTCATTTCTTAGTGGATCAACTCCAGTGGAAAGCAGTATGTTAGCCCCATATTTCAGGACTAATTGGCTGTGTAGTCACCACTCCTCATGAGACAAAAACTAAGCCTGTGGGATGTTACATGAATTTGATGATGAAAACGAATTCAATAAGTTATATATATATTACATCACAGACATGTTTCAGAAAAATTCTTCCCTTCTTCAGTGTGATTTATATATATACTAGTTAATATACATGAATACTAAGTTTGCTAAAGTAATGTTATGACATCACAAAATGCTTATGAAAAGAAACAAAGGAAATCAAACACTATACAAACCAGGACCCTCTTTGATGTTGTATCCTTCCTTCAACACGATTATCTCATACATTGTGCACACTCTGAAAACATTAGCATATATATATATAAGTAAGGGTCGGTCAAAAATAAGTGAGAGTTGCATAATTGTGCCATGAAAAGTTAGATATGGCACAAAAGTTAGATTAGTGCTTGTATATTTTTCATATACTTATATCCTATCATGAGCTATATCTTCTTCTTCTTCCATTTATTTGCAGGACCCACTCTGGGGCATTGTCGCAAATTTAATCTGAATTTGATATAACATCGAAGTTCTGGCAAAACAGGTTTTTCCCCCCTCAAATACCAAGGAATATACCACTGTATACCACCAACTTAATTATATGACTAACAACTATGATATGATGTATAGTGACTAATTTAAGCACAAAAAAAAAAATTAAGCACTTTTTATGATACAAGCCATAATAACATAAATAACACAATCGAGACAAAAAATATAAACATCTATAGTAATTTATACTTGATATCAACATTATTGAATAAATAACATTTTCCGGGGAAAGTTTATTCTGGCTTTAAGGCGCTGGCAGTAATGTGGTACCTTCAGGCACTATCAAACTTGTATGCTCCTGTATTTTTGAATAAATTATGCAAATGAGGGCGCCATCTTAGATTTCTGCTAATCAAGCGCGCTTGACCAGATCGGAAAACGAAAGTACATGTTTTGTTTCCGAAGAAATCGCTATAGGGATGTGCAATGTATTATATATTAACTTGATTTGTTTACGCATTGAATGAATTCTATATGAACCAATATTATGAAATTACAGGGTCTAATTATTGATTTATGAGCGTTATAAATCTTGACATGCTGCAGAACGGCCGGTTTTTTACCACGGTGTGGTTGTAGAAAATACAATTTGTTTTACATTTTGCAATTTATTTGAACGTGCCGGTAATTTTTTTCAAAGACAAAAATGAATATACTTTACGTTTTTGCTAGTTTTGTGTAGTGTCTCTTCCTCGTTTAAAGTGTCTTTGAGGTTAAAGTGGTTTGTTTACATTAAAAATGCCACCTGATTTAAGCGGTACGGCTAAAACCCGCAAACATGCAGTACGGGATTTCGCGGAATCAATGTTGATGCGGACAATGTATAGCGAGCGTTGGGCATAAATTAATCAGTATTAGATAAAATACATAAAATAAAGATAATAAGATATCTAACTTATCTTATAAAACTAATTTTAAATACTGCGTAATAATTAAGAGCTTCGACGCACACCTGTTTGCAAATGTTCAAGAACTCGGGCGACTCGCGACTTCTAAAACCTGTTATCCAGCCTCTGAGTCTCGCCGGTAATTTGTATATCATGCTTAATTGTTCAGTGTTAAATACATGACAATTGATGGATACATTGAAATACATTCAACGTGAAAGTCAGTCTTAAACAAGCTAGGTCACCGGATTAGAACAGGTGCGCGTCAAGCTATTATGATTTTTTAACCAGTTTACTCACTTGAAAGTACCATTTTAAGTAAGTTACGTATATTATTATAAGCATCGTCGAGACGTTAAAGAAAATAAGTTTAATAACCGTCACGATCGTATGTACAATACAAAATAATGGCACAAACGCCTGAAGTAGTTAGCAGATACATTTATAATTAACGTGCGAGATAAAATTTAATTTTGGATGCCGCCATTTTGCACTAAATTATTTTTATTGTAGAATTGAACAGCTTTGTCCAGTTAATCTGTTTTCAAGAAAAAAATAAGCCAGGAAAATGTAACAGCTGTAGATCTATCAAATTGATCAAAAAGTTAACCGAGTAAAATCGGGCGTGGCCTAAATCTGCGCAGGCTCAGTGCGGACGTATTATTTACATCCGGTCGTCGCATACACAGACACTTGGGGTCTGGACCACGCCCCCTCCCAATACGCGCCTGGAAATATTTTTTATATTTCTTATATATCCAGACCCATTCAGCAATCACACAAACATTTGTTGGATGTATTTGATATTAATACAAAAATCTGAGTAATTCATCTACTGCTTAAATAACACATGTATTTAATATTAAAGCTAGAGAGGCATTTACGAATATTTTTTATTTGTCCGGATGCGTTTAATAATGTTTGTGTGATTGATGTATGGGTCTGGATATACAAAGTTGATGATAAAAATATACCCAGCTGGGCGTAGCTGGGGGAGGGGGCGGGGTCCAGACCCCAAGTGTCTGTGGTCGCATACGCTTAGAGTAGAAGTTTGTTAGTGTCAGGCCCTTTCCCAATCCCAAGGGAATGGTCTGGAAATTCATTATAATTTACCAATTTGGGGTTGGCAGTTTGATAATTAAAATATATAGCTATCTTCCATAAATGTCGAACACTTTACAGGGACATAGACATTTGTCGTGTCAAGGGCAGACTTAAAATCAAGAGAAAGAGGTTCGATACAAGGAATTCGGGTGCATTACCGTAGCTTATTTCGAATAAACTCCTTGGTTCTTTAAAATGCACCAATTTACGCGCGACTCACTGGCACCAGAACACCAAACTGTGGTTTAAATTAATATGTCAAAATAAGTTTTAAACCAAATCAAGCCAAATACAAACTCGAAAACGCAGATTTATCGACTGCGTCTGCGTTTTTGAGTTTGATTTGGTTTAAAACTTATTTTGACAACATTTAAATCACAGTTTGGTGTTCTGGTGCCAGTGGCGCGACTACCTCTC
This sequence comes from Spisula solida, assembly GCA_947247005.1. Classification (NCBI taxonomy): domain Eukaryota; kingdom Metazoa; phylum Mollusca; class Bivalvia; order Venerida; family Mactridae; genus Spisula; species Spisula solida. The sequence continues at coordinate 46,866,841 of OX365956.1, forward strand.
GGTTTCCAACCAGTCACATCTCTAGTTGGGTGGGAAATTCTGGAAAGCGTTTCAGAAATGACCAAGTTCCCTGGCAAAGATTTGAAACAGGGACCTCTCGATCAGTAGTAGAGTGTAATCCACTCGACCACCGTCAATAAAATTTAATATTATCTATAAATCCAATGTATACATTTCTGACAGGAAACAGTGAATAAATTTAAACGAACCTGATCCTAAAAAAACATTCAATTGACAATTTATCCAAATTAAGAATATCCGAAATCGACGCAAATAGAATTTTATTCAATGAGAACTGCTTAAGCAATTATGACAGTTAATACATACCACAGATCTTTTAAAATGTTTTTATATTTTCGCTGAATCGACACACGTCAAGTTCACATCGAGTGCATAAACAATATATATAAGTTAATTGGAAGCGACGATAAACTTCTAGAAAATACTTGGATAAAGTCCAGTTCTTGTCGGTAATTCCGTTCCTGGTAATACGCAGTGCACTCCCTTGATGAGACAGGGACGGGCTCAAATTCCACCTTAAAAAAATTAGAAACACTATCAGTAGTACTTACGACCTTCTAATTCTAAGTCTGCGATAAAGTGTCTCTGATGTGTCTTATTTTATAATTAGTTACCAATAAGATAATCGTAAAAAGATAAAACCTTAAAAAATATGCAACTTTGATGGATGTCGAAGCCGTGGCCAGATTGAAAAAAAAAACTCGACACAATCACTGGGCTTATCACAACTAATGACACTATCTAAAACTGGATATCAACTACGATACTATTGGTTGAAGGTATTTATTTTAATATATGAAACATAAGCTCCCCTATCATTTTGAATGTGATAGTTCCCTCATCAGTATTACGTGATAGAATATTATTTGTAAAAGGCTAAAAGCAATGTTCTTTGCTGATTATGTCAGTAATATATTCCAGTTACTCTACAATTTTATGTAATGCACTTCTTTACATAACACTATAGAAATAAACATTGCAATTTCTCTTATTAGTGTCTTATTTCAACGTTTAAAATATATGAGCCGTTCTCCAGGAAAACCGGGCTTAGTGACAAAATTACGAAAATCATAATATAAATCGTTACAAAGACAAGACTCTTATGAATAGTTTCTGAAAATTTGAACACATTATTACATATATTTACAAAGCTATAGACTTTTAAAACTAACACGTCTACATTTTGAGTGACGTTATTTCACGTTACGTTACAAAGCATTTCTAAATCCAGTATTGGGTAAAATCTTTGACGTTACCTTTTCAAAATTGTGTCACATTTTAGAATTATACTCTTACCTCAATATTACATGTCAAAATTGTAAATGTTTGCTAAAAAGAAAAACGTAGCTTCTGTTTCTAACCACCAAAAAGATTATATTAAGTCAGACAGGGAAGCCAGCACTCAACTTAACCAGCCGAGCACAGAAAACAATAAAAACACACCAAGCACTAAAAAACGGCATCCAAATCCCTTTTTTCTACATATGGGTACTTTTCAGAAATTGGTCCCCATAGCAACGACAGAAGTTATTTGAACATAATTTTAGAGAAAAATAAAATCTAAGATATAGTACTATACATGTATTGTCCAATTACTTAAACTTACATCAAAGGACGTGACATTTTTCTCATTTTAGACACTTTTCACAATCTTATTACATTATTGCCATATGTGGATGTAGTTTTCTGTCCACTGAGGTCATTTAACGTAGTTGTAAGTCCCCTACCGGTTTTTGACCGGAGGGGACTATAGGTTTGCCATCAGTCCGTCAGTTTTGGTTCTGACGGGAATCGGGGTTGCTATGGCAACAGAAACATTGAAAATGGCTTTAAACCGGTAGGGACTTCTGTATTGCTTGCAATTCTAAATGACTTGTTCATTACGTCATATCTCGATTTGTTCAATAACGTCATTTTACTTATTGAAACTAGGTCATCCGCGTAGGTATTCCGCCTTTTGTTTGCTGAATGTTTTCTATTCAGCCTTTAAACAGTGGGACAAGGGATGTTTAATTTTCTTGGTGGGTAGTGTGTTGGGCACTTCTTCGTTTTAAGATTTCTGACAGCTAAAACTAGGCGTTATAGTCGTTTTGCTGTGGAAACTGGGTCATTTAACTAGTAATAATTTATTTTACTTTTCGACAGCTTGGACTTGGGCGGTTCTGTGCTTGTTTAGTTTGGCATTGCGTCCGAGTTTATGTGTTTTATGTTTCCTGTGCTCGGTTGGTTCAGTTGGGCATTGTGCGTTGTGTGTTTTTAATGTTTTCTGTGCTCGACTGGTTAAGTTGAGTGCTGCCTTCCCTGTCTGACTTAATATAATATAATCCTGGAGAACGGCTCATATATTATCATGTGTATTAGTATGTGACTTAGTGTTTCATGTGCTCGGTTGGTTCTGTTGGGCATTTTGTTTTGTGTGTTTTTAATGTTTTATGTGCTCTGCTGGTTAAGTTGAGTGCTGCCTTCCCTGTCTGACTTAATATAATCTTTTTAGTGGATAAGGCATTGGTTTTCATTGCCATTTTCTCCAATTAAGATGTTTAAAACAACTAACTTACACTGTTATTATGATATTGCAATGTTTGTATACAAGTGCCATATAATATATCCTATAATACCAAATAAATATTACGTAATGAGATGCGGGAGTTTTAAACATGTAAACATTTACATACTGCGCACAATAAAAAAAAACAAAAAACATTTCAATAGTTTAATAACAACAAATGACCATTTTAATAAATGTATTTGTTATGATTATAAACGTTTCACGCGCTACACGAGGAGACAATATTACTGACCGTATACAGAGATCTCTATCATAAACGCCTCAAGGAATTTCTTAACCTTAAATTAATTTCACCAAATTATTTCTACAATGTGTTTTAAAGATGATTATATTTATAGATAAACATTCATTCAACATTAATTGAGTTCGTTTCGTTCAACGTGATCTTGTGTATATACTGTGGTGTAAAAGTTGAACCGGAAGTAAGGAATTTATCACGTGTTTAACATGCAAGGTATTGTTTGTTCTATTTCTTATATATTTGTACACGTTTTAAGATCATTTTACAAGTACATGGACACGCACGTACATATCTCAATCATTTCTAAAAGTTGAAAAAGAAATCAAATTGTGGTTCAGAGATGTTTTATATAGATAATGCTTCAGTTAACCAAGTCCTACAAATCGTATATATCCCCTATTTGTGACCGGAAAAAGCTTTGTAAGGAATATTAAGCGTAAGTTTAAGATTTTGATACGAGGGTTATTCAAATTGGAATGCAACTAAGTCCATTAAAATGTATCCCTGGTATATTTTAATGAAACAACCTTTTGATCCCCTTGCAGTATTCATCTCCAATACGTATGCGAAGTTTCAATCAGATAATCAGTTTTTAAAATGTGATTTTATTATCATACCTATGGTAACTGTGCAAATACTGGACAAGAGCTGTATTATCATACCTATGGTCACTGTGCATATACTAGACAAGAGCTGTATTATCATATCTAAGGTCATTGTGCATATACTGGACAAGAGCTGTATTATCATATCTATGGTCACGGTGCATATACTGGACAAGAGCTGTATTATAATACCTATGGTCACTGTGCATATACGGGACAAGAGCTGTATTATCATATTTATGGTCACTGTGCATATACTGGACAAGAGCTGTATTATCATATCTATGGTCATTGTGTATATACTGGACAAGAGCTGTATTATCATACCTATGGTCACTGTGCATATACTGGACGAGAGCTGTATTATCATACATATGGTCATTGTGTATATACTGGACAAGAGCTGTATTATCATACCTATGGTCACTGTGCATATACTGGACGAGAGCTGTATTATCATATCTATGGTCACTGTGTATATACTGGACAAGAGCTGTATTATCCTACCTATGGTCACTGTGCATATACTGAACGAGAGCTGTATTATCATATCTATGGTCACTGTGTATATACTGGACAAGAGCTGTATTATCATATCTATGGTCACTGTGCATATACTGGACAAGAGCTGTATTATCATACCTATGGTCACTGTGCATATACTGGACGAGCGCTGTATTATCATACCTATGGTCACTGTGCATGTACTGGACAAGAGCTGTATTATCCTACCTATGGTCACTTGGCATATACTAGACAAGAGCTGTATTATCCTACCTATGGTCACTGTGCATATACTAGACAAGAGCTGTATTATCCTACCTATGGTCACTGTGCATATACTAGACACGAGCTTTATTATCCTACCTATGGTCACTGTGCATATACTAGACAAGAGCTAAACCGATATCGTAATGTAATTGACTGTATTGTAAGTCACCTTTAAATGTAATGCTGTTGAAAAATGCGAAGCCCTTGCATGTGAACAAGGAGAAAGCTTGATTCATATCTATGTATAAACTGTACATAGCTATAAGTTATTCAAAATATGACAATAAATATTCCGTGGAGGAAGAGTGGAAGAACTGTTTTGATGTAGCTTTAAAATAAAAAAGATTGCAATATTTAGCATTTTTCTCCTGACAAAGACACAAACATGCATGTAATAACCTTTCCTCATGCATGCGATGGTTTGTTTTCGGAACATAATTATGCAGATGTTTAGTCGTTGTTGAGCCATTGTTGACTCTTCTTGACGGGTACACTTGACATCGGTTTTGGGTTCGCAACAAATAGCGACCGAAGTCCCAGTGCGGATACGTTGGCATGGAATACTAGTAGGGACACTATGAATTCGTTTGTTCCAATTTTTTGCATACTGAGCCCGGTTGGGAGTGGTCCTGTGGTATCTAAAATTGGCAAATAATTCATGAATGAAGGCAAACAATTGTCTTAAATATGATTGTCAGCTTTTATAATAACAATAGTCTCTCATGTGCCAAATTCAGTGTGTACTACGTATAATGATTTTTCCTGAAAAGTTAGCAAAATAGAATTATAGTTTTCAATTTTTAACAACGTTATACATGTAGTTGTTTTACCTTGTCACGGAAATAGCCGAGATATTACGCCTCGCGATGTGTATAGATGTGTCTAGCCACCAACGTGACTGCCTAATTACTCGCTCAACAATTACTAATTTCTCTCGTTACCATGCCTAACTATTTATTTGATCATTCTTATTTCTAACGTAAGCATGCTTAATTGCTCACGAAATCATCCATCCATCCATCCATTCATCCCATCCCATCCCATCCCATCCAACGTAACCGTAACTAATTTCTATCATGACCATGTCTAACTTCTCTCGTGACCATGTCTAACTTCTCGCGTGTTTAACTTCTCTCGTGACCATGTCTAACTTCTCGCGTGTTTAACTTCGCATGTAACCATGTCTAATTTCTCGCGTGACTATGCCTTATTTTGTTGAATATTTTCTTACAGAGGACACTGTATATAGCAGATTACGTAAGCGACATGTATTACTGGTTCTCCTTGTCACCACCACTGTCTCCGTATACATACTCCACATCAATATAGAGACCAAACATTTCCTCATGTCTACGGTAAGTAATATATACCATAATGGTATTACTCCACATCAATATAGAGACCAAACATTTCCTCATGTCTACGGTAAGTAATATATGCCATAACGGTATTACTGTACATCAATATAGACACCAAACATTTCCTCATGTCTACGGTAAGTAATATATACCATTATGGTATTACTCCACATCAATATAGACATCAAACATTTCCTCATGTCTACGGTAAGTTATATATACCATAACGGTATTACTGTACATCAATATAGACACCAAACATTTCCTCATGTCTACGGTAAGTAATATGTACCATAACGGTATAACTGTACATCAATATAGACACCAAACATTTCCTCATGTCTACGGTAAGTAATATATACCATAACGGTATTACTGTACATCAATATAGACACCAAACATTTCCTCATGTCTACGGTAAGTAATATATACCATAACGGTATTACTGTACATCAATATAGACACCAAACATTTCCTCATGTCTACGGTAAGTAATATATACCATAACGGTATTACTGTACATCAATATAGACACCAAACATTTCCTCATGTCTACGGTAAGTAATATATACCATAACGGTATTACTGTACATCAATATAGACACCCAACATTTCCTCATGTCTGCGGTAAGTAATATATACCATCACGGTATTACTGTACATCAATATAGACACCAATCATGTCCTCATGTATACGGTAAGTTATATATACCATAACGGTATTACTGTACATCAATATAGACACCAATCATGTCCTCATGTATACGGTAAGTTATATATACCATAACGGTATTACTGTACATAAATATAGACACCAAACATTTCCTCATGTCTACGGTAAGTAATATATACCATAACGGTATTACTGTACATCAATATAGACACCAAACATTTCCTCATGTCTACGGTAAGTAATATATACCATAACGGTATTACTGTACATCAATATAGACACCAAACATTTCCTCATGTATACGGTAAGTAATATATACCATAACGGTATTACTGTACATCAATATAGACACCAAACATGTCCTCATGTATACGGTAAGTTATATATACCATAGCGGTATTACTGTACATAAATATAGACACCAAACATTTCCTCATGTATACGGTAAGTTATATATACCATAACGGTATTACTGTACATAAATATAGACACCAAACATTTCCTCATGTATACGGTAAGTTATATATACCATAGCCGTATTACTATAAAATCAAACATTTTCGCGTATGATTAATATTCGCTAAATTTTCAAGGTGGTAAGAGCTCCCCGAACTGTTACCTTGTCTATATAAATGGACTTATATGTGAATTAGAACAATCTGGGCTTGGTTTTTGTATGTATGATTTAAATATGAACAGTCCAACAGTAGCTGACGATATGGTATCCGTTGCATATTCACGGAAAGCGCTTGAAGGAATGCTGCAAATATGTTATAACTATTCATGTAAATGGCGGTTTGATTATAATTCATCCAAATGTGCAGTTATCGTGTTTAATGAACCGCGGGATACTGAATCGAACCGTACTTGGTTGCTTGGACCAGAGCTTATACAGGAAGCTGAGTCGTACACACATCTTGGACTGCGATGTGACAATTACATGTCCGCCGGTACACTCATGTGTGACGCCTCATTGAAGTTAAGAGGAACGCTCAATTCAATCATAAACAGTGGATTTAGTCCGAGCGATCCTAATCCGATTACTACTCTGAAAATTTATCATAATATTGTTTTGCCGAAGGCTCTTTATGGCTCGCCATTATGGTCCAATTACTCTCGAGGCGACTTGAGACAACTTGAGATTTCACACACACGTTGTGTGAAACAGATACTTCGGGTTGGTCGATATACAAATACAGACTTCTCATTATCAAGTTTAAATATCGAATCTGCGGAAGAACTTGTAGACTATGAAAAATTGCAGTTTTTTGGTCAGTTGTGCAGGCTTCCCGAACAATTCCTAGCCAAGAAACTTTTCATTCACAGATTCGTGCGATTTTATGCGAGTAATGGTACGCTTGGGTTTGTTCCCGATATATATAGACTTTTACAGAAGTATGATTTATTGCCAATAATACGGGTGTACTTTTCTAGTGGTGTATTTCTGGGTAAATTGTGTTGGAAACGAACAATTAAGATAAAGGTTAAGATAAGGAATAGACGTAAACGGACAGAAATCGTGCGTGCACAAATAAAATGTGATGTTCCATGTTTATTGCCAAATGACCAGCATTTTATCTTATTTAAGATTGCGAGATCAACTCCATCGGTAAATGTACTGTGTAATAAGATTATGAGAATGCTCAGTTGGATAGTGTCGAGACATTTTGTCACAAAATGTATGAAATGTGAACGCTATACAGAATGTCTTGTGGACCATGTTTTATGGTTCTGTGAAACCTCTGAGGAGAAAAGAGTGAAAATGATCATTGAACATTCGAAGGTAATAGGAATGAATGACTTTTATCCATTCTTACATTTACCCACCTTTGAAATGAGTAGGCGACTGGTCTATCGTGTTCTGCATACTGCAGAAAACAAATACTTCTGCAATTTCAACCTACTTCAGCTTGTCTGTGACATGTTATAAACAGAACCGATAAAATTAATGCTGTTTATATTTATTGTCTCGCGTAGGTATGTATGATAATAGTTGTCATTAATTCTTCCTTGTATTTCGATTTCGGACAAGGATGGATATCAAGTGGTATAACATGCTATTACATTATAGTATTTATGCTTTCGTCTGTACCTATATTCGATACTTTGTATGTGATTTATGTTACTAGTAGCTGTCTATATTCAATGTCTCGTATATATGTATTTATGCACATAGTTACCATTTATTCTTCCTTGTACATATGGACAAGGCTGGATATCGAGTGGTATAACAAGCTTGTAAATTATATTATTTATGCTTTCGTCATTACATGTATTCGATACCTTGTATTACGAAATAGTCGTAATGAAAATGTTACATGTCGGAATAACTGAAAATGTTAAAGTTCTTCTGTGATTATTAAAAATGTTTGTCATTTACAGATGTATATATCTCAATCGTATCATTGTATTGTTGCCATGTTATCTATATTATACTGTTGTACATAAATGTATATGATATGTATTATGCTCTTCAGAATTGGAGGAATAAAAGATAATGAGTTTAAAAATCGCGAACACGTATTAAATTCATGCTCAGGTTTGTTTTTTCGAAAGAAAAAATATGTCACAATGAACGCGTTTAAATGAGTTGGCACAAAGTTGCTTAGTTAAATAAATCAAAGCTCACTCGTATTATATCAACGATTTAGTTTCTATTATTTTCAGACGTTCTTAAGACCGCATCGAATAAATGTGACGCATTCCAAGTCACGTTACATGACGCATTCCAATTCACATGAGAAGAACGTTTCTACCATAACGTTGATGACAACAACACGTAACATAGTTTCACAGTTGCACACCGACCCTCGGTTTCCCGACACCTTTAGCCCTGTAGAACCTGTTACGAGTGTACGTACACAAAATAACACGGATTATACACATTTACAAAACGTCCAAGGAATCACTGTAAACGATAATACAGGTGAACATCACACCAATGCTTTATATAACCCATTTCCGGCTGATATCGGCCATGATTGGCCAGAAAATGATAGCGAGGCACTTCCTGTTTATATCCTGTCGGTGATTGGTGTAAACAAGACAGATATAATCGGGTACGAACGAGAAGTAAAGCTAACTGGGTGGGTCAAAAGCCCGCATCATAAAAAAACCCGCATGAAATGCTGCATTCTGGGTAACAACAGTATAATTCAGGAAGTTTATAATATTCACAAGAATGGTCACAGACGGTTCAGATTGATAGCGATGCAGTTTACATGTCCTTTCAATGTGTCAATGTCTGCTGTTAAAGGTGTCGCCTTACATTTCGCCGATTCCACATGCCCGGCTGAAAACACCACACAGTACATCAAGCCATATGTTCCACAACTATCTGCAGCCAAGGAATCGTTTGCTATATGTTTGAAGATTGTGTTCAGCAAACGTGTTAATAATGCGATGTTTATAGAGTGGCTAGAATTCTATCGAGAAATGAAAGTGGATAAGATATTCATGTACACATATGATTTAGCAGAGACGACATTGGACGTAATCAGACACTACACTAACCTCGGCCTGGTAGAGAGCAGACCCTACGACTATCCAAACAAATCACATAGTAAGTACAAGTACACGTATATAAATGTGAAATCACTTCCAGTTTCTTCTTTTACAACGAGTGTTTTAAACTGTCCTTGAACTTATCTACATGTACATATATTCTATATTACATTGTTCCTTGACTTTCCGATGAAGAATAAAAGTCGAGCTTCTATCAGCGCCTTTTATTTTCATGGCTCAGTTTGCTCAGGCCATTCAGCTTTTTGATTGCTGAAACTAGTTCAGTCAGTTTTATTTCAGCTGGGACTACGGCGGATCATTTTCTCGTTCGGTTGAGTATTGTGGCTTGTATTTTTTTATGTTTTCTGTGCTCGGCTGGTCAAGTTGAGTACTGCCTTCCCTGTCTGACTTAATCGTTATCCTTGTGCTTGGAACTGTGGCATGTGATTGTGGTACTTGATCCTCCTTGTGTGTCCCTGTCTGTGTATATCGTGCTTGGTACAGTGGCATGTGATTGTGGTACTTGATCCTCCTTGTGTGTCCCTGTCTGTGTATATCGTGCTTGGTACCGTGGCATGTGATTGTGGTACTTGATCCTCCTTGTGTGTCCCTGTCTGTGTATATCGTGCTTGATCCTCCTTGTGTGTCCCTGTCTGTGTATATCGTGCTTGATCCTCCTTGCGTGTCCCGGTCTGTGTATATCGTACTTGATCCTCCTTGTGTGTCCCTGTCTGTGTATGTCGTACTTGATCCTCCTTGTGTGTCCCTGTCTGTGTATATCGTGCTTGATCCTCCTTGCGTGTCCCGGTCTGTGTATATCGTACTTGATCCTCCTTGTGTGTCCCGGTCTGTGTATATCGTACTTGATCCTCCTTGTGTGTCCCTGTCTGTGTATATCGTGCTTGATCCTCCTTGCGTGTCCCTGTCTGTGTATATCGTACTTGATCCTCCTTGTGTGTCCCTGTCTGTGTATGTCGTACTTGATCCTCCTTGTGTGTCCCTGTTTGTGTATATCGTGCTTGATCCTCCTTGTGTGTCCCTGTCTGTGTATATCGGGCTTGATCCTCCTTGCGTGTCCCGGTCTGTGTATATCGTGCTTGATCCTCCTTGTGTGTCCATGTCTATGTATATCGTGCTTGATCCTCCTTGTGTGTCCCTGTCTGTGTATATCGTGCTTGATCCTCCTTGTGTGTCCCTGTCTGTGTATATCGTGCTTGGCACTGTGGCATGTGATTGTGGTACTTGATCCTCCTTGTGTGTCCCTGTCTGTGTATATCGTGCTTGATCCTCCTTGCGTGTCCCGGTCTGTGTATATCGTGCTTGATCCTCCTTGTGTGTTCCTGTCTGTGTATATCGTGCTTGATCCTCCTTGTGTGTCCCTGTCTGTGTATATCGTGCTTGATCCTCCTTGTGTGTCCCTGTCTGTGTATATCGTGCTTGGCACTGTGGCATGTGATTGTGGTACTTGATCCTCCTTGTGTGTCCCTGTCTGTGTATATCGTGCTTGGTACAGTGGCATGTGATTGTGGTACTTGATCCTCCTTGTGTGTCCCTGTCTGTGTATATCGTGCTTGGTACTGTGGCATGTGATTGTGGTACTTGATCCTCCTTGTGTGTCCCTGTCTGTGTATATCGTACTTGGTCCTCCTTGTGTGTCCCTGTCTGTGTATATCGGGCTTGATCCTCCTTGTGTGTCCCTGTCTGTGTATGTCGTACTTGATCCTCCTTGTGTGTCCCTGTCTGTGTATATCGTGCTTGATCCTCCTTGTGTGTCCCTGTCTGTGTATATCGTGCTTGATCCTCCTTGTGTGTCCCTGTCTGTGTATGTCGTACTTGATCCTCCTTGTGTGTCCCTGTCTGTGTATGTCGTACTTGATCCTCTTTGTGTGTCCCTGTCTGTGTATGTCGTACTTGATCCTCCTTGTGTTCCCTGTCTGTGTATATCGTGCTTGGCTGTTTCTACTGAGTGCTAACTTCCCTGGTCGATTTGTTTTTGTCTTTTTAGTTAAAGTTACCAGGGGTGGTATTCAATATTGATCTGATTTAATTGGAGAATTAGGATAGCCAATCATATCGCCTATTACTGACCAATAATTTAATATGGTGTGATCTGATTGGTTGTCCTTATCCTTAAGTCAAGTAAGATCAGTATTGAATACCACCTATGTTACGTTCTTTGTAAGACAGCTTTGCTAAGAACAAATTGTGCTCTATTATTTAGGAAAGATAGGTCGGAAGACTGGTGCAGTATGGGAAGACGAGCGCGTGGTTATGTTCGACTGTTTACGACGTGCAACAGGATATAAATACATGGCTGTAGTTGACATGGATGAATTCTTGTTACCAAGGAAACACGACAATTTTAAGGACTTGATGGTATTTATATAGTCTGGTTTTCGGGTTAAACACCGTTTCTCAACAATTGTTTGGTCATATACGGCGGTCGATTCACCTTACTACTTATAACATGGATTGTACTTACCCTTCCACAAGGAACCAGCAACATCTCCAAATATAGAGTAATGTCGACATTGTTTCCATATTTTTATGGAAAGCATGACCTGTAGCAACCGGCATCGCACCCGGAGTTATAAGTTCAGTGCTCTAACCAATGGATCTAGGCTTACCCCAGAATTTAAGTAAATTTCAAAACCAATGGTGTGTAAATATGTTCAATGTTATCCATGTTAACTGGTGTGGTGTGATGTAGCCACATTGATACTGGTTATCTGCGCATTACTAGGTGATGGAGCCGTTCAGTCTAGGTGCCACTCCCACTATAAGTGCAATATATTTGTATGATTTCAGAGCTATTTGATGAAGGAAAATCCATCAGCCGGCGGTTATACCTTTCAGTCCTATCTGTTTGTTAAAGGTAGAGTGACGAATCCAGTAGCTAGGAATGCATCTACTCTTGTGAAGTACACACAGCGTATACCGGCGATGTCTGGAAAAGGCAAAGGACGGATTAAAAACCTCATATTGCCTGCACGTGCAGATATCCGGGGATATGATACACACAGGTTCACACCACTTCCAGGATATACAAAGTATATTATAAAACAACCAATTCATTAACAAAATACTTGTTGTTAAAACACACTAATTTTTCTGACTATTTTAACTTGTCTGTACAGAGTAACACTACCATACATAATATTATCATTATGTAGTCTTGTACGGTGGTCGAGTGTGTGACGCTTTAGACTACTGATCGATAATTTCCTGGTTCGATACTCGGCCGGGGTCTTGGCCATTTCTGAAACGTTTTTCAGTGTTTTTCTACCCAACTAGAGATGCACTGGTTGGTAACCCAGAGGTCGGCTCGAGTATATATATGCTATAAACTGAAAACGTTGAAGAACCAAGGTGTCTGTTAGGAAAAAGTTAAACTAACGCGCCCGGATTCCTTTCATCACACAACAATCTTTTGTCTAAACTGTAATTGGCTAATTAGGTAACAACGATTATTCCACTTCGTTATTAAGCACTTGAATTAAGAAATATGCAATTTTAGTTTATTTAACATAAAAATAAACATAAACATTCAAATTGTATATGATTTAACATATCTTCCACAATATCTTATATAATTAAGGCTTAATTGGTAAAATGGTGGTATATCAACGTGAAAACACCTCGCACATTGCGACGGACGTGGTGTGAAACGTCACTATGTTTGCCTATCTGCACATCCATGTATCGTTTTAAATACCATGCTGCGCTTCAGAAATTTGTTTTTGCCACTTAAACACAATACCAATGCATGGTATATGTTCTCCTTTTGCTCTCTGTAGCAGCCCTTGGGTGTATGCTGCGTTTGTTTCAAGCACCATGCACAATTTAATAGTCAATGAATTTCCTTGCGTAAAGAAATATACATTTTGACGTTATTGAAAACGCGACTCGCATTGACAAAACCGTTTTTAATTCATACTCCGACATCCAAATAACTTCATAATTTCATGAAATCCCATGATAATATTTTTTAATAATCTGACAGAAACATTGGAATGTACATTAACTTAATCGGAATTTATAACTAGTTGAACAATGAAAAAGTTACGTTACGACGGTCGGGGTGGTAGCGCGTTACTATGGTAATACAATAGCTGATGGCGTGCCACTGGTTTGCCTTATTGAAGATAAAAGTGCATTGACCGTCGGTAATAAGTAACTGTTTGTAATAATATAAGAAAATATTGTTAAAACACTATAATAATCAAATGAGAACGATTGTCTACGAATATATTAAATGACCATCGTACTATTTCCTGTAGTTATGTTACTTGTTTCAGAGTGTATGTGCCGAGCCAGATCGCAGCGATAAACCACTACAGAGCGTGTTATCCTAACTTGAAATATCTGTGCGCCAATAACATCACTACAGACACGTATATGATACGACATTATATGAAATTTAAAAACAGACTTTGGAATCCGAGTGGATGATACGACCCTTGTTCGAACTAGGAACCAGGCCCCGATCTCCTGTAGCATCTAAAGTAGAAATCTCAGCTCAAATTGAGATTTCGGGCAAATCAGAGTCTGATTTTTAAATACATGTACATCAGAAGTGTGTGACCAATGGAGGCTGCATTGTTCGTGTCGTGAAGTTTAGTAAGAATTACACGCAGTACCTATTATTTGGTAGCGTTTCCTCCACGACGGCATGTGAGCGACATATTGCCACTTGGGGCCTATTGTATGTTGTCATCTGACGCTTGACGCCTGTAGCGTGAAGATCTAAATATGTGGTGATTGCAAATATATGTACGAGGGTGATCAATATATATGAGCACTTTCTTTTAACGTTTGCAATATTAATCATAGAACAATGAAATGACCAGTATACACTGTATGTAGAACTATCAAGTATGTAATTTAAAAAATCTAACCAAACATTGTTTATCAAATATAATGATGATAATAGTAATACATTAAAACATAACAAGACGTTTCTCTTTGTATGATTGTACACCTTTCTCTATAATCTCTGCAACCAGTAAACTCTCTTCCTTTGTTATCAATGGTGTAGCATTTCCTGTAAATATAAAATACCATAACTATACGTATAACATGGCATCCTCCCATTAGAAGCCACCGCCTTAGTCCCGGATGGGGCAATCATTTTACGTAAATGTGTTACACAGGATAAGCATATTGCATTCTAGTATTGTCATGTGCGTTTTTGGAATTGCAATATTGTTGTGTGTACATGTCACAACGGTATCATTCGCTCGATTAGAATTAGAAGGTCGTAAGTACAAAAACGCTATTTTGAGAAAATAAGAAGAAACTGTCTGAAAACTACTCTTTACTTATGGAAAACAAGCTTTTTACACTTCAGTTTGGTCAATATAACCATTTCCGACACAGGTTTCAAATATGTATGGATCTAATAAGGAGCACTTACGACCTTCTCATTCTGTGCCAGAGATAAACATGTTCATCCCATTAGATCGCAGCACCGTCGTCCCACACAGCGCAATCATATTACGTAAATGTGTTAGGTATGATAAAACAAATTGCATTTTAAAATCGCCATATGCGTTTAGGGAATTTCAATATTGTTGTTTCTCAGACGCTTAGAATCCTCCATATCTCCGTAGAATCGGGACAAAGTTTGAATAACAGTTAACAGGGCTGTTCAGATACTTTTAAATGAACTTTATCACATAAATACCGTGCCATTCCATGTGAGAACAAATGACGGAACAATGTTCTCCAACACGTGTGATAACAAATACGTGACGCCACAAGTTTTTCGGCGCGAAAACGTATATGGTAATGTGATAAAAAGAATCCGTCATTTGTTGTCTTTGAGGTCGACATTTCTTAAACTCGTCATGAAAACAAATTATTAAGCTCGCCAAAGTCTCGCTTAATAACCTTAGATCTAGTTATCTAGACTCGTTTAAGAAATGTTGATCTCCAAAAACAACTCATGACGGATCCTATATGTATCTCTGGGGTATTGTAGTGTATGGTTATAGAAAGAATATAGGTACTGTCCAAACGTTCCATCTGAGGAACAGCGAAAGCATAAGTCTAAACACCATAAACATAAGTTTATATCATTATCATTACCTCGGATCTGATGTTTCTGAATGCGTTATTGAAATAAGCCAATAGAAAGGTGCCTAATATCAAATGGTGGCTGATTTTTTGTAACATTCTGTATTCAGATACAATTTATGGAAATAAAATAATTATTGAATTTATGCTTACATACAAAATTGCCACGGTGTAAGACATTTATATGCACTATAAAATTGTGGTTTTATTTTTCATTTCCAACCTTTGGTTAAATCACTGGATTTATCTGAAGTATGAAATATTACAGCAATCGGGAGAAAAATTTGAATTTGACATAACCGTTGACAATAGTCACATGGTGTAAACAGAAATATACTACTGCATGGTGTTTATACC